>CM037090.1:2813433-3146027 GCA_020916435.1 Oxytropis ochrocephala | reverse complement strand
GTATGTAATTGTGAGTGTGTGTAGGAGCAATTTAAAAACAACCCAAAAGTTTAAAAAGACAAACAAACACATATACAAATATCGTCTTCTATCCTAGGGTTCATAAATCACATAAAAGTATAAGATGCGAAAAATAAAATAAATAAATAAAGGAAGGTAAAAATTAAATTAATCCTAAATAATTAGACTAGGTTTTGACTTCTCTAAAAAGATAAGTCCCGTAAAGAAGTCGCCATTTGAGCGGACCTAAAAATCCGAAAGGATTCTTCGAAAGGTTCTTAGGAAGCCGCCACCAAATTCTAGTTTAAGGGCAAATTCGAAAAATCCTTTTAGTTTTAAGATAAGGTTTAGTTTAGGGTTCTGAGTCGTTAGGTATGCGGGAAGGTATTAGCACTTTCACGACATCCTTGGTCTAATTAATTACGGTTTATTAATATTTACCCTTTTATTTATAAAGAAATAGACTTAATTAAATTTTTTAATTTTTAAGTGCTTGACAAGAGTGGACTCTTGCTCCTACGTGCCCTCTCGGATGCAATGGAGGAATCAAAGCTACGTAGTTCTTCCCTGAAAAGTTTGTGGGTTGGTGTTTTTAGTGTAGGGGTCCTAGGATTCTCAACTGTATCTGACCACTCGATTCCTAGGACACCGACTAACCCGATTGTACAACCGACTTAGTCCCTACTTTTTGAAAATAATTTTAGAGTTTTTGAAAGAAATTGGTTTGGTGTGAGGTGGGTTGATTTTAGAATAGGTATTCTAGAACTCTGAACTGCATGTGACTTTATTAGTTCTAGAACGCCGACTAACTCCGTTGTACAACCGACTTAATCCTCTATTTTTAGGAAAAATGGCTTGCATTACGTGTTTATTAAGTTTTCGTGGTTCTTGAACTGTGCATAACCTATTGGCCCTGAAAATAATGACTAACCTTGTTTGCAAACCGTTTAGCCGCTTATCTTTTAGAAAAGTAATTTATTCGTATTTGTTAAGTTTGCGGGGTTATCGAATCAGATGTACCATTGGCCCTAAAATAATGACTAACACGGTTGTACAACCGACTTAGCCGTTTATTTAATTCCGCGAGAAGAATTATTTGCGTTTTGAGTTGGAAAAGAGTTAAAAAGAGAAACAGAAGTGCATTGTAAATTTGGGTTTTATTAATAGCAGGGTGTTGTATAATTAATTGGAGGTGCAAAAAAAGCCCAGTTCGCATGTGGAAGCCCAGAATGCGAAACTGGGCTTAAGTTGGGAAGGGGTGCGCGCGTGAATTGAAAGGGTGTGATTAGTATTCTGAATAATAAAAAAAAATTAAAAAATAAAACCAGTATATAACCTTAAGCCCAATAAGCTGAAACCCTAAAAAACCTTTCAACCCTTCCCCCTTCATTTACTGCGCGCGCAAGAGAGATTGAAGTTCCGTATGCGAGAAATCCACGGTTTCACTGGCTGGTTGTGCAGGAGGCGAGAACGTCGCCACTTACTGGAAAGGGAAGAGGGGAAGCCGGGAGCTTCCATGGGTGATTTCAGTGATGGGTCGACGTGGAGGGGGAGGCGTTCGGGAGGAAAACCTTGAAGGGTGCCGGCGTTTTGGTGGTGGTTCGTTGAAGGAAGCTTGGGTTTGGTGATTTGGTGGTGGTTTCGCGTGCCGGCCCGACTTCGCTTTTGAGCCTAGTTATGGGTCTCGCCGAGAGTTTGGGGTGGAGCTCACGGAGAAGACGATCCGGAGCTCCGTGAGCTCAAGGGCGTCGATTTCCATTCCCTCTTTTTTTTTTTTTTTTTTTGCAGTTTATTTCCTCTTCTTTTCCATTTGAATCAACTCCTATTTTAGATTTTGTGTTTGAATCCTTCTATTTTTCTCGTTTCTGAGACCTTTAAAGCCTAAATCTAACTTCGTAAACGATTTTTAGCCCTTAATTTGATTTATCTCTCATGCTAAAAAGACTAGTTCAAAACCATAGTATTTCTATGACTAAACACATTTCAAATCTTATTCCTAGTTACTGTATTTTTTTAACATTCGCCATCTAACATTGATTTCAAATTTTAGTCTGAACCATATTTCAAATCCTCTTTAATTTTAATTAAATCTTTTTATTCAGTTTCTAACATTCCTATGGTTCTGTTTTCTAATTTATACTGAGCGGCTAGCAAAAAGAACGATAAAGATGAATGAGTTCAACATATTATTTTGAAACAGTATAGATAGAAATATATGAGACCAACCTAGTTTCCAAATTTCTAACATTATCCTTTCACTACTCATATCTGCTCTTACGGCCGAACTTTGCTTTGTCATTCTATCGCTACTTCTTTGCCCTCAAACCCAGAATTCGAATCGTGTGTTTAGTGGATTAGGGTTTCAATGTGAAACTCTAATCCTATTTTTAGGGTGATTTTCGCACTATTTTTCTGTGCTGAATTCTCTGTCTTTTACTGTTGATTGGACTGTTTATTTATAGTCAAAAATTAGGTTAGGGCATTAATTGAGTTTTGACTGGTTTTGTATAATTTTCGTGTCCCCGATCCAAGCCTATCAAGACTGCAGCAGCCTTGAATCTACGCTCGAACCCTATTTTCATCATTTATTGTATATTTCTGATTTGCTTATTATTATTTTTTTATATATTTTGTATTACTATTTTTGTATTTTTGGACTTTTGGGACTATTAAATGCTTTTAAATTGTAAATTGAATTGAATTGAATTTTTTTTTTGACATTTTTAAATATATTGGACTCTTAAACATTGTGAATTAAACTAAATTGAATTTTTGACATTTTTTAAATTGTATGTATGTTTAAATAAATTAAATAAACAAAATAAGGATAAAAATAATAATCATAAAAGGGAGCCAAAGCAAATACAAAGACGAGACCTGACCGGACTTGACAAGTGCGCTAAGACTAGACCAAAAATAGAAGAAATGGGCGTGTTAAAAAAATTAGCCTTTCATCGCGTGACTTCAAAATACGAATAAAATAAACTACTAAAACAAGAAAAAGAAGACAGACAAAATTGGGGTATAACAAGATGAATATGGCATCATTGCTCCATAATATGGATGATAATTTGGATTAGATGACGGCATGATGAAATTTGGAGGAAATCCATAATTTGGTATATTTTGGGGACCTTGTTGGTTGGAAGATTGATTTTGAAATCTATAGTTGTTGGGATTTGGGTAGTTGAAAGGGTAATTAGTAGAATTTTTGGGTGTTAAAAGGGTTATTGTTGGGATCCATTTCACTAAAAAGATGTTTAAAACTATAAACAAGAGTTTGAAAGAAGGCTAAATAGAAAATTGTAGAGAAAATGTCGAATTTTTTCTCGTGTCCAAATCAAATGAACCAAGTCTCTATTTATAGAGAAAAAAAGAGGATAAATTTTGGTGAAAAATAAAAAAATAAAAAATTAATTTACTATGAAATAATTGACCTAAATAATTGTGATGAGATAAAAATCAAAAATCTCAACCGCTAATCACAAAGTTGACACGCAAATTTCAACCATTTCTCCTCCTCCTCCTTCCATCACCTCCCACGCTGCTACACTCTTGGTCGCGCTTCACCTCCCACGCTGTGGGACAAATCACCGCGCGCCATTGCTTCCCTTCTCTTCCGCACGGACCCCACATGTGCAGCCTTTTCAACTAGTTGAATTAATTCAACTCCAAACAATCTACTTCACATTCAACTACTATTCAACACCCCATTAAACTAATTCAACTACTTAATAAAAATTCAACAACCCCATTGCTCCTAGTCTTAGCAGCATTGCAAACCGAGTAATGCTTTCCTTTTTAGCGCCCGATTTATTTGGCGTGTATATGATTGTAATAAAGGTTGCCATTAGCTTTATGATGGGTTCATTTACGTAATCATGGGCTTGTTGCTCCCGATGTAGGTGTTGCCTTAGGAAGTTCCTATTGATTCTACATAAACGAACCCATCATAAAGTTGGGTTCATTTATGCTGCCTTAGGAAGTATTAATAAAGTCTCTTTGCTGAGGGGAAAAAACATAGCAGTTCCCTAAACCAAACTTTAATATGGCCATGTATAAAATCCAAGTTCAGTAGCTGAACTTATAATAAAACACTACTCGACAAAAAAAAACTAAGTTATAGTTGTGTGGCTTAGTGAGGAAATATATGAAGTCTAGCAAGATTTTATACGTGAAGAATGAATTAATGAGTTCTTTACAATTTTGTATCCATTTTAAGTTAATATCTATTTTGGTAATTTTAAGTTGGACCGAATGCTATGCTCCATTATCCAAGATTTAAAAGACTTATATTGTGATCAGTGGGGCCCATGTATGGAACAGGATCTGGAACTAAAGCATTCCACAGTTGGATGCGACTAACATATGACTCGACACCATGACCCATCATCATCCGTGATACCGGTCCCAAGAATATTCATGAACTGGAGGTAATGGGCTCCCATTCTTCAACTTAACTCAGAATTGAAACATGTTAGAACTACACATTAAGTACCATAAACACACTACATTATATATGTAATAATAAAATTACCTAGACCTAATGAAGACCACATGACAAAGACAAAGACATGCCAATGTGGATAGTAAAATTACTCCGATTTATTCTTAAACAAATAAATCCAGAGTGTTATTTAACACCTGCATTTATATATTTAACATAAATACTAAAAAACACAACTAATTTCATACGAAAAACATATAAAAGTATAAATCCAAGAAAAAATTAAAAAAGACTACGAAATTACTCCGATTAAGGATGAATCTGGGAAAGTGCGAATTTTGGGTCAAAAGTGATTATTGGTAAAAATGAGAGGAGTATTTTTGGTATTAAATTAGATTATGGGGGGTATAGAGGCCAATGAGGGGTACAAAAATTAAAACCCTTAAATTTAAGCAAACTTTTTCCCTATTTTGTTTAGCTCAATTGAATATTTGCATGGCTAAGTTGTTATTTCATTTCACCTCGTGTTCACACCACCACTCGGGGCTAGTCCTGAGATTTTGGAGAGCAGAGATCAATAAATAATAATTCTTTTATAGTTACTTATACTAAGAGAGATATTTTTATAATATTGACAATTAAAATATCAAACAACGCTTTTAGAATATGAAAATGCCTAGAAAACTAGTAATTAGTAGAAGCTTGAAAATCTTTTTGAGTTTTTTTTCTTCACGTATATAATTGTGTATTCTCTGGAAAATTTCAAAAATTTCTTTTGAGAAATATTATAGATAAATGATTTTCTTGCCCCACAAATCAAATTTTCTGAATCCGCCACTGGACTTCAGCATTACTGATCAACCTCATACTCTACCTACTATCTAAGACCAGATAACTCTTAGATACATACGGTACGGAACATATTTGCTTATAAAAAGAAAAAACAAATACACCACCTAATAAATAAACGTTCAATACTACTGCAGGCTAACAACAAGGTCGCTGTCTTGTTTATAGCCGCACGGCATTTTGAAAGTCATATTCTGATTAGTACGAAAAATTATTTGTCTAATGTGATTCTATCTCTCTACCTGATTGTTTATGAAGCTCTGACTTTCACGGAAGAGACAAGCAAAATCGGGGTTTAAAATTTTCAACAATCTATATCAGGGCATCATCACTTTCCATGGAAACGTCACAAATAATTGTTGCTTCATATTTTAGTTTTAGCCTTGCAATAATCCAATAACATTATGATTCTTTTGAGTTGCGTATGCAGCTGTGATGTGATTTGGGGTAGTTTTACACGTACTAAAACAATATTAATAAAGCTGTGATTGGTTTACAAATAGCAAAGTTCAGGTTAAAAATGCATCATAAAATATACTACTTATAAATCTATAGCAAAAGAAGAACTGCAGAGAATGATAAAGAGAAAGGTTATAATATGGTAGCTTTTGTATTTCTTTTCAAGCCGCATCTCTATACATAAGGTGAACCCTATTTACAGCTGTGAGAATTGGTAAGTGAGTGGTTACTAATGAAAACCCACTACTACAAGGAGTAATGAGAAGATGGGAGAATAATGGACATCCATAAATAATAATGTTCATAACACTCCTCGGATGTCCATCATGATATACGCCATTAAAACCTTACTAAAAAAACCCAAAGGGATAAAAATCTAGTGAAGGAAAAAGAGTACAATATCCTATCGCTGGATCCGCTCGTTAAAAACCTTCTGTGAAACTCCTGGGTGACAAAACCATGGCAAATGAAAAAGAGCGCAATTTTTCTCCTCGAATGAAACGTCACTCGTAATATGAATTTAAACTTCAAGTTTCTCTCCCAATGAATGCATATGTAGCAATCTACTTTGTTCATCACTTGTGATATATCCTCTTTAATGGAGCTTTTTGCATGGTCATAGATTATCTTCAAGATATCTTCCTTGAATTGTTGGCATTTGAGCTTGAAATGAATAAGCAAGAACCATAGATTGTTTCATATATCATAAGGATATTTCAATGTCACCACACATAGGTAATAGCTAACTTGTAATTTGACTTTCGATCTAGATCGTAAAAATACTTTATATCTGCATGATTAATTTGTGTAATATACATAAAATGATTTATTCATTACAATAACTAATCATAAATATGCACCTTACCTCCCTTTTTCTCGACATGAATTTTGGTTTGTATAATGAACTATATTGCTACTAATTATCACATAATATTGTCATATCAAGGATATAGCATTTGGTAATATACATGCTTTCATAGTCTTCAAGACCATGATATTTCATATGTACTCAATATAAATAATTTCTCAGAGATCAATATGAGACTTTGTTTTTCAAAAGAATCTATTTGAAGATATTTCTTTTATCTTGAATCCTTTTCGGGATTTTCCGTGTGTAGAGATCAACTACAAGTTCAAACTCAAGATCTATCAGATATAATTTGAGATCATTCATCTAGAACTCTTTTTTTTATTAAAAGTCTATAGTTTTTGGAAGCTCTTCAAGAGTTCCGATAATATTGATGTCATCAACATAGACATCAATTATTGCAAATGATTTTCCAAATATTTTCATAAAACTATACAAAACTGATGTCATTTTTGTATCCCTCCTTTAGAATATAAATTGAGACGATTGTGTCATATGTGTTCAAATTATATTACCTTATGGGGGTACTGATTGAACTTGAGTAATCATCTCGAGAACTAAAAGTTCGTATTGGAATATAAAATCCTTCATGGATCTTCAAAATATTATGACTACCAAATGAGTTGTACAAATAAGTTGTAGCAACATTTAGCTTGTGCAGATTGAGCTCTTCATGTGCTACAAGGCCACTTAAGTACGTAAAAGTACTTGCATCCATCCTCGAGCAACATGTCGCGCTTTGAATCTCACAATTTCACCATCCTCATTTAACATCCTGGTTTCACACCTTTAGGTGTTTGGACTACAGTGTCCAAAATTTATGTAAAATGAGCTTAATTCTCGCTTCATTTTCATCTTTCAATTTTAGCCAATTCTCACTTTGTCTACAAGTTTTAATAGACTTTGGTTCATGATCCTTACTATCATTTATCACATTTAGCGCTATATTATGTGTAAAAATATCATCAACGTTGACTTTCTTTCTGCCCAATGTATTTCATTATTGACATAGTTAATCTCTTTAATTTCGTGATTTTTCGTGTACTGATTAGTTCTTCTCCGAATCGAAATGTTAATTATGTCCAACACTCTTTTAGAGTTTTTATCTCCTCGCTTGGACCATCTTTCATTTTAGCTCTTTTTCTTGTTCAAGATTTTTTTATCTTTGGAACCGACATGGTCTACCACGCTTGTAGCGCGATTGAGACTCATTTTCAATATTCTATTGTCCAACAGGACATCCATATTATCGAGCATTAGCAAATGATATATATCTATAATTTGGTCACTCCTTTGGATTAATGAATGCATTTGTTAGATGATTTTCTAAGCTTTGCAAATGAATTATCTTTTGAACTTCTAGTTCACATTGTTTACTTTGAGAATCAAGATGAGACAATGATAATTCATTCCTATTGATCTCTTTTTCCAAATTGCTTATTCTCTCCCCTAATGTTTAGAAATTTAATTCACCAAATGATAATCATAAAATTTAACTATAAACAAATCTCCAATTAGCTCAAAATACTTTACTATACATGGAGATTTATATCCAATGTATATTCCCAAAATTCTCTGAGGACCTATCAAATTTGGATCATACATGCACATCCAAAAATTCTAAGATGGAAAATTTCAAGTTTGTGACCAAAAATCAAATTCAAATGGGAAAAGTTGTGATAACTTGTTGGCTTGATGCGAATCAAAGTTACAACATGCAAAATATGTTCCCAAATAGAAATTGGAAGTTCTTATCTCACAAGAATTGGACATAGCGCTTCTAAAGAATGGTTCTTCAAGACCATTTTATGAGTGAACATATACTAAGTGATGTCCAATATCATACAACACTTATCGATGTTTGTGTACATAATGACCTCTTACTCAAATTAGTTGAGCAAACAATCTCACAAACTTCCTATTGTGAGTTGACGATATATATGTGGCCATATATTTGATGTATCAATTAAGATCAAAGATATCTAAATTGTCCACATGATTAGTGTACTCGCTTATAAATATCACCTTATATAATTTTTAGAATTACGAGAGACTTATTCTCTCAAATTACCAATTTCTTTTTTGGGAATTAGTGAACACAAAAATTAGTAGATCAAGAAACTATCGACTCTTCAATACGAAGTTCACATTAAAAATTTAACCATTTTTGCATCATTATATACTCTGGATGGTCCAACCGATCTTGCCAACAACAAAATTATTATGATATGTAAACTTCTGTTCACAACAACATGTGTTTCAATTGCACATATATAAAGTGTAGTACAAATCGTAGAAAAAAGATGCATAACTTTTCCACTACACTTATTTCATTTATTGTTTCAATATGATGTCCATTTGGATCGATATCCATAAAACTTAATAAATTTTATGAGACTTTAGAGATTATAATATGACACAATGTGTAAAAATTGGTTCTCTAGGTAATTAGCTATACACTTAGCTCTTCCTAGCTTTAAATTACATTTTGCAAGTTGATAAGAAACACGTACTACTATATATATATGACTTCGCATCATAGCTAGATAATGTACACAATCTAATATAAAGTACTCATATTTAAGTGTATATTCTAAAAACTTATAGCTATCAAACTTAAATCTATTTTAAACTAGCTAATCAATAGCTTTATAGTTAAAATGCATTGAGAGAAAATGATGTATAAAACTTCAATTATATTGAAGAATATTTTACTCCTTCAAAACGCCAATATGGGATGTCATTGCTACTTCATTATAATCTTGCTAATCATATAAAACTATGTTGACTACTAAACATTAGGTTTGAAACAACACTTATTTTGCATTCGTGGCATATCAAACTTCTTGGTTCACATAGCGTAATCCACACTCATATTTATTTAAGCAAAAATAATGTATTAAACTTTGGCCATTCAAAAAAAAATTATAAAACTACTAAATACATGTATAACAAAAATTACTATATATATACGTAAAAAATTGGGGACACACAATTTTCTCAAGAAACAAAACTGTATAAACCATCATACTAGTTTAACAAAAATATCATTTATAGATAAATGATTTTGACACACGAATTTGAAATGTCATTTCACATGTGCTATAACATTATGGTGACATGAAATTACAAGAAGATAGTAGAATGAAAAATAAGAACAAATGAATGTCTAGTTTTGCAGATCTAGTCATACAATCAATTCTTCTTATTCGTTTTTTTTTTCATGCAACATTTTTATTTGGAATTCTAAGCATAAGAAAGAAGAAAAGTTACATATTTTTCATAAGATACTACACCATTATTTGGAATAACAAAGGTCACAATCACAAATGATACATATGTCACTAAAATAGATAACGATAATTTACTACATCAATGGGTCATCACCACAACTTTTCTTGTACTCAAAATTATAAAGTAAATCATTCACTTCTGGGAATAAAATTTAATTTATTGAGTGGTTTGTGAGTATAACCATATCACATAAGGTCAAATAAATCTCATAAATTATATGCCCTTTCTCTATTTCATGAGAATATTTGAGACATAAATTATAATCTCTTTCTCTTAATCTCCTTCACTTCAAAACATGCTAAGGTCAAATAGATCTCATAGATTACAATCATTGTGTAAAAGTCGAGTTCTTCAAGAATCACAAATCATTCTAATATGATGATCAAAGAAAATATACTTTATAATCAATTGTTCTTCAAGAACTACCACAAAATCAAAACATTGACTTTAAAAACTCATACTTGAGCAATCTTGCAGGGATGCTTGAATATTAGGTTATTCTTTCTTGACAAGGATAAGAAAAACAATTCTTTGTGCAATCCTATAAGGATTACTGGATTACCAATTCATTAGTTCTCCAGAACTATACCACAAAACTTTTTCAATGATAATCAAGAAAACTATGAGCAATCCTTGGATATTAAAATTTGAAGTTCTTCAGAACTATATCATAAACAATGATACATAACTTATGGTGGAAAGATGTGATCATGTAATTTCCACTAAGATTATGATCAAGACCACCACCAAACTCGTAGTGATCGTGTGTCGCAACATTCACTTCCTCGGAATGAGACAATACTAGTGGAATGAGTCTCATGATTTTTAATCAAAAGTTTATTATTTTGTTATCATGTGTTGATACATTCACTTCAGGAATGGAGCGATACTAGTGGCCTCATAGTCAAGTAATAATGTAGGTAGAAAAACTAAAAATAAAAATGAAACCCAAACAAGCACTATTTTCTCTCGAAATTATAGATTACCTTCAGTGTGAAAGCACTATCGAATATCGAAAAGTTTTTTGGTTTAAATTATAGGAAGACGTCAAACAATCAAAAACTAAAGTAGAGAGAAATTCAACACTTTTCCAAAACCAGAAGACAGTAGGTGTCTTTGATTTCATGATACATTGCATAATGTTACAAATCAAACTTATATAATTAATTAATAAATAGCTAGCATAGCAAAGAATCAATATTCAGACTTGTTTAGCAAATGAAATGTCAACAATTCATTTTAATCTAAGTAGCACTTAAACAGGTATTAAAGGCAAGGAAAAAAATTGAGATGATTTAGCCTAGTACTTCAAACACGTATAATGAATAAAGACTAATAACAAATTGGAGAGAAAATGAATAGACTACTAGAATATCAAGTAATCATCCATAAATCCATTTCAGCCATACTATCCTATTTCGGCCATACATGTCCAATAAATAAGACTATTATAACAAGATGATATGCACAAGGCGTTGAACTTCTTGTATTTTCAGATGAGATCCCGATTTACACCGTGATCATAAATCAATCAAAAAAATTAAATAGAAATGCAAACCACAAATATTGATTCTCGAGATGAAAAATACATCATTGCACAAAAACATCCCATACTACACTTCAAGTAGTATCATAGAACAAACAAGAAGCAATATTACCTTAGATTGGTAGGGACTTCAGCACGATAACGCTATATAAATCTATAAAGAAAAGAAGAACCGTGAGAATGATAAGAGAAGTTAAGAGAATATGGTAGTCTTTGTATTTCTCTTTTCAAGTCGCATCTCTATACATACAAGGAACCCTATTTATAGGTGAGAATTGGTAAGTGAGTGATTATTAATGAAAACCACTACTACAAGGAAAGAATGGTAAGATGGGAGAATAATGGACATCCACAAATAATAATGTTCATAAAAAAATTGATTCAATCCACTAATGAAAACCTATTTTATTTGTCAGTTTAAAACAACTACCATAAAATCCAAACAAATAATTGATTCAATCCGATAGCTTGAAAACTACTCCTCCTCCTCACTTGTCCACAAAAAAAAATCAATTAAAGATGGTTGCAGATACTTTTGATAAATGAAAATAGGTTACTAGTTTTTACTCTATGCAATCCACCAAAGAAAGATTTGAATACGATGGTAGAGAATTTCATCCAAATTTTAATAAAAGTCATAAGTTCAAATTTAGTATTGGATATACAATAGTGTTAAATTTATCGAGAAAAACTTTGTTGCTTCATTATGATACTACCCGATTATTAGATTTAATTGAAGTCGTTAAATTATTCAGCTAGTTAGTTAAATTTGTTAGCTATTAAATAGGTTTGTTAGCTAGTAGATAGACTTGTTATCAAGCATATTTATAAATTCTCCTTGTACACTTTTCTACAAATTATCTCTATCACTTTCTGATAAGGTATCACAGTGTTATAGCTTCCGCTCCTCTTTCCTCAGCCGATTCCTCTATTGTCTTCTCGCCGATTTTTCTTCTACTTTGCGATTCATGAACAATGGTGCTCATCGTTGTATCAGAAGAAATTTCTTGATTTTTCTTCCGCATTTTCTCTCAGATTCTCCGCGTTCATCGTATTCCCTTCGCTATTTGCTCGCTTGGTTGTTGTTCAACTCATCTATACCATGGCGAATCCTCGCACGTAATCATGATGGCACATTCTACCTTCATCCTTTGGAAAATTGTGGTCTTGGTAAGCCTTCGACCCAGCAGATGGATTTTGCCCTCAAGAAGTCGACTAGCAGACCTACAGCTAGCCGAACTGGTAGTGACTCCACTCAGCCTCCCACCCCAAGGCTTGATTCTCCCGTGGTTACTCGCGCTTTGGGGTGCCTGAGATCCTCTTCTCCCAATACACAACCTAGATGCCACCTCTTCTAGGGTAGTGGAGGTACCTGACATGAGAATCCTAGGAGAGAAGTGGGGGACGTCTTAGATGAAGATGTCGTGCCTGCTGTCTCAGATTATGTAGCTACATCGAACCCGATAGTTGAATCTGACATGAATACTCTAGGGTGGGTCTTCAGATAATGTGAGTGATATTGTGATCTCTGATTCTCTTGGAACTACCACACTGAACCAGGTTGTGTCCAAGTCTCGAAAGAAGAAAGCCGCATGAAAACACAATGCACATGGCTACAATACTCGCCCAAAGCGACTTCGCTCTAAATCCTTTTAACTGGTTGTTTCTATATCTTCTTTGTTTGTTAGACTGGTTTTTAGGATTTTGTCTACTGTAGAGGCCACGTGTCTTGAGCTCTTTTACGCTCTCTATTATTGTTTATTTTTCCCCGATGATAAGAGTTTTGATCTAGCTCCCTCCCTTCGCTTTTCTCTGCTTTTTCTTTTTTATTTTCCTTTTTTAATAAATTCGAGCGCTATGTATGTTTGTTTTAAAAAATATTAGTTAGACTTACTAGCTATTAATTAGACTTTTTTTTTATAAAGGGGGAAAGAAAAAGAAAAGGAAAAAAAACAGAAGCAAATTATCTAGTAAAAATAACAGAAAATACTCATTGGACATGTACAATGTACATTCAGATAGCAGAAAATGAAAATTGACTTTTTCTCAAATTCTCTCTGTTACATTTTTAATACCGATTTTGAGACACTTTCTCAGAACAGACAAACCGCATATGTAATATCCGATTTATAAGCAAACAAAATCTCTGTGCAGTCCGTGTGCAGTCCGTTTATAGTTTTTACTTTAAACAAATATTACTATTACTAAAGTTTTTTAATTATCACGTTTCAAGTAGGAAAGGAAAAGGTCCAGACTTCGGAGGTGAGAAAAAGGGTAAATCTTTTTTCTCACCGACTTTTTAATACGTTAAAAGGTCACTAATTTTTCCCAATGAAATATTTTAATCAAATAAAATTTGTCCTTTCATCCACACTTGAGACTTGAGGGTTGAGCTAAACACTACTATTTCCGTCTTATATATATAAAATACATGACGTATTTTAAAAATAATTTTGTTTTACTTTACTTATTTTTAAAGTTAATACAATATTAACTATTATTTTATAAATAATACCTTAATTACTTATCGAGAGAGAAAAATATGTAGGTTCAGCTTTGGTAAAAAGAGGATAACGAATAAGTTTTAACGATATAATGGATAAGTTGACTTAATAGATGAGTTGATAAATGATAGATGATTATAATGGATAATATATTGGATTGAATTTAAGTGTTTGGTAAAACAAATGATAATTTATAAATATAAAATGACATAAATAAATTTCTAATTAATGTTAAAATATGAGAGAGTATTCATTAAATGAAGGATAAGTGAGAAGTTTAATTAAAGTAACAAGGATAATAATAAGAGAAAAAATGAAATGCTATATAAGTTATAAATTCAATGACTACTTGAAGAATATTTCAAAAACTATAGTTGTTACTAAAAAAAGTTATAAACTAATACAACAAACACTTACGTAATATTTATCCACCGTAGTTTCAAAATAATCGACATCACAAATAGAATTGTAGAGTGAAATAATAATTAGTTAATGGTATTATAAGAGAAACATAAATACCTACATTAAAAATAATAAAATTTAATGTTATTTTGTTATGGAATTAATTGGTTATCATAAAATTGCAAATATGCTATTTATTTGCTTAAAATAATAAAAACAATAACCAAAAATCCATCTTAAATTAACCAAAATTAATGATTAGACAAAAGAAACAACAATAGTAAAAGAAACCGCGTCAAAAAAACAATAGTAAAGAAACCACCAACAAACATTTTAAATATGCTTGTTTAAGAAAAATATATTTAAGTTTTGGTGACAAGAAAAATCTTTTATCATTAATATGTAAAATGATTGGAAAGTTTCTTTTGTTTGACGGGAATCAAATTTGTTGAATACTATTGGCTAAAAATATTTTTAGTACTGAAATGGGTGAGGTTAGAGATATCAATGGGTGAGGTGAGAGATATCAACTAAATTAGTCAACTACTAAAATTGTTAGTAAGATTTTCTCAGAATATACTATGAAATATAAGATTGAATCAATCTGCATTAATCTCAACTATTGATAAAGTTTTATATTTGTCCTTTTAGATAAACAAATTAAATAAGTGTTTATGGCATAAACACTTATATGCATAAGTCGCTTATACAATAAAAAATAAAATAATGTTAAACTATTTTTCTATAAGTTCTTTGTTCGCTTTCATGCTCATCCTTTGGAATTATGGAAATTAGTCGCAAAAACACTTTATGAATATGTCGTAAACTGCTTTCATAAGTCCACCCAAACAGCTTTCACAAGTGTTTATATCAAGAGATAAGCGCCAAATGTTCGATCCAAATGGATCATATCTTACGATAAACTTTAGAGATTGATTCAACAAAGGAGGACATAGGCTTTATTTGACAATGTTGATTCGCTAAATTATAGTGAATCCACTAATTATAAGTTGTTTGACACAATTAAACTTTCAAATGCTTTCTCCATTAATTTATAGCATTTTTTTTTTTTTGAAACACTACTTAAAGTAGCGTTTGAACTTATAAATTTTCATTTTTCCTCTCAATTTTACCCTCACAACTTTAATTAAATTTTCCATTAAATGAATTTCTTTCTCATTTTTAAGCATTAATTATAGATGTCTATTTACGTAATTTTATTTTTATAAGCTACTTCAATCGCTAGTTTTACGAAACACTTAAAATTCAATCCACTATAAGCTAGTTTATCCGCCATCTGCTAGCTCATCCGCTACTTTTACCAAACAGAGCCTTAGTTGATCCCTTACCCTAAGGGTCTGCATGATTCGCAAACGGATAATTATTGGACAGGACAAGACAATACTGGACAACATGTTATCCAATACATTGTTTGGTGAACACTAGACAACCCGAACAAAAAGAATGTAAAATTTAGGCAAAAATATATTAGAGGTCCTTTAAGTTATTTATTTGTAACAAGTTGGTCATTTATGATTTTTTTGTAATAACTTAGTCCTGTAAGTTAGATAACGTGTGCACCGTTAATCCTTTTTAGTTATTCCGTTACAAAAAAGCCCATGTGGCATAAACGGTGCTGACATGTCTGTTACGGTGCTGACATGTCAGTTACTTATGTCTATGTGGCCAATAATTTATAATCTGAGTCATCTTTATTATTTTTTTATTAAAAAAACAAAACCCAAAATTCATCTTATCTTTTTCATTTTTCACTCTCTCAAACATCAACCACAAATCCAGATCTGTTTGTGGGTTTTTAATTCCAGATCCAAATTCCATATTCATCCTTCAAATTGCAGGTATCATAAATGAAGCATTGCAGATATCATAAACCCAATATCATTTCTCCGGTACCTCATCGTTCATATTCCTTTTAATTTGGGGATTTAATTTTTAAATCATAAATTCACAATCAATCAATGGGTGGGGATGCTCGTGAGTGATAATCTCTCTCTCACACCTTAACAAAAATTCGATTAAAGAAAAACACAATACCAAAGATAGCCTGTAATTAGTTGAGAATATGTGAGTATCGCTTTCTTCCACCATTTGCAGCGAGAGTGAGGAGGAAGAGAACACCTTATTCTGTGTATATGCTTGTCCAACTGCATTTGTTTTTGAAGAGAAAGGGGGGTTTCCATTTGAACAAACAGAAATTTGGAAAGATTTGGGATGCATTTAAATTATTCTGGGTTTAGTTTTGGTTACCGGGTTTTAAGATGAATATATCCATCTCAATTTGGGTTTTTTTAAAAATAAAAACCTAATGAAAAATATAATTATTAATTTAAAAATCTACTAGTACTTGACTTGTCAAGACTGCTATGACACATCAAAGACCATTAGTGCCATGTGAGTTTTTTTGTAACGGAAAAATTAAAAAGGACTAACGGTGTATACGTTATCTAACTTATAGGCCTAAGTTGTTACGAAAAAACATAAAGGACCAACTTGTTACAAATAAATAACTTAAAAGACCTCTTATGTATTTTTGCCTAAAATTTACTCTAATTCTCTTTATGCGGTTTATAAGATTTTTATATAACATATGTTATAATATAATTTGAAAATTGTAGTGAAAATAATATGAGAAAGAGGGAAAGAGAGGTCATGATATGTGAAAATATATAGAAAAGATATGTGAAGTAGAGAGTGAGAGAGAAATGAGAGATAATAATGAGATAAGAGAGAGGAGAGAGAGAGAGGGCGAAAATGGTAATGATATAAGAAGATAAATAGAAGAGCGGTGAGATGTATAGAGAGAGAGGAATGAGATCTGACAGATGGAGAGGAATAGAGATGATAGAGATAGAGAGAGAGAAATGTAAGAGAGAGAAGAGCGATGAGAGAAAACAATTATCGAGTATGAAACAAAAATAATATTTTTGTAATAGTTCGAGAGATCGAAAGTTGTCTGCAGACAAAGATGCTTTTTGTTTGGGTTTTGTACGGCCGCCGCATTCCCACTATTGTTCAAGCACTCATAAATTAAATATGATATAATTGGAGTTGTTCAAATCCAATCCACCGCTTTTTTTAGCGAATCACTCTAAAAGCACTAATAAATAAAATATGCTGTTAATTATTTTAAGCTAAGATATTAAAGCAGTCGATTCCAATAATATCGTTATAAAGACAAGCATTATTTTGATGCGCTTATTTAACCAGATTCCGAAAGAGGGAATCGAATTCCATGTTCTAATCTGTAAACTATTATTTTACACCAAAAAAAAGCCCACGCGCGCACCGTGTATTAGTCTTCCCTTCAGTCACACTCTTCACCTGTCACTCTAAATTGGTTTAGGTAACAATTCCATACTCAGTCAATCGGAGAGAAGAGAAAAACACGAAATCACACTTTCTCTCTCTCTCTGAATCCTTCACCTTCGTCATTCCTTCCAATATGAGTTCAATCGTTCAGGTAATTCTGCTTCTGATTTCCATTTCATTTTCCTCTCAATTTTCGATTTACTGCTTCTGTCACCGCCAATCTAAATATCTAATGCTTATTTGTTTCATTAGGGTTTTACCAAGTCACTGGCCATGACCGTACTCTCAGAGATCGGAGATAAGACTTTTTTCGCAGCTGCGGTTAGTTAATTCGTTTCTCTTATCCGTTTTTTCTCATTCGTTATTGTGAACTCCTGATTTATGGGTTGGGTACTTTGGATTAGCTTTTATGGGCGGTTGGAGTGATTTTCTTTGCTGAAACTACCCGAGATATGATATGACGTTGTTTTTATTTGCTTATTGTTTTTAATTCCTATCGCGTGTGTCTATTGGTTGCAATTTAACAAATGAACTGAAACTGAATAAGTATTTGAATTATTTTTAATTATTAATTTCGGTAGCTATTCAGTTACGATTCTGATTAATTGCTTAAAAAATAAGTCATGGCTCTACTGTGTCTGAAGCGATATATGATGAAGTGAAACTGAGATGTTGGGTGTTTTATTTATTACTTCATTTCACAGTTCCTTAATATTTCTCTTCTTGGTCTTAAAAACTCTTGATTGTTTCATATCTTGATGTTTATTTGAAGATACTGGCTATGCGACACCCTCGACGCCTTGTGTTAGCGGGTTGCCTGTCAGCTTTGATAGTAAGAATTTTTTTCTCTCCTATCCTTTATCAGCATCGTCGTCTTTGTTTTTTAAGTCATGATATTTTTGCTTATTTCGGATTTTATATTATCTGGTTCCTTTTGAATCTCATACTTCCTAGTAAAATCTTCAAATTATAGGTGATGACCATTCTCTCTGCTCTTGTTGGCTGGGCTGCTCCAAATCTGGTGAGCATTATTTCTTGCTGGTTTAACTTCAGAACTCTCATCTTTATTTGTTTATCCATAAAACCTTTAGTGATGCAATCATGGCATTAATAAGGACAGTTATCCAACTTTTTTTTGGCCATTTGTTCCTTCTTTGACTTCTTCCCTTGGTGATCTTTGCGTTATTCTCCAGATATCTCATAAATGGACTCATCACATTACGACATTCTTATTCTTGGGGTTCGGGCTTTGGTCCATAAAAGATGCTATATTTGAACAAGGGTGATGATTTTTTCCCCTCAAGTTAAATTGCTTTTGCTTTTCTGATGAACACAGTTTACATCTGAATAGGGACTTTTGTACTCACACAAAAATGATTTCATTTGATGGGCAGGGATACAGAGGAATTGGCTGAAGTTGAAGCGGAATTGGTTGGTTTTTGACCACTATTTGATTTCTTATGTTAAGTCAATTTTTATTTTCTTG
Organism: Oxytropis ochrocephala; assembly: GCA_020916435.1. NCBI lineage: Eukaryota > Viridiplantae > Streptophyta > Magnoliopsida > Fabales > Fabaceae > Oxytropis > Oxytropis ochrocephala. The sequence continues at coordinate 3,126,842 of CM037090.1, read as the reverse complement.
TTGACAAACACCCTTGTATATATGTGTTGTGAATAGGACAAAGATTGGAAGGCTAAAAATGGAGCTACAAAAGATGGCAATAAGGTAAAATAATGTCCATCTAATTTAATTTGTGTTCGTGTTCCCTTCATCTAGTATAATTTCCATATAATATTTAAATATTTTAACGGAAGCTATTTTGTTTACTTCTTATGAATACCGAATTGTTAAGCGATCCTCTGAAAGTCTTACAACTGCCACAACAGAAACACTGGGAGAAAATAAGTAGAAAATTCTTATTCCAACTCGTGAATCAGCAGCAGTCCTATTGAAAATTTTGAATCTTTACAAATTACATCTACCTCAGCAGAAGCAAATGGAGAAATTCTTACTTACGATGCTAAGAGTAAATTGGTTTAAATTTTTTCAAACATTGAATAAGGCACTTAAAATCTTCCATTAAAAGTATTAGTACCGACTGCTTCTGATTCACGAGCTGGAATAAAAATATTCTACTTTCGAATAACTAACTTACTATAATGTATAAAACAGAATTCTCAGATGCTATGTATTCTTTTTCTCTAAGATTGTAATTACAATTTACATCATTTGTCTCAACTCTCAGGTTGATGATGACACAAAAAAGAATCAACGGTCATTTTTATCTCAGTTTTTCTCTCCCATCTTCTTACAGGTAATATATAAATTGTAATTGTAAATATTTACAATTCTAACTCAACAGTCAACACTGAACTAGGTAAAACTTGACCCTTATTATATCCCTTTGTGCAGGCATTTTCTATCACGTTTTTTGGTGAATGGGGTGACAAGAGCCAGGTGAGCCTAGTTAGAAAACATTCTATTTTCCCCTTGCATAGCCTGATATTGGAGCTTATGTTTCGCTTTCATCAATCATCACTTTATTAAGTGCATCTTTTTCTGTTTCAGCTTGCTACCATAGGTTTAGCTGCAGATGAAAACCCATTTGGTGTGGTTCTTGGAGGAATTCTGTAAGTTTTAACTCTTATTTTGTCTGTATTTTGGAAGTGATGTGCTAGGCATGCTTTGTGCTAAGTCTCGTGGTTTGCATGCTCTACTAGTGTTTTATGCAAGCAAATTGTTATTCAATGTGTTAAGCAAATAAGAAAATAAGAAAAAAACTTCTTATTCAATGTGGCGAGCTGGGGACAATGTAAGCAAATCGGATGTATGTTGCATGCCATGTGGGGTTACTGACTTGGTTCGGTTACATGATTCAAAGCAAAATTCAAAATCAAGTTCTTGTTGTGATTATAGTATGTGGAGTACTCCAATAGTTCATGCAGTCAAAGGGGATTAATCTTTCAGTGCTAAAAATGATGCAACTGTACTCTAAAACACATTTTTAGGGGAAAATGGAAGGAAAAAATTAGTGCTACATTGAAACAATAAAACTACTGTGAATCTGGAAAAGAAAATCCTTTTGTAAAACGACATTCAATCAGAAATGGAGGGAGTGTTTTCTTTGGTTTACCCTTAACAAAATAATGAATATGTTTCTTCGTTAAATTTTTTCTGGAGTTCTGCTTACATGTATGTGTACCTTGCAAATGTGTAGTGTTTGCCTGGAAGCATAAATATATAATATGTCACATGCCTAAGGTCCTATAAAGTATAAACTTCTTTGGAGAGGAATGTAATTATTAGTTGTTTTTCTCAGGGGCCAAACATTATGTACTACTGCTGCTGTTATTGGAGGGAAGAGTTTAGCTTCTCAGATATCTGAAAAGATGGTAATAATTTGTATACCTTTTTATTTACTTTGCAAGTTGTCCATCTGCTTTTGGCACCTTGTTTTTTTATTTTTATCGTTTTTAATTCATTTTCGTTTCTTAGAAAATCCTCATGCATCAAGTAATTTCAAAATTAGTTTTGACTACCTGAAAGTAAATGAAAAGAAGTGTTGGAGAACTTGGAAAATGAAGATGCAACACAAGAACAAATATACTACATTAGAACCATGAATCATTATAAAACTTTTTGGGCTGTAGTCAGTGTGCAATATGGATTCACCATTTCTTTTGGTTCACAAAAGAAAGTGAGAGGAAAGAAAGATAAGGGAAAGGAAAGTGAAAGGAAAGAGAGTAAAACATGAGATGATTTTTTAGTTGTTTGGTTTTAAGTGAAATTGGAAGGAAAGAAAGGTAGAAGTTTTCTCTTCCCTTATTTGATAGGATAAAAATAAAAGCAAAGAAAAATGTATATGTATAAAATGACAAAACTAACCTTTATTAAATAAGTGAAATATTTTTTATTACAATTGATTAATTTTAGTATGAGGTTAAATATGGCATTTACATAAAAAGTGGTGTTTTCCTTCATCTTCATTTTCTTCCCAAAATGGGGAGAAAAAAACTTTGTATGGGATCCACTAAAACCTTTCTTTACGTATATAAATGGGGAGAAATATGACACTGATATATAAAAAACACTTCACTGAAATATTTGATAACTTCCCAAAATAGCATATTCCCTTTCTTTTGTGTTGGTTTTCATGGCTACCGAACACACCATTAGTCTATTACTAAGCTAAGCGTGTATTTCATCTAAATGTTGTACTCAATATTTGACAGGTTGCACTCTCAGGTGGAATTCTTTTCATTGTTTTTGGTATCCAATCATTCCTTTCTCCAGTCGAATAATGAAGTCCGTGGTATTGCTTAGTTATTATTGTCAATTTTTTTTTTACAAGATATGTTTACCAAAATGTTGTTATAGTGGTTGAGATTGGCTTCCACAAGAGGTCAGCTTAGTGTCTTTCCACCCTGGGTCAAAGATTTCATCCTTTTCACCCTTTTTGAAGATTTCGGGGTTCACAATAAAGATAGGCCTTTGTAGAATCAGACCCAAATTTAATATAGGAATAGGAACTAGACTTGATTGGATTATTCCTTCTCTCTCTCATGTGAGGTTTTCTCAAATTTGTAAATGTCAATGAAGAGAGTTTTCACACAAGGTTATTGAAAACTTAACATAAAAGGGTCGATTTCCGTGTGCCTCCACTTAATTTCTTTATTTTCTTCCCTCAATTTATTTAGTGCATGCTTAAATTTCCAATGCTTTCATTGCTGGTTGAATAAAATGACCACTTTGGAAAGAAAAAAAACACCTTGCTTTAATTTCCATTGTTTACGAATGTACCCTGACATGGGGACGCAGACTGTTCGAACTTAGGTGTGACTGTGTGTGATGTTTATTTGTTATTTCGTCTAAACCGAAGAAAAAACCAACAAGATTTTGTAAATGAGATCGACACAAGCAGTGTTGTTAAAACCAGCTCAAACGACCTGTCTAATTGGAAATATTGAGTAACTAGTCAAATCAGTTCAGTTTTTTTTGGTCAACTAAAATCGGTTTGGTTACTAGGCGTGTTCTCTTTTACAAAAAAACGCAGTTAACTTGTCATTGATGTCCAGTTATAAAATATTTGGATGGGCAACTTGTTTCTTGTGGAGAACAAAGACCAGTGTTATTGAAATCAGATTGAACTCGCTAGTTTGACTAGGAATTGGCCACCTATTCGGTTTAGATGGAAACCAAAACCAGTGTGAAAAATTTGGATGGTTCAATTGGGAATCAACCACTGGTTGGGCGAACCATCATGATTCTTACCAAATGTATAATTTCCTTGTGGAATGAAATTGGATCAAATTTGCTTTTAGAATGAGAATTGTCCACATGTTCTGCTTAGATGAAACTGAAAACCACTACTTGAAAAAGTTCATTGATTCGATTGGGAATCAACTACTTGTTGGGTAAACCATAACGGTTTTTATCGAACGTGTTATTTTCTTTGTTGAAAATCATCACTTGATCACTCTTGTGTGTGGTTCTTCTCCTCATCCTTGTCTTCTTCCATCTCAATGAGCGGGAGGAAAAGATTTTGATTGTGGGGAAGGAGAGAAGAGATTTTAGGAGAATGGGTCATCTCACGCGACATAAAGAATCCAAAACAAAATCCCCACCATCGATTCAAAGAGAGAGAACGTGTGATTACACTACAATAAATGAAAGAGAATAGGTTTAAGGGGGAGATTGTTATCACATTATTTCTTCAAGTTTATTCCACTTGAGAGATTCCTTTCCTAGATTTTAGATGTTTTGTATTTGTTTCAACGAGAGGAAGAGAGAGATTTTAATGGAGGAAAAGTGTAAAATTACACTTCACTTTTAAAATATTTAATGTCACATTAATTAAAAGTATAATTAAGTTCGTTTTGAAATAAATTTTCTCTCTCCCTCGAAATATCTCCACATGTGGAGGGGAGTTAAGATTAGCTCATGGGAGAGTTTGCTCCCCTTCCCTCCATTCCCCTCTACCCAAACAAATATAAATAATGCATTATTACCTAGTAGTATTGTCAATCAAATTAACCGTAAAAATAATTTACTTTGAGCCATAAGATTGGGATAGACCAAAGCAAAAAATTAGAGAAAAAAAAATTATACTTTTCTACTTTGGTTCAACCACAATTGGTTCACAAATCCTATAAAACTAGATCGAACTGAGGTTGACTCAATCGAATATGATTGAATCAATTGAATTATGATCAATAAATCTCACTTGTTTTTACAATATTGGTTAAAATTTTCGAAATTAGTCCCTTATTGTAGAATTTAGGTCCTAGTTTTTACTCTATAATTTGATGAAAAAAACATAGACCATGCCTGTGTAATTTTTGTGACATAAGAGGTCATTTGAAACGAAAAAATAATAGGGATACATTAACGCGACTTTTATTTATAAAAGACCATTTTAAAAAACAGATAATACACAGGTTAAATTGCTATTTTTTATTTACAAAAAAAAATATGCTATTTTTGTCCCTAAATTTTCCAATTTGGTGAAAATGGTCCTCCATAGTTCTCATAAAATCTAAATGTCACAAATTTGATCTTCATAGTTTTCTTACTTTTAATTTTGGTCCCCTAAACTCATTTTTTTCACTTTACTAATTTTAAAAATAAATAAATATGTTTTTTTGGATATTTTTTTTTTGACAAAATTTAGGGAATTAATATTATAAGTAACTAAAAGTGTAACTGTCACAAAAGAACAATGTACATGATATACAACTAAGTGCATTATTTCACCAAAGAGACGGTAACAATTTAGCTTATTAACATGAGAGAGGTTGATTACAGTGGGCGTTTACAGAAGTTGTATTCACAGTCACGCTCAACTCCCCACTTTGGGGTGAGGTAAATGAAATTATATTCATAAGTGCTTTCAAAGAAAAATCGGAAGATCTTCCCTATCTTGCATGACGTCGTCATCCTCACACATATATTTTTTTTTTTTTTTTTAAAAACTTGATAAAAAAAATAGTACTATAATTTAACAAAAAAAAAGAAAAAGAAAAGTCCGTGGGAAGAAGATTTGCGAGAAGGTGCGTAACGGAAGGGTAGTGAGAGCAATGTGTAATTGTGTGGTGAGCAGAGGTTGTTGTTGATTTGATTCCTACCAATACCAACCAACCCCTTAACTAAACGACTTTCAACTTTCCTTCTTTCCTTACTTCCATCCAATTGAAGAAAGATACCACAGAATCTTCCATTTTCCTCTTACTATATTCATTCTTTACATTCTTCTTCTTCAACAACAATAATCTCAAACACACAAACGGTACAATAATGAGAGCACTGAATTCACACGTTGTCCTCATTGATTTTCTTCACTTCCAACAACACAACGCAATTCCCACCAACAACAACTCCAACTTCCTCATTCCTTCATTCCGTCGTTTTTCACCACCAAAGGCTATTCGATCTTCCGTCAACTCTTCTTCTTCTTCTTCACTTTCGCCGCAGATTCGACGTCCCTCCGATCGTTACTCTACCGGAAATGGATCTTCTCTACCGTCCAATTCACAAAACGCTACCTCCTCTGAACTCGACATGCTTCTTGAACTTCTACCTTTGAAGATGAGGATGGAATTGTATCGGCATAACGAGATTGGTAGACTTATAGAAGTTGTTATGGATTTAGGTAGAAAACCTATTGCTAGATTTCCTTCTGGTGATTGGTTTATCTCTCAACTTCCCATTAACCACGATGATTTACGCCATGCCATTTCCAAGGTCATAACAATAAACACTTTCTTTAATTGCTTTCACAATTTTTATTATATACGTGTTTTTTAATAAGCAATAATTAACCTGCACTTAGTTATTTATTGCTTTGTGATTTGTTTATTGTGAAATAGTTGCTGATTAAGTTAAACTTAGCTTGGATTTTAGATTAGAGGTGGGTCCAAAGGGATTATTAAATTAACATTGGGAAAAAGTTGGGAGTTTTTTTATGCCCTGCTATTGTGTATGATGCATGGTCAAATAAAATTGGTACTTTGTGTGACTGATAGTGATGTGAATATGGTGGTTTGTTGTTTTAGGTTGGTGATTTTTCTGATGATAACCGATCTGGTATTGATAGCTCTTTGCATCGTATAAGTGCAATTCGAACCGTAAGTTGCAAATCATTGGCCTTACATGCCGTGTGGGTCGAGCTGTGAGTGGCAGTGCTGAGATAATACGTGATCTGATTGCGAATGGGGGTTCTATATTGGTTATTGGACCTCCTGGTGTGGGTAAAACAACCTTAATCAGGTAAAAGTTTAGTTAAGATTGAATAAACTTCTCAAGAAAAAAAGACACGTTAGCTTTTCATATATGTTGAAACTTGACATTAGCTTCTGTATTAAGTTCCCATTTTAACATTATGAACTTGTAAGGACATTTTTGTATTTTAATTGAGAAGCTCACATAGACTAGAAGCTGATTACCTAATTGAGTTGAACTATTTCAATATCTGGACAGATTTTCATGTCTCTATTTGTTTAGGAAGTTGTTTATTATGCAAATTCCCATGAAAACTGATTTTTCTTGCATGTTTCCATGGAAATGCCACTAGTGTGTGATAGTTCCTGTTTTCTTATCAGATTTAATTTTATGCATTTGTTACTGGACACACCAGATAAATGTTTTTTTTGTTCAGCTTCTTTGAATGTCAAAGTGGGCTGATTATAATTAGCCTACTATAGTTTATTTAGACATCTTTAGCCTTTTCTTCCCTAAGGTGTCTTTTTCGTAGTTTGCATGTCTCAAGAAGCTTTGTTTTCACAGAGAAATTGCTAGGATGCTGGCTGATGAGTTCAAGAAGCGTGTTGTAATAGTGGATACATCTAATGAAATTGAGGTGATGGAGATATTCCTCATTCAGGAATAGGCAGGGCAAGGAGGATGCAAGTTCCAAACGTGAATATGCAGCATAATGTTCGTACTAATCTCGTTCATTTGGCTTAATCAACTACTTCATCTTTATGGAACTAGTTTTGATAATTTGCTATCTTTATGGAACTAGTTTTGATAATTTGCTATCTTCCGTGGCATCATTTTTGTTTACTTATGCAGGTTATGATTGAAGCAGTTGAAAATCATATGCCCAAAAACCATTATAATTGATGAAATTGGAACAGAGCTCAAGCACTAGCAGCCAGTACCATTGCTCAAAGAGGAGTTCAATTGGTTGGAACAGCACATGGAATGACTATTGACAGCATAGTGAAAAATCCTTGTCTTCAGAACCTTGTTGGTGGCATAGAGGTGCCAAGTTGCTTTATTTTTAAAGTTTATGATTTATGATGAACAATGTTAATTAAATACATCCTCCAATCCGGCCCTTCCTTCTTTATGAGAGTGAATCAATCATAATTGCAGAAGCATATACAAATGGAATATGTATAATGCTTGTTCACATTAGTGATTTTTATTGAACATTTATTTGAATAGAGTGTAACCCTTGGGGATGAGGAAGCCAGGAAAAGGAAAGTACAGAAGACAATTCTTGAAAGAAAAGGACCTCCTACATTTACATGCGCTGTTGAGATGATATCTAAAACTGAATGTCGTGTTCACCATAGATTAGATGCAACTGTGGATGCAATTTTGGCAGGTATTCCTCATATTCTATAATGGAGTATTTTAGTTGATATCTACCTGGTATGCCGGTATAGTATTTTTGTAGTTGTTTAGATGGGAAATTAACTGGACGATCTCCTTTGTTACAGGAAGACCTCCATTATTTGAAATCCGTCATTGGGATGATTTTTCCAATGATTTGGTGAAGCGTACTCCAATGCCTGGAAAAAGCCATGAAGAAACACCTGATTTAACTAACAATAATATCATGAGTTCTGAGATAGAGTATGATGAGGATGATAAATACTATTCTCCAAGTCGGTCAAAGAAATGGAGTACTAGTGGATCTGTGATCAAGAGGAGTTCACCAATGCAAGTGTACACTTGCAAGGTAAATTATTTAGAAGCTGCATGTGCTAGGTAGAATATTGTTTGATTGGGTGTGTTATCAGGATTCAGGAACTTTGATGATGTTTGTCTCATTTTCCATGTTGCATTGAAGGGATAAATTATCTAATTTTTTTTTTTTTTATGTCTAAATGGCCACTGTTTTCTTGTTGGATGAATTTAGATTCTTGAAGCTGATCTACTACAAGTAGCAAATGTGATGGGGCTTAAAGATTTAATAGATGTAACTGATGACATTGGAACTGCCGATGCAATTCTAGCATCCAGTTCTGAGTTACGACAGAATTCGTGGATCCGCAGTGTTGCGAAATTCCACCAGATACCTGTATTTGTTATCAAGGTACCCTCTTGCTACCTCTTTTAGCCATTCCTTCATTGTAGTCCTCCTTCTGTCTCATAATGAATTTTATTCCTTGCAGTCGAATACCATGGCACGAATGGTTAAGGCAGTACGAATGATCCTTGGGCTAGAATCCTTTGGCCCTACTCCAAAGAAGCCATTAGAATTAGATGGCTCTCCAGATATTGAAATTGAGGATGATGAACCAAAACGAAAACCATCTCTGGAAGAGATTGATGCCTTGGAGGTACAAACCCTTTCGTCTTATTTAATTAGTATTATCTTTCTCTTCTCAAAGTCCCATCTTCTGTGTGGAATTTTTGTCTATGCTGTGTACTAGAAATGCTTTCCACGCTTAGTTGTTTGTGCTTTCTAGTAAGATAGAACTTTTCTTCTATAAGCATTTGGCAATTGATTTAGCTCCTTTTATTGGGACATAGGTTCCCTCCTACTCCTAGAGCCCATTTGTTCATTCTCATTTGTGATGTTTCTCTATTCATGTTTACCAGCAGTAGTTTGAGTTTCTGGCTTTCTGCTTTAAGGCCTCTTTTCCCCTGATAAATAACTTCAATGTTGAACAATTGTGTTTGACTTGAAAAAATATACATATACATTTGCCTAAATAATCCAATGTTTTAAAAACCAAATCTGAGAGACCTTGGCATCATGATTCAATAGTTTAAAATTGCTTGAATCGGCTATTGAACCACCAAGTAACAGAACCCTAAACAAGGGTGGTTCCTGATTCAACCGTTTGAGCTGACCGGCCTGGTTCTTAAAACACAAATGTAATCTCTTAGTTTGGCGTTTTAAATTTTCTGTTATTTTTATGGCAGGAGGTGCGCCTTGCAATAGAGTACATAGTGATTCCTGGTGGAGAGGCTGTGGAACTTCTTCCTAGGCGTTCTGAAATCATCGACCGGCAGCTTGAACTTGTGCAAAGTTATCAGTTAGCTGCTGAAAAGTCAGGTACAGAGCAGAACCCCAGGTTGCAGATTCTTCCCTTGAGGCTAAATACCAAAAAATCCTCAAAGTCTAGTTCTGTTTCCCGCAAGAAAAGAAGTCCTACCTCAGAATCTGCTGGAAGCATTGGCAATGGTTATGGTACCACTGTCAACAGGCTTCCTATTTTACCCGAATAATGCAGAATTTTCTCCCATTCTAACATATCTCCCTTCTCTGGTTTGTACATGCATGTATGTAATAACATGTACAGTCACGCAAATGGTGTAAATAATTTATTTACATTTGTTCGTCTACAGGAAATATATTGATTTTACTCCTGAAAAGAATGTAGTTCAATTTTTAACGGGTTATATAATTACTAGATGTCGACTCATATAGTGAGTCAAGCTGGAATAATAAGCATTAATGAATTTAGCATTGAAAATATGAAAGACACAGATATGAAGATCCAAAGCTGGTTAAAGTTGAGAAATATCTTTTGTCTTCTTTTTTGTCAATTTCGTGATTATTGCAGATGAGCTCGAAGCCACCATTTTATAGCATTTTTCACAAGTAGTGTTGTGTTTATAGCTTATGGTGTATGATTTTTTTCTCTTTTTTACTTTTATTATTTTAAATAAGCTCATCATTTATTCGTTATTAATTAAATTATAAAGATCATTAATTCTTGCAATGCTCTCTCAATTCTCAAAATTGAATGTCCTTTTATGTCATTTTATATTCATGGTTTTACTAAAGATTTTTTAATTTAGTCAACTAGTTCATCCACTAACAACTATCTACTATAAAGTCGTAAAAAGCTACTTACTATAAGTTAAATACCAAAATACCCTAGTTTCTAGCATTATTAATTATTTGCAACTTTCTAGAGATATCGATCTTGGGTTTCCAAAACACTCGGTAAATATCAAGGTATACTTAGAAAAACTTGATGAATTATACATTGGATTTTAAAAAGAACCATAGATTTGGAAAAAATTAAAATGCTTAAAAAGACAAAAAGATAAGGAACATGGGGAATACATCGAAAGATTAACAGTTTTTTTTATTAGAAATGGAAGGAAAATTTGTAAAAGAAAAGAAAAAGAGTAGAAAGTGAAGAAAATTTTGTTGTTTGGTATGAGAGAAAATAGAGTAGAAAGTAAGAGGAAGGAAAAAAGTATAACTAATAATTGACATAAATACCTCAATGTCAACAAATAAATATAACATACTCCCTCTGTTTCATTTTAATTGTCCATTTTTTGAGCAAAATTTGTTCCAATTTATAAGTAGTTTTCAAGTTTCAATGTAACATTAATTACATTTTTATCAATTATACCCCTACTTTATTAGTTATTTTACACTTACATTAGTGAAGAGTGGGTGTAAATATATGAGTGGACGAATAAGAGGTAAGAACCTCAAAATTATTTTGTATAGCAATACGAATTCTCTCGATGACTAGTGCTCTGCAAATAAACCAACAGATATAAGGGCGGCGAAATCGGCTATTGCAAAACCATCCTTTAGAGATCTACTAATTAAAGGGCAAGAACGAGCCCCTGTAAAAAAACATAGACTTGATCTCGGTATGTATTGTGAAGATATAATTGGAAGAAGGGAATCAATTACTAGAAATTGCACCAAACCTCCAAAGGAAAAGTAGGTACTGTGACAACATTAGTTGGGCAAGGTACGTCTCCAGTGGCGGTGATGGTAGGTGAGGAGGGATCGTTGAATGCAGAAGACGTTAGGGTTGGTTTGGGAAGTTTGTCACACTTTCAAAAATGCCAGAATAGGTCTAAAAAATGGGTCAATAATGGGCCATAGATCATGCTCAGGCCTAACACTTTTAGGGTTTTGCTTTTCCCACACACTAGAGCTGTCAAAATGAGCCCAGCCCGACGGGCCGGTCCAACCCGCCTGACAAAATAGGTGGGTTGGGCTAAGAAATATGAGTTATGAAAAAATTTAGCCCGAACCCGCCCGGCCCGAAAATTTAGTAGCCCGCCATGGGCCACCAAGAACGGTTGAGGCGGCCACCGCTGGTCTGACACTTTTTTAAAAAAATGAGAGCAATTACTTTTTTTTACTAGAGCAATTACATATTTTTTAATCTTCTTTCTGAATGCTTCCACCTCACATTGCAGTTCCTGATGACTATAATGATTGACAGAAATAAAATAGATACACAGAAGAATGCTGAGAAATATAGCTTATGTAAGAACAATACAGGGCTTTAAAAAGAAGAAATTTCGGAAAGTAATCACGGTGTTGCGAAACAAACATTTAGAAAACCCTTATATATTTGATGAACATACTCTTTAGACACATTTTTGTGTGCAATATCAATGGTTTTTGTAAAACTACATACATCAAGATTTGGATCATGTTAATTTTCCTTAAAATTTTCTTATGTTTCTCTATTTTCTGTTATAAGCCACAAAGTATATTCTATCCACTTGTAGAAATTGAATCATTTTTTTTCTTGACCAGATGGTTTCTAACAAGATTGATTTCATGTGCAGGTATGTGCTAATTTTATTAACACACTTTTAATTATTTTTTGAGCCCATGGGCCAGCCCGTTTGGCCCGCAACCCGCATAGAGCCCGAAATTTATGAGCCCGAATTAAATTTGGCCTAGCCCATCCGAGCCCGAAATTGTCGTTGGCCCGATTGGGCTGGCCCGAATGGGCCGAGCCCGCCAGAATTGACAGCTCTATCTCACACCCCCTCCTACTCTTTCACACCCCTTAACTCCAAATATTCCAAAAATACCCTTAAGGAGAGTGCGTGTTTTCTCCGATTCGGGGATGGCAACCGAATATATTTGGTTGAGGTCAACCGAACAGGTAAAAAGGTGAATGTGGTGTGAGAGTCCATTTTTTGTAATAAAATATGGTGTTCGAACACCCTCATGCGAACAGGTGAAATTACGCACAAGAGGGTGTGAAGTCAAGATTTAACACACACGAACGATGTCATTCGAACCTGTTCGAAGGCCCGTGTTCGAATAGGTGAAATTTCGTGAAAAAAAAGAGGTTTTGGCTGGCCTTTTGGTCTTTTCACACCCTTATGGGGTGTGTTTTGAATAGGAGGGAGTGTGGAAAAAGCAAACACCCACTTTTAACACAAGCCAGATGAAACTTTACAAAGCCCAGCTCGGCCCAACATGTTCCACCCATTAGTTTTTATTTATTGTTTTGCAAAATTTATGGTAATTTATTTATTAAGGTAAATAGAAAAGGGTTGGTTTGGGAAGCTTCATACGGCAGGCACGAACCTCCAACTTCAAGGGTTTCCTTCAAAACCCTAAAATTTACTTTTCACAATTACTTTTTTTGTAAGTTTCTTACTATCCATGTTCATTAGATTTCTTTACGCTGTTCTTGATTCATTGAATTTTAAATTGTCGGCATTTCAAAACGGTGGTTTCAGGATTTAGCGAATTTGTGAAATTGAGAGTGAGTGATGGCTGGAAAGGAAGAGAATCGAATATTTGTTGGAGGATTAGGTTGGGACGTTACGGAGCGTCAGCTCGAACATGCCTTTGATCGTTACGGCAAAATTCTCGAATGCCAGGTACCCTTCCTCCCCTTTTCCCTTCAAATTCCCACCTTTTGTTTCGTTTTATTTTACAGAAAAATGTGCTACTTTTTTATTTTATTTTATATTTTTAAAAAAACTAATAATACTTGCTGTTGTAATTGTAGTGATTGGTGTCAAAAGGGTGATTTTGTTTCCCTGAATGGGATTGTGTCAGATTTACAGTTTTTTGTTGTCAGTTACAATAGCATGATACTATTCTTATATCAAGAGATATGTTCCTTGCCGTTGAGGTCCATTGGTTGTTTATGTTAGGGCTGTTGAGAGTGTTAGTTTTGTCTGAGTCTCGTGTTTAGGAATTACTCTTTTCGGTATGTTTACCCGTTGAAGAATGTTTTATAATTCGACTCTTCACTAATTTTTTCACCTGTTTTCTTTGTCTTCTCTGGAATGCTGGTTGTGAATGTTTTGATCTTTGAGATGATGGATATTTTAAGTGATGTTTTAGCAAGTGAATTCTTCATGGTTGAAGCTCATTGTAAATAATAGCTTGTGGTTAAGGTAGAGCTCAAGCTGGGGATTAGTGTGGCTTGGATATGTTGAATTTGGTGCAGTGAAAGTAGGCAAGCAAACATCAGTCTGACATGTCTGCTATTTTGCAGAGAGACAAGTCTGTGCCGTGTTTAGGGTTTATTAGTAAAATTGTTATAACTTGGCAGGAACTTTTGGCAGTAAGATTGGGCTGAAAACCGGACAGAGTTGATACCATATCGGAGTATACTTTGCGGTTTCTGCATGACTTACAGATCCTTGCCTTGTTTAAGTGGTTAATGAACTGAGAAATATATGGCCCTTGATCAATTGAGCAGTACATAATTATTTTGGGTGATGAATTTCTCCCCCTCTACAAATGAAAGAATCTGTACCTTGGCTTTTACTTCCTCTTCTACTAGTAAATCTATTATGCAATGGTGATGCTGATGACAGCTAGTGGGATGCGTGAGAAACTTCTTAGGCTGGACCTTCCTTGTTTTGCTTCTGGTTCTAGATCAATTATTTGATATATAACTGTAGGAAATTAAAACACCAAATTAAAGGCTGCTGTCTCATATGGTGCCTTTTCATAATTTTTTTGTCCCTTGATATATTAATTAATATGCTATGGTCGTTTCTTTAGTTGTAGAGGTAGTGCCAACAGACATGTAAGGTGGCATTTTTAGTGGTCCTGAGGTTTGGAAAGGTTCAGATACATCAGTGATGATGCTGTTTCCAAGGAAAAAAGTGGACCGTGTCCTTTCAATGAGAATTCCCCACAAACTAATATGTTGTTCCTTTCAATGTATAGATATAGGACCGTTTCTGCTGGCTGTAGTTTTGTGGTGCTCAGTAGATCAGTTAAAGTGATTTGTTAGTTGAATTCAAGAAGTCTTACATTTTGCTTGATTGCTTCAGTGGAGCTATCCGATCTTGCTGCACCTTTGACAGTTTAGAATACTTTGTCTGTGCAACACAAAGGCCAGTTGTTGGGACATTTTTGCATTTGGTTGATGTCATTGCCCTTGTTACATATAATTTTATGCATTTTCTGCAACCCATACCATGTGGATACGCCCACCACCTACAGGTTCTGCATCATTATTGGTCCTGTGAATACTTAAGTTCGGCTGGGCTGAAATTTTCAAACCTGAAGCATTGAGTCCATAGACAATTAGAGCTCAGATAGTCTGTTCCTCTCTTCATGATGAGATACTGTATCTCACCAGTTGATCTCCCCCGTTGATCTACCTATTGTAGCTCCTATTGAAGTCTGAATTAATGCTTTTGATTTAGTTGCCACTTTCTACATTGGAACAGAGTTGATTGGTTGAAATGGATTCCTTTGGTTTTGAATGGTTCTGCTTTTTTCAATGTAGTTTTATATAAAGAATTGGGGTTGCACGAGAATTATTTTGCTGATAAAACGCTGGTGTGATCGATAAGTCAGCTAAGAGGCGGAGGAGTTACTTAGAATGCTATGCATATAGTTGCAGTATAATTAATATACGCATTTGTCTCGCATGTTGCTCTGTGCACTGCTGCATAAGATTCATTATATTTTGCATATGGTGAGGAGAATAACCGCAGCAGGTAGCTGGTGTGTTTAAAAAGTGGAAGCAGGATCTCCTAGAGGAATGTGGTCAATAGCACACCTATGTCTTGCACGTTGTTTTTCAGAATTTTGAAAAAAAATACCGAGAGATAAATTTTGTGTTGAAGAGCTGTTCTATGTGATACTAGTTATAGAATCGGAGTTGCACCAAATGATCTGCTGACTGCCGAAATGAAAGTGACATTTGGGTTTGTGTGATATGCTGTTGATTTTTGGCTTCATATTGTTGTTAATGTTAGTTCTTTGGGGTGAGAAAATAGTAGCATCCAACATAATACAGTATTTTTTATCAAGTAAGTCAGATGCTAAGATTATATTTGGGGGATTAGACTGTTTAAAGTTCAATCATTATGTCCCGAATCAGAATGGAATATGGGGAAATCCTGCTCAGATTGTGGGAATGATTTTTGTAAGATATTGGTTGTTGATTGGGATTTGTATGAATGGCTTAGCTGTATGAAAACCATTCTGCTGCTTTGTCATTATAACAAAAAGTAAGTTGTTCGGTTATAAATTTTGCTTTGCAGTTGAATGCTGTTTGCATGTATTGCATAAATGAAATACCGAAACTCTTTATGCAGCACACAACTTGCTGCAGTCACAAATTTGGTAGTTTTTAATTTCTAAATTGAATGTCTCCTTCAAGTATTTTGGATCCTTGTTTATGTAAGCATCATTTTATTGACTTATAGCAAATTTGAGTAGTGAATTATGCAGTAATTGTGTGACTTCTTTCTTCTGTTTTGTTTTTGTTTTGGTGGTGTGAGTGGTTGTTTAGTGGCTAATTTAAAATTGGTTGATAAATATTGTGGTAAATTAGGTTCCACCTTTTGTAATTGAAATCTTAATTAATACTTTTTTGTTATTGTTAACACTAACTGGCAATCATTATCCACAATAGTTTAGTTCAGATAGTTTAGTTCAGGCCTCCAATTTTGCTATGCATTTTGTGAGGAGGCAGTTTCTTGTTGGGGAGTGTACTATATGATGGCCAGGGTGTAATTTTTATATTATTTTGTCCTACCTTCTACTTATATGTTACTCCTCCTTATCCCCATATTGTTAGTATGATGTGGTTCTATTTTTCTGTCTTTCTAAATAACTTGGTTTTAATTAGAGTGGCTTCATATATGCGGCAGTTGCTTCTAATTATTACGGTAACCTGATGTTTCTTATTTATTCTTGTTTAGTTAGCTGTCCTATTAAACATGTTCTGTTTCTGTATGTTTAGCACAATTAATCTTTTTTTGCTAGTGTTACAATAATGGCATGCAGTGTTGCCATATTTTGTCATCATAAATGTGCCATTAAAATTTGTTGGTATTAGTTGTACGTGTTGCCATTATTCTTCATGAAATTTCAAGTGGTTCTTCGTATAGATCATGATGGAAAGGGAAACGGGCCGTCCGCGTGGATTTGGGTTTATCACATTTTCAGACCGTCGGGGAATGGAGGATGCAATCAAGGAAATGAATGGGCGAGAAGTTGGTGATCGCATCATCTCAGTCAACAGGGCTCAGCCAAAGATGGGTGGTGATGATTCAGACCAAGGATACAAAGGTAGCTACTCATCAGGTGGTAGGGGAAGCTATGGGGTTGGAGATAGGGTAGGACAGGATGACTGTTTCAAATGCGGGCGTCCAGGTCACTGGGCTCGAGATTGTCCTTTGGCAGGAGGTGGAGGTGGTCGTGGTCGGGGCGGTGGTTCATTTTCTTCGCGTCCAAGGTTTGGAGGTGCTGGGGACCGCCTTGGTGGTGAACGTGATCGTTATGCTGATGATCGTTATGATGGAGGACGTTATGGAGATAAGGATCGTCTTGACAACCGAGACTATAAATATGGTGGCCGTGATCGCTATGCTAGTGGTGACAGGTATACATGGTTTATTGTTACGAAATTACCACTCTGGTGCTTCTTTCGTAGATTTAAAACAAGCATATAACAATTACACGCTAACAATTTTACTCAAATGTCCAATCATGTTTATTATTTCTTCAAATTTATTTAAATTGTGATAAGATCTTGAAATATGATTAGCCGTTTGTATACACCCTCGCTTTATAGTCATTGAACCTTTTTTTTTTACAAAAGTCATTGAACCTTTAACAAGAATTGAATAATTGCCATGTAATTATTTTTATTTTTCTTATGTTGTTACTCTCTTTTTATTTAACTGAAATCTTTGTAGGTATCCAACTAGTGGAGATCGATTTGCTGATCGATATGGCAGTGGCTCAGATCATTACCCCCAAAATGGTTATGGTAAGGAAAGAGGCTACGACCGGTATGGTGGTGGTGCACGTGGTGGTGCTGATAGGTATGGAAGTGGAATACCAGCTAGAGATGAAGGAAGAGGTTATAGGGGTAGACCTGGTCCTTATGACCGCCCAAGCAGGGCGGGTCGCCCATCTTCATTTGACCGTTACTGATTTTGCCACATTAGGGACCTAGTTCTTGTTGTGCAGGAGCACCTCATAGTTTCAGACAGCTGCTGGATTAGAGTTTCATAGATTATGGGTTTGATAATTTGTTTCTTTATTCGGATCATGTGAATCATTGCCTTGAGTTATTTCCCCTTGTTTGTTTCACGCTTAGACCTACTTTCTTTTCTTTTTTCTTGACTGATAGACTGACTTTCTTTTCAAATGCAATCAAGTATGATTATGGTTGTTTTGCAGCTTTTTGAAATTTGGTGATGCACATAATGCTCGCCGTATAATTCAATCAAGTGTTTATTCTATGAGTGATTATCAAATAAAAGTTTCAGTATAAATTATTTTTGCTAGTAAACATAAAGAGGGTGTTTTGTGTAACCTGTTTTTGGATGTTATTGAGTAAACACTCTTAAATTTGTCCGTCAACTATAACCCTTTCTTTAGTTTAGTAACTAAACTATACAAATATAACAAATAGTCTTTAAGTTATTCTAAATTCATCAATTTAGTCCCTGACCTATCCATCATTTCTCCTGTTTAGAAAGTAATTGTGGTACTAAGTTGGATACAAAATAGGTTAGGGATTACTTATTATATTTTTGTAGTTTAGGCACCAAATAGGAGAGTGAGTTATAGTTTAGGAATCAAATTGAGTGTTTACTCGAAGTTATTCTTGGGATTTATAACAGGTAAATGTTGATAGGTTTTTGTAACGATTTTCAGGTCTACTCATTGAATCATGCAGAGTTGTCCTTCGCCTGTGAAGGAGGAAGGTCTTGTCTTCCGTGTGGAGTGTTTCATAATGAACAAACATATTTGGATGAATGAGAGGGCGTACATGAGAGGGTTTTGGAGATCAGTGAAGGGGTTTCCTTACGTGAAGTGGGACTCGGGTGTTCTTTTACTAGTTCTAGTAGAGAACGGATATGTAGGAGATCTGTCTTTAAATAGGACATGCCAACACAAGTCCTATTATACCACATAGGCTAGTGGTAGGTTGCCATCGCCAGTCGCCTAGGTGAACTCAGTTCACCTGCTCATTAGTATACAAATTAAAATTTCGTTCAACGGTAAACTCAATTCATTGGCGATGTGAGAAATTAGAAAAAAAATTAGGGAATACCTAAATCACGAAAACAATTACTTACAAGTGCAATGGAGCAATAATAGGGCATATAATGATGATTTTCTTCCCCTCTAAGTAAGATTTCGCCTATGAACACCCCTTGGAAGAGAGTAGGAGACATGTGGAGAGAAGAGAGAAAATGAGGTGTGGTGGTGTATCAAAGCGAGAAGGGTATTTTTGTCACTAAATTTTAATTTTCAAAGTCAGAGGGCGTGTGGATAGTCTAGAAGGGGGTGGGATCGAGATTCTCTTAATTCATATTCATATTCATATTTTTTTACATTCACTACATCTAGTTGTATTTAGGCTAAATTGAAGAGTATTTAAGTCATTTTATAGCTCACCAATTTCCTCTGCATATTCTCTCTCTTCATGTTTTGCACTAAATACAAAGTGAATGCATGTCAATGAAGGCAAATATATATGAATTTAGAGAATCCTCGTATGGAAAAGTCACAATCTAGACATAATGCACCATTAAACTCTCATATTAGTTCCTAACTTATCAACCTCTCTAATCTAATCTCTAAACCATGAAAAACTATTAAACAATCTTTAAAACTTATCCCTATTCATTAATATAGTAGTCCCTAAAATTTCTTTAGTGTGAGTTTAGTTCCTATGAAAACAAGCAGAAAAGAAAATGTTCCCAACCGGACTGATTGGTATCTAGAAGGCTCGGCCGGACATAATGCACTCAATGGAAGAAGAACACAATAGGAGCTATCATGCGGTCGGCTACATTCCCCATACGGTCGGCTCTTACAACTATTCGGTCATCAGTTCGGTCTATATGTTCGGCCACCTACATCGTTCGGTCGGGGCCTAAGCATCGATCGGCCTAACCATCGGTCGGCCTAACTAATCGGTCGGCCTAAGCATCGGTCGGCCTAACTATCGGTCGGCCTAACCATCGGTCGGCCTAACTACCGGTCGGCCTAACTACTGGTCGACCTAACCATCGGTCGACCTATCCGTGACTCAAGACATGTATTTAAGAGAATCCCTATGATTCCTCCACAGATCTCGCAATAGTCATTTATTGTATTGATTAACATTAAACTCTAATTGTACTATATAAACAGCCCTTAGAGGCCAATGAAGAGGACAACCATTCTCTGGATTATAGAGATTATTCACTCTCATACTCTTTATTTTATATTCTCTTATTCTTACTAAATCCTACTCTGGGAAATAGGTAAGAACAGAAAACAAAGGAATGAAAACACACATTCCTAGTATTCTTACTCAGTTTCATAAGAAAAGAAAACAAAAGAATGAAAAAACACATTCCAAGCATTCTTACACAATTTCATAAAAAAGTATTTTTTTCATAGTTTAGTTTGGAAAGATTAGTGAAGGGAGTGAAGAAATAAGTGTGGATCTCACTCATCATTCTTTCTCCTTAATTTGGAGAGAAAAGTAACGAAAGTAAAAAATTATAACTATTTTTTTGAAATGTCCATGATTTTTATTAGTCATTAAAAATATTTTTAATTACAACAAATTTTTTAAATTCATAAATATCATTTAATCTCTTTTTCATTAGAATTACATATTTATAATTTATCTTAGTTTTAGTTGATGTATTAATTTTCTCTTTTCTATTATTATTTTTTTATTATATTTCATTTATACTTAGGGATATTGATGACTTTTTATAAGTATGTTTGTTTCTTTTCTCACTTTTTTTATTTTATTTTTCTCCTAAACAAAACCATTAAACAATCATTTTCTATTATTTTTCTCTTCTTTTTTCCCTTCACTTCCTTTCTCTTATTTTCCTCTCTCTTTCTTTCTCGCACCAAACAAACCATTAGGCTTTAACCGACGAATTGAGATAGGGACTAATTAAAATTAAATTGAGGATTTATTTATCATCATCTCTCGAGATAAGAGGGCAAAACCCTCAATCCCCGAACCAGAGAGAGTTAGAGAGAGAGATGGCAATGGCGACAACGCCATGTGTGGCTTTTCAACCAATCTCAGCGAACGTTCTTGCTTTCCAACCATTGCCAAAGCTATTCCAACTCAGGCGAAGGAACAATTATTGTGTGATAGCAAAGAAGCAGAGTTCTAAAACCGTGAGCGCCGCACGGCAACCACACTCTCAACCTCTCATTTCATCTTCTTCAGAGAGCAATGATATCGATATGCTAACCGGCTCCACTCGAACCGTTACAACCATTTTCGGCATGGTGACCTTATGCATAAAAACCTTCTTAAAGATTCTTCCACCTCCGAATTTGTTAACGAGCAATACCGTATCATCTTCTCTTATGTTTGCGTCTTTTATGGGGGGTCGTACTCGCGGCTCTCTTAATACGCCGTTGACGGTTGTGGCGGCTGGATTGAAGAAATGGCTAGACATATACAGTGGTGTATTGTTGGTTAGGGTTTTGCTGAGTTGGTTCCCAAATATCCCTTGGGAACGTCAACCTCTCTCAGCAATCAGAGATTTATGCGATCCTTATCTCAGTTTGTTCCGGAATGTCATTCCCCCTGTTTTTGGTACACTTGATATCAGTCCTCTTCTCGCTTTCGCTGTATTGGGCACTCTCTCCAGTATTCTCACTGTCCCCGTTTAGGTACATTCCTTTACCCTTTCTCATTTCCACTTGTATATTATATATTATATACGGATGATTTTCTTCTGCTACTAATTTTATTTATATCCTATTTATTTGTTTGAGCCTGTCGGTCACTGAGTCTGAAACTTTCCCTCTGCTTAATATATATTGTGATTCGTAATAGTTAAAGAGAATTCTGAGTGTATTTTTATTATACACATCTAATATAATCCAATAATGTTTTCTACCTTACTAGATAAACAACAACCTCTAGCATGAACTAAGTAATCACTTTGTACTGATTCATTAATAGAGATTGTTCCTTTCATTCCTATATACACACTTATTTCCAATGTGTTTTTGTGCTACTGAACATGCTTGTTATTCTTCTGTTCTAAAGTTTTTGCTTTCTGGTTTTTCGAGTAGTGTGTTTATCATGGAGAAGAAACTAGCCAAGTTTCTGAAAATCTCACATTTGTCCAACATAATAAAATTTAAAACGTGTTTATTACTATAATTTACAAGTTTGAATCATTTCTTTTAGGAAACTGATTGCCTCCTGTTTCTAGATTGGAATCTCGTGGGTTAGAAAAAGTACTCTCTGATGAGTCTGAACCACTATCTTTTGCTTTACCTGTTCAACGACAAACTCATTGATCATGTGGTCGTTAACCATTTTGGAGACCTTTTGTTTCTAGGAAAAGCAGTATCTTCTTGGGTTCAGTAAACTTGTCCCATGTTGATAGATAAGTGTTTCCTATGGATTGGGAGTACACAGAGACCCAAAAAAAATTCACAATTTTCATGCCACACTATACCTGAGTTAAATCAATGGGGGAATCATATTCACTCATGACATATGAATAACTGGTATCATCATTTTCCTCTGATCAACGGGAGAACTTTGATCTTGAACTGAACTCGCCTATTTGAGGCATACTTTTATTTTCTAAGTAGAATTCTGTTATGGCGTTTCCTTCCCTCCTAAACTTGAAAGACATGAAACAATGGTGTCCAAAACAGTGGTGTTGCTAGTCAGCATGTTTCAATGTTTAAACATACAAAGATATTGGTTGCTAAGATATTCTGTTTCAAAGAGTTTCAAGTTATCCATGCTTATTTGGTTGCATTGCTGCAATTTCTTGTAGTTGTTATTGTGCTAATTTTCGAAGGGTACGAGTAAGCATTCAGAAAATAGAATACTTCAAAAATAGAGCCGTGCGAGTAAAAATAGAGCCGTACCCGGTACCGGTACTCATTGGGTACTTATCCATTTGCATTTGTGATCCGATATATATATATATATAGTCTAGTAAAAAATTAGTTTTTTCATTTTTTTTGATGATATTGAAACTTTTCTTACTACATTGGATATTTTCAGCTATATAAATAAGTTTCTCCTATATTTCAATGTATATCTTTCTGTTATATGTTTTACTTATTAGTGTTTTCTGACTTTCAGTGATCTTTATATTAAATTTATATTACGTACCCTGCGTTGGTTTTTTGTAAAACCACGTATCCTGTACTAGCACCCGCCCCCATTGCCAATACCGTATTCGTACCCATGCAACATATGTTGTAGCGTTGTTTTATAATTTCTTCATAAGCCATTTAGGATTAGTGCAGTTTCTGTTTGATATTATAATTTAAGCAGGCTTCTCTGGCAGTAAAAGTTTAACTTTAAGCTTTTTCTTTCTTGCACCTTTTTCATTTTCCTGCTAATGGTGGTTGCTTCTAATCACAACCCGACTGGATCTCAATAGTTCCTATGCTGAAGTGTTGTGCTATGATATAACGCCTAGTAAAATTCAATGCTATACTTTGCCCCTAGAGATTTTAGTGAAGATAAAACCATAACAATAAAGTCTTTTGCTCTCACTCTTGCCTTGTCTGTGGATTAGATAGATGTGTGACTGAGTGTGTGCGTTTTCATGGCTCCCGCATCTGTAAGTGATATATCATTATATCTAAATATTAGCATATCAACTCACAATGGACCATAGATACTATGGTTTCATCTCAGTCCGTTACATCTCCAAAAATTGGATAGCTTTTGTTTATTATATTAATTAACAAATTTGAGACAAGGAAATTGTTCATTTTAAATCATACATCTTTTTAGTAATTGACAAATTGGAGACAAATTAGAAAAGCTCTGGTTAATTTTAGGGGACATGCTGGTAGAGTTCTGATAGAAACAGAGCACAAGAAAGAGTAAAACAGAGTTCTGCTAAAGGAGCAGAACTGTTCGTTGATTAATACTGGGAATATAGCAGAATTAGAGTAATTCTGCAGTTTGATTACAATGGAAAAGCAATAAAACAGAGGAAATGAAAACAGGCACTATAGAGGCCTCAACTCTCCTATGGACAAGCCAAATTCCAGTCTGATTCCTTCTCACTAACAAATCTCCTAATATCCTACTTTTTCTCTCTCCAAAGACACGTCAGCATCCACCTCCGCACCCCACACCTATCCCACCAACAAGTCATCATTAGTTAGTTATTGGAGAATTGCTCTCCTACAACATGACCTACCATACACCCTCTTTTCTTCTTTCTAGTGTACACCCTTCCTTTAGCAAACTTATCAAGTTCTTACAAGCAGAGAGATTAGTAAACCTTGCTGAACTCTTGACCTTCTTTGGTTTCTCAACTTTAATTGTTCTTTTATTCTCTCTTTTAGACTATGCTGTATTACAGCTCACTAGGAGTAGAAAAGATGTTGTCACAAGTTCACTCTGTACAAAAATAGATACGCGGACTTTATATTTTCACCTGTTATCTCAGCATTACATGATCCACTGTTATCATGTTCATTTCACAGATTGATTCCAAGTCTATTTGTATTTTGCAGTATGGGCATGGTGCAATGTTTTTTTTTTCCTTTTCTTGTGGTGGTTTATTATTTTTTTGAACCCATCTCCATCAGTTATATTATATATTGTCCAAAACAACCTAATTTCTGGCATTCTACATGTTCATAAAAACTGGTTCATTCTTTAAATCAAAGATATTGAACTAGATTTGCCTATACTGTCCAATAACTAAGCGACCGAAATAAACAGTGCTTGTTTGTTCTAATTAGTAGTCCAGATTTTATGAATATTATATATAACATATTAGAATTGTTTCTTGTGAAATTTGAAAACTAAGGTTATTGCATATTAGTTACACTAATGAAGACCGAATTGGCGGGACATAACATGCAATGCGTGGTTAAAGTCAACTTAACTGAAGTGGATTATTGATCTATTATTTGTCCAAATGAAAATATCAACCTACTACCCCAAAATCACGTGTTTGAAAAGGTCCCTTGCAGCACTGTTTATTTCGGTCGCTTAGTTATTGGTTTGTGTATCACAGTCGTTTTTGTTCTATTCATTCATGCATATATAGTTTGTGGTCCTTTTTATCCTTGCAACTAACTATAATCTGCTCAATTACTTTTTCTGATAGTTGGATTTTTGTGATTGGTAGAGGGGGCATTGGCTGTAAGAGACGATTACCCGTCATTGTGATTTGAGTGATAAGATACAGAAGGAGGCTGTGCTTGTTGCATCTTCCAACATGGTATCTACCTATACACTAAGTGTTGGTAAGGGTAGAGCAGCTGCAATGCTAGCATAGTTATTATTATTTTTTTAAATCCATAGTTTATTATTGTAGATACAATAGCATGGCTGTTAAAGATTCTATTGAAACATATTTCAAGTTGAGATATACTGCTTATTAATTTCCTCTCGTTCCCCTCAACTGCTACCTTTCTCCCTTATATGTGAGAACATGAAGTTTTGATACACATCAAAAGAGTGAGCCTATCATCATATATACAACAACTTCAACACTTTGGTTTTTATGGCTTTTGTGATTTAATAGTTTACGGGGGCCTCTGGGAAAAATGGAGGATCTACAATTAAGTTATCAGGTAGTTTCATTCACAATCTCGAGTGTTGAGGATGGAATATGTGATGATTTGGATTAACGTTATGAGAATAGTTTAGTTGGGTTTTGACAATATATCAATATTTTTTTTATCAAAATAAACTTATGTCATTTCATTCGTAATCAAAGTTGTAACACGAGTTGGCGAACTAAGAGATATCGAAGGAGTGCATTAAATGAGTGTAAAAAGGTGATATCGGGTTCAAATCTCGGAAACTAATATTCCCCCACCCCCAATAACATTGCTTATAAAAAAAAAAGTTGGAATACAATTAAAGACATGGGCTCTAGCCTCTAGCATTAAGTCTTGATGCTCTAGCTAAAGTGTGAGCTACAATGTTTGCTTGCCGCTTAACAAAACGAACCAGTTAGTTTTCTAAAGTAGATAATAATGATTAATAAGTTCTTTAAAAAGAGTCGTATTCGGTTACAATGTTACACACTCCTCGGATGTCATTCACAACCTCTTTGCAATGAAGCTCAATGGTAACTATTTAGATGTCTAGCTCTTGTAACCAAGTGACTGCTTCCATTAAGCCCAACGCTTCATCCTCTTGTGGAGAAGGCTTACCTAAGAAACAAAGAGACTTAGCTTTCAGAAATGCACCATCCTCATTGCAAATACAAAGACCAACACCAAATCTTCCATTCTCGAAAAGCGCTGCATCAACGTTGCACTAACTGAACCAACAGTGGGACGCAAACCATAACATTACTATGGCGCTGCGTAGTAGGAGGGGTTGAACACATCGGGTTGCTCCTCTTCGCTTCCTGCTAGCAAAATAACAAATATGAGGCGTTCTGGACCGATATCCTCACTTGTTGACGATGTTTTCCCAAAGCTTCTTGTTCATATGCTGCCACAAACACCAGAACATCATTGCAAAATGCCTTCTCTGCCCTTCTGAAAGAGATGCCGGTAACTTGAAAAAACTAACTTTAAATCCATCGTCGTCTTCAACCACGTGACATCAATATTATGTGTGTATTATTTATAACTGATCATTTTACTTAATAATTGATGAGCAAAACATGTAAGGTTTATTTTTGTAAATGCATTTGTTATATATATATATATATATATATATATATATATATATATATATATATATATAAAATATAATCCTAAATTTTGATAAGGAAACATATAATGACTTAGTGTATACAAGTTTGATCTCGAGTCGCTTTTCATGAGCTGACAGGTGGTTTGGCCCAAGCGCCAAGAATTAAAGCAAAAGCTTTGGGCCTCAAAAAATTTGTTAAAAAGGAGCCTCAAAATTTTATATTACGAAATATTAAGAAGAACTTTCGTTAACAAAGTGACAAGAATCGTGCTCGATTGGTAGAAATCGAGCCCTCATTTTGGATTTCCGGTTCGATCCTCCTACCTACTGCTTTTGCTATGATTTTTGATTTATATATGTTGGACCTGTGTAATAGAAATATGGAAGTTAGTTAATCAATATCAATAGTTAAGATAACGAGCCATTCTCACCCATTCTCAAACTTTTTTTCGACATTCCAAAGATGTATTTTACGATGTTATTTTGAATGAAATGAACTAGTTTTATTGCGTCAAAAAAATATCAATAATTAAGATAACGAGCCATTGATTACATGTAGCATTTGGGCCTGCTGATATTAATTCTAGTGGAAGCCGTAAATGATTTTTTTATACAATTATATTATCTAGTGTAAATAATTTTTGTGCTACAAAATTTAATAAATATTGAATCATTCAAGTCTTAACTATCCAGTTCTCTTCTTGCTCAAAAATGTCACGCCTCTCCAAAAAAATATACAAGATGTAGTCTATACTTGCCTAGTTGTAATTTATTTAACCTCAACTTGGAATAGAATAAAATTAGATTTTAATTTATTCATTTATTTATTTTTATTCAACTGAATTTATTTATTTATTTTACCAAACTTATATTGTATAGGCTATTTAAATAGTATTTTTAATGATGCTTGAAGTTTTTTTCTGTCAAAAAAATGATGCTTGAATTTTTTTGTCAAAATGGTTTTGTCGCGATAACAATCCTCATGAATTTTTTCCACTTTCTAAAAAAATCAAATTTTTTCACTAAAATCAAAAAAATATAGTTCAGATTATATTGAATCGGATACTAAAAAAATTTCACTAAAAGAGTCTGAGTTCAATATTTTGCATTGTTTTATTACTTGAAGGGCCTTACACCAGAGTTCGCTTTAGGCCTCCGTAACTGTTGGGGGCCCTGTGAGCGGATTAGTATTTTACTTTTTGGGTTTTTTTTTTGTACCCTACAAAGTTCCCTTTATACCCCCCACACATTAGTTTATTCCCAATATGCCCTTCAAAAAACCAGTTTTTTACAAATTTACACGAATCGTATATATCTCTTTTGGGACATATATACGATGTGCAATTTTTTAACATCGTATATATGTCCATTGTGCGTATATACGATTGATGTGTTTTAAGTCAATCGTATATACGCACAATGGACAAAAAAAATTGCACATCGTCGTATATGTCCCACCAAGGTATATATGATGGGCTTTGTAGTTGTTAACGCGCCAGTGATTTCATCAACGGTTTTAATTGGAAGCCTCGTGATTTGACTAACATCAACGGTGTAGATATGTTGGATAAAATAAACGCGTGTAATTACCACTACAAGAAAATTGGTGGTTTGCCACGGACATTCCCGTGGCAAATGTACAAATATCCGTGGCAAATATGAATGTGCTACGACGGCGACGACAGACAAATTTTGGTGGCAAAAGCGCTGCGTCGCAAAACGCTTTGCCACGATTTTCCGTGGCAAATTTTTCCGTCGCAAATCATTGGCAAATCCGTCGCAAAGTCGTGGCAAATTCTTACACCTTCCGTGGCAAATCCGTCATAAATTTTAAAAAAAAAAATTAAAAAAATTAAATTATGCCTCCAAATTCTAACATATATACATGTGTTTGACTAACATTAATTAATACCGCATATTGATCAAGATTTTAAACTTTAGTAAATAAGTACAAAGTACAATTTTCATATCCAATTTGGTATCAACAAAGAGATAGTAAACAATAATTGCAAAATACTAGTAAATAATTTGACATTTTTATAAACTTATAATAATGAATTAACTCTCAAAACAACAAAAGCGTAAACGTAAAGAAACAAAAACAACCCACAAAAACAACTCAAAGATCATCTTTTGGAATTTTCTTGAGTATAAAGTCACAGATCTGTGACCTCCGATGCCAAAAGTGCCTTATACATCCTACAACCATGCAAAATAACCAAATAAATAACCATAACTATGAGGAAAGGGAAATAACTATTGAAAGGGAAGGAAAAAACTACAACTCACCTTAAGTAACTCACCTCGTATTCGAGAATTTAGCGAGGATTAGTCATATAAAAACCCGCTGAATTCGAAAAGAAGTAAAGTAACTATATGGAAATCTACATTCAACTACTATACAAGTTCAATCACCTAACTACTCAAAGCTTGCATAGAACCCTTTTGGTCCAAAGAAAGGTAGTACCAAACAAAGCAATTTCCTTGCTTTGTGCACACATACTGCTTGCCTAAATGCCATAAAAATTTGCTTTGCGGAGAGACTCCAGCATCGCTTGATTCTTCTTCATAACACTACAAGAAAATATCCTAATTAGCAACTCGCTTATTGATACACCAAATCTTAAGCTCACAATTTCTCATTAACATAGTCTCAAAGACCTACTAGATCAGATAGAAGGGAATGTCACATATATGAACATTATCTAGATATACATAATTTCATGAAGCCCAATTACATACTAAAACATCTCCTATACACATCAATCATATTTCTCGCATGATGAAAATAAATTAATCATTGTCTTATAATGTAACACATCGCTACTACATTATGGTGCTCTTTAGGAATTGATGGTAGAAGTTCATCGCCCTTTCTAAATCACCACGCATCACAAGTGTCTTGTACTCAATCAAGCTTAAAAGCGTGTGTATCCCACAACACCGAGGAAACAATCAATAAAAAGAAATAGTTAAGATTATCGCAATTTGATACTTTAAATAATTGAAACAAATAATCCACTTACTTAAATTCTTTGTCAATCAAATAAACCCGACTTTGGTTTGCAAGATATCCCAACAAGTATACAACTATGGAAAAGAGAAATGTAAATAGAAAGAAATAGAAAGTCCACTTATTCTTGATGTGAGTGGGTACCACCAGAAAGATCTATACAACTATGGAAAAGAGAATGAAATAGAAAGAAATGATAGAGATGGTCCTTCAAGGGACTGATTCCTCCCGAGTCCCGACCCAAAACCCCAATTTCCTCACTACACAACCGAATGACTCCACTAGGATCCCCTCTCCATTTTATCCTAGCAACCCCATGTCTGCTATTTCTTTCCATTCCCTTGCCACACAAGTAAGATTGTTACTGATCTAATTCCTCCTCCTCTTCCACCGTCCCTCTCATTCCTCCTATTTTTTTTCCTCCCATAACTTCGAAACCTGGGGTGCCAAACACAATACAAAATTTGGTAGGTTCTAGTTATGGCTCTCTTTAAGAAATAGCGACAATTTATTGGGTTTCATCACATTTTCATTAGACAAAGTACGAGATAAGAGTAAATAAAGTTTATCAAAAGGGCAAACTCGAAATTTTTGCTGAAAATTTTAATCTTTGATGTACTTTCTCTGACAAAGATATTCTCCATCCGTAGACCAAACATACTCCAAATCTTTGAACCAAATGACTGCTTTCTCCATGCCAATGCAATGTATATAATATACTCACCATCTCCACATACACAACAAACCTCCCATTAGGATTGTGCTTTAAGTTCTGCATATAAATTAACACAATCAATCACTCTCACAAATGAACAAACAAATAATGCCGATAATTGAACCGTAAGGATCAAGTATTTTAAAACTCACTTCAAATATAGATTGAGATTATAAAACTTAGTTCTTAACTAACAACTAATTTGTCTACATTACATAACTATATTCCTATAGATATCAAGTTAAAAAAACACAGTCACCGCAACTAACTTCCTAATTTCAATGCCTAACATAACATTACATAATAAATTTCAGACTCAGATTATATCACTGCGTAATCAAGTCAACACGAATATGCCAAAATGTCTATTTGCTAAATAATGTACATGTGCCACTCACCCAAGTAAACTTGTTTTCCACAATCCCTGCACATACACCAAAAACAATAGAGTGGATTCAGAAACAACTGATACTATATGTTTTCCACTTGATGTGAATGAACCAGACATCTGACTTCCTGACTTTGGAAGGCCTGCATTTAGAAATGTCATAAAACCAACTTAGAAGATTCCATGTAGAGCAAGTATCATGAATGTAAATAATGGAAACAATTATCTTAAATTTATCAATGTTCCAATGAGTTTTGCAATCATACCACTGAGTTAATAAAGCTAAAATTCAGATATCAGATAAGGAATAAGGAATACACACAATCCACAGATAAAATCTTTTGCCATGCCAATTAAATAATATTAATACTATAACATTACTAGTTTCTCTCATACAGTTTATGCTCTATACCTTTATATGTCTGAACAAATTCAACGCCTTCCAATATTCTAACTTTGGAATCTTCTGATGTGATCATAACTCAGATGATTTTTTTGGGAAAACTGCAATGGAAATTTGGTTTTTTTGTTAACTAAGGAAGCAAAAAAGGCATAACCTTTTAGCGATGAGGAAGTTTAAGAATGAAACTCGAATGCCGATAATCTTGTTGCGGATGTTCTCTTCTTTCCATTAACACAAATCTACGCCTCAAGCTCAAATGTTTGCCTATGAATAACCATAAAATCCAATTTAGGCATTCCTTTCAATTTATGTTTCTTTTCTTGACTATAGTAATGGACAAGTAAATACCAAGCAACATAAAACCTAAGCAAGTGCGGAGAGGAACCAACTACGAACCCCGCGATAAACAAAAGACGATACGCTCAAAATCTTATCGAGAAAAGTTACGAGAAATGTGACAAGTAAAAAGATTCAATTTCAAAAGATTCACTCAAGTATTCATAATACCTTTCCATCCGCTTTGGTAACTTACTTACGCTTATGACATCTCGTATGTCCGCCTACCAACAACTCGCTTCTTCGTGTACTCCCATATTCGAACTTTACCATCTATGGAGCCACTAATGAAGTAATTTTCATCAATCAAGTTGAATTGAATGCATGTTATCGCTTCCAATAGAAAAAGATACACAATTATGATCATACTTGTGGGATAAATATGAGTAATACTAGAAAAACAATAAAATGAAGCAAGCATATGCTGCAAATATATTAATATGCAAAAGATTATTGTCAAAAATGAAGATTAAAAGGCCTGGTGATCTTATACTTACCATAATTGTTGTGACGGAAAACACGTAAACATTGATTGCAACCAATTTTCCACATGCGAACAGTTTTATCCATGGAAGAGGAAAGGAGGATCTGCAACAACAAACAAGTACTTTAGTTCAGATTTCATTTCAAAATTAGAACAAATAAAGCTTATTGCATAATTGCGGGATAAAAATAAGAAGCTTTCGCAAGTAAAACTCACATCTGAATTAGACCAAGCCAAATCCATCACATCACTGGAATGACCAAGCCAAATCCTTCTAGAGGTTCAACTTCTCTATGTCTGAGTTCATGTACACTTCCATCTGGTTTATCATTCTTGTAGCTTCTAAGTTCATCAAACATAACTCGCGCTTCTAAGTTGCTTCCCTTCGAGAGAGCCAACACATGAAACCCCCAACCATCCAAACATTTTAAACCCTATTGAAATTGCAAAGAAAACAACAAATTCAAATAAAAAAATGAAAGAAAACTGAATGATTACAAATGAATGATATATAGGGACAAATGAAACCAACGAAGTAGGAATATGGTGTTAGGGTTCGGATCGATCATCACAAATCGGGAATAGGGGTTAGGGTTTGAGTTCATCAAAAATTAGGGCTATTTGTGTTAAATAGAAGTAGAGTAGAAGTAGAATTGAAGCGTAAAACTTACCGCTCGAGGAAGAAGAAGAATCGATAAAAGTAGCGCTTCTTCAAGTCTTTGTGATTGAAACTGTTCTCACCGGCCCGAAAGAGATGCTTTTTTCGCTCCTCTCACATTCGTTCGAGCTGCTTCGCTCCTCTGCATCCCAAAGCGCGATTCAGTCAGGTCACTCCTTCCTTATTGTTTGATTAAAAAGGCGTTTACTGTTTTTATGGTGGCGGTGGCCGATTTTAGAGAGCAATAGTGGTGGGAGAGGAAGAGTGAGAGGGAACAGAGGAGAGGAGGTTGTAGGTGGATAGGAAGGGGCGGAGAAGGGCGGAGAGGAGGTGGAAGAAGAGGCGGAGGTTGAGGAGAAGAGAGAGAGTGGGTACGGTGTGTGAGGAGAGAGAGAGAACGAGCGTTTGTGAGAAGAGTGAGTGAAACGTTCTTATTTTTAGGGATCGTGGGACTTTTGTTTTGATCATTCGGTTGCCACGGACTTGCCACGGCATCTCCGTCGCAAATTTCTGTCCTTTCACAAGTCCGTGGCAAACACCACGGAAATTTCGCTCTTTACTTTTTACACATTCCGTCGCAAATGCGTGGCAAATTACCGACTTTAATAAGCTCCGTGGCAATTCTTTGGTGGCTAAATCAAGCTTTTCTTGTAGTGTACAAAAACGCGATATAGTAATAGATACACGGTAATACAAAAAGGTGTATCTAT
Source organism: Oxytropis ochrocephala (assembly GCA_020916435.1). Classification (NCBI taxonomy): domain Eukaryota; kingdom Viridiplantae; phylum Streptophyta; class Magnoliopsida; order Fabales; family Fabaceae; genus Oxytropis; species Oxytropis ochrocephala. The sequence goes on along the minus strand of CM037090.1, from coordinate 3,093,664 downwards.
AAGTCGCCAATAGAATCATCGCTAAATCGACACATCTAGCGCATCACCGTGTGGGAAGATGCCATCAAGGACACATAGATTACCGAGGGTAAAACGACCGCATACGTGTGCAACCATGAAGTCGACTGATGAGAGTAGTGTTGGTGCCAGCATCATGGGCAATAAGAGGAAACAGATCGTGGGAGAGATCGAAAGATGCAACCAGTGTAGTTTTTCATTGTTCAAAACATATATGATTTTAAACTTAGATGAACCATAACTATCTCTCAAAGCGGATAAGTCAAATTCATAGTCAAAGAAATCAACCACGATAACATTATACTTGGTTGCAACCATGTACCCCGCCTCTCGCAAATCAAACCACTTCGATGACGGTGACGTCCGTATGATTCAATAGTTAAAGCTTTGCGAAGCTCTAACAGCCTCTTCTCCCAAACATGGTTGAATACACTCATTTCCTTTTCCTTCGCTTTCTGAATTAAATCTTGCCTAATCACGGGCCAAAAATCCTCACCCATATCAAGTCCAACCCCGATCGCTTTAAAACCACAATTATCATCACCTTCAAACATCAACTATTTTTTGAACATAACTGTGCACGTGTGGTGGAACAAACGGTAAATGAATTTTAGTCTCAACTGTCTGTGACAAAACTCTCGAAGCACCCTGAGATAGTTTGGAATACCGCTGTGTAGTATTTTTGGAAGACTGCTGTGTTGATTTTAAATTAGAAGCCCTGCATTCTTGATCATTTTTACCTTCCCGACCCACATGCTCCCACCCTAAGGATCACGCTTAACATCAAATAATTTATGTTTTTTCTTCTTTGGTGCACCTTTTGTTCTGACTTTTGATTTAGGTGGAACCATTGAAGAAGTAGAAGGGAATGCTATCTCATTAAGCTGCCTCTTGATAAGAAATTTCTCCTCCTCACTCACTTTATCAAATGTGACCCGGATAACATCGAACTGGTAAGAAATATCACAGCCAAATGATTTATCCTGAGTGGATTTATCATCTACTCCTCAACCTTGTATATACGATGGGTAATTTTTTAACATCGTATATACATGGCCCAGATGTATATACGATTAGATCTTCATAGCCCACTCGTATATAACCTATATACGATGGGTAGTCAACGAAGCATTTAATAATGCAATCGTATATATGTCTTTCAAGACATATATACGATGCACACTTTTTCAGGTCAACGTTCATTGCAATCGTATATACCTTCCATTGAGGTATATACGATGGCAGATAAAGTGAGTCTCAGTCAGAGAGAATTCAATACAAGTCAAAGAGTGAAATTATGGCAAGGGTAATTTCGATATAAAATGGTGGGGATGGGAGGGGATGGGGTGGGGGTATAAAAAAACTCATCCTTACTTTTTTGAGTACAAAGCGGGTTAATATCTTATGTTGATGATGTTTGGAACTATTTTGGTCCCATTGTTCTGTATTAAATTATTGTTCTGTATTAAATTACAAATAGAGAAATGACATTTACTTATGAAAGAAATAATATTAGAGCAAATGATTTTTTTTAATGAATATTTTGGTTACAGTAATCTTATAAGAGTAGTGATACTTGTTATGAAAAAGGATGTACGAAATGTCAGAATAACTATACAACTCACATGGCAAAAAAAAATAAATAAGCTAAATTACTGTTTTGGTCATTTATCTTTGGCCTCGATTTCATTTTGGTCCTTTATCTTTTTTTTTTCTCGTTTTGGTCATTTATCTTTCATTTTCGTTTCATATTGGTCCCTGCCGTTAGTTTAAGCTAACAGACGCCACGCTGACAGTTAACTGCTGACGTGGCGTCTTCAATTAATTAAATGACGTGGCAAATTAATTACACTCATTTAATGACATGGCAAACAAGGACCAAATTGAAACTAAAATAAAACACAAGGGACCAAATTGACACAAAAACAAAAAACACTAAAAAATGAAATAAATAAATCTGAAGAAGAACAAAACCCAGAAACCCACCCCCTCATCATCATCACCATCTTCCTCCCATGAATCAAAAAACAAAACCCAGAATCACTCTCATCTTCCTCCCACCCACCCACCCCTCATCATCATCACCATCTTCTTAAAAAACAAACAAATCAATAAAATCCAAAGAACACAAAAATCGAATCTGAACACAAACAAATCTGAATAAAATCCAAAGAACAAAAAAGAGAATAAAAAAAGAAGAACAAAATACCCAAAAACGAAATCAATGTTTTCTTCAAACCCAAACCCAACAATTTGTTCTTTGTTTTCTTCAAACCCAAACCCAACAATTTGTTCTTTGTTTTCTTGAGATCTGCTTCTTCATCTTCTTTTGAGAATTTCATTTATGGGTTTGTGTTGGAAATGAAGAAAAACAAAATACCGTAAAAAACATGTGTTCTGGGTTGAATTTGAAAACCCGTAAAACAAAAAACCAGAAAACGAAAAACGAAATCGAAATCTCTATAAACCCCAAATCGAAATCGAAATCGAAATTTGCGTAAACCGAATGAACAAAACCACAAAGATCGAAATCTGCAAATCGTAAAGAATGAAATCAAAAAAGAAGAAGATGAAGATGAAGAGAGAAAACGTAGGAAGAATGAAAGATGAAGATGAAGATGAAGAGAGAAAACGTAGGAAGAATGAATTCTGGGTTTTGTTCTTCTTCAGATTTATTTATTTCATTTTTTAGTGTTTTTTGTTTTTGTGTCAATTTGGTCCCTTATGTTTTATTTTAGTTTCAATTTGGTCCTTGTTTGCCATGTCATTAAATGAGTGTAATTAATTTGCCACGCCATTTAATTAATTTAAGACGCCACGTCGCCAGCTAATCGCCAAGCAGTGGCGCCTGTTAGCTTAAACTAACTACAGGGACCAAAATGAAACGAAAATGAAAGATAAAGGACCAAAACGAGAAAAAAAAAAGATAAAGGACCAAAATGAAATCGAGGCCAAAGATAAAGGACCAAAACAGTAATTTAGCCAAATAAATATGATGTAGGCATCTCACAAATGAAGGGTTCTGACGTTTCTTACACAAAAGTTCCGTACTATAAATCATTTTCCATCTTATTATAATCAATTTTCCGTTTTCTAAATACTTATTATTGCTTGTTAATTAATCATTTTAACTAATTTATTGAAGTGATTATTTTTTGAGTGGAAACTAAACATTCTCTACGCACTATTATATTGACTAGTCTTTCCTCAAAAGTTTTAACGCCACTTTAATTCCAACGCTTGGTTCGAACCAAAAATCTCTAGTTAAGTTGGAAGAGACCTGAACCATTTCATCTAAATGCGTCTGGGTTTATTGAGGTGATTATAAATGTTAGATATGTTTATTATTTTCCATTTGAGAAATGTGTGTAGTATTGAACGGGACGCAAACCCGTGAGATACACAAATATACAACTTGTTGTGACGAAAAAGTACATTTTTATAGAAATTAAAGTAAAAAGTTGTTGTTGTAAAAAATTGTTACTTATATATATGTATATAAGTGTATAAGTAGCTGATGGGTTTGGCAATCATCATGCATGGATCCAGTAAAATTTTATTCATGGGGCAAAAAAAAACTATCTATTATACGTCACAGGATAAAAACAAAATAAGTTTTACAAAATACCTAATTACGCATGTGATATAAAAACACCAAAAGATATATCCAAACTCACATAAATTGCCACTATCCTCTATGCGTTTTCTTATTTTGAACATAATGTATGATGTTTCATTATCAATACTATCAAAAATATATATCTGAATATGAGGGACTCTTTTAAAAATAGACATAAAAAAGGAAATACGATGCTAGCTAATAGCACAAAATAATTAAAATAATTTCACTCATAAGGGGTAAATAGGTATTTTGGTCTCGGCATGTGTGAAGCGTTGTAATTATAGTTGTTGAGTGTATCAAAATTTTAAACACATCCTCAAGTATCTCTTTAATGAGTAATTTTGATCCTCAAATGTGCATTTTGTAAGACAATTTAGCCCTTAAATGTGATTTTTGGTTGGTTAGTTTAATTCCTAAAATTACTAAATAAATGACTTATTTACAATTGCCCGCAAAGGAAATAACTGAGGGATATTAATGGGGGCAATCACATTTTTTTATCGGGGGCAAAAACAAAATTAGTGGATATGCACAAAGTAATTTTTCTTGTTAGGTGGGGGCAATTGCCCCCCATGTATGCTACATGCATCCTCCCCCGGCAATCATGGTCTCTCTCTTGTGGGGAGTGTAGTGGTATTTTTTATAGCATTTTTATTTTAATGACGTCTTTAAAGTTGATTTTATAGGGACCGTATTTTGTAGAGGATTTTAGTTTTCTTTAGGACTGATGCCCTTGAGTCCATAAAAAAAACAAAGAAAAAAATTGTTACTTATAGAAATGTCTTTTAACTTAATTTTAAACTTTAATTGTTTTTTTGGTAAATAAAGTTTAATTTTTAATTTAATTGGTTTTCAATAAAAAAAATAATTAAAATAATTTCACTCATAAGTTCAAGTAATCTGATCCGTTGGTTGTAAAACCCTAGAATCACTCGCGCCGTTGGACTGATTATCGCCTCCACTTATAACCTCAATCCTTATCAGTTTCTTCACCCACTTCTCTAAATCTAGGGTTTCTTGTCTTCAGATCTTTGCGTGCGTTTTCTCCATTTTCTTTCTGATTGTGAAATATGGCGACTCAAATGAGCAAGAAGAGAAAAGTAAGTGCCATTGTTCACATTTTGATGCTGGCCGTAACTGTCGTGCTTCCTTAATTTTATTTGAAGTGGTTAAGATTTCTGAGGTGTGTATTTGTGTTGCAGTTCGTTGCCGACGGAGTTTTCTTTGCTGAATTGAATGAAGTTCTTACCGAGAGCTCGCCGAGGATGGTTACTCTGGCGTTGAAGTTAGGGTTACTCCGATGAGAACTGAGATCATCATCAGAGCCACTCGTACACAAGCCGTTCTTGGTATGTGATTCCGTTAATCTATTAATTTGTAATTGCTTTGATTTGATGGAATCTGATATGATAATTATATGATTAAAAAGTTATTTTTGGATTATTTGTTGTTGTGATGAATAGGTGAGAAGGGAAGGAGGATTAGAGAGCTAACCTCAGTGGTACAGAAGAGGTTTAAGTTTCCTGAGAACAGTGTTGAACTTTATGCTGAGAAGGTCAACAATAGAGGTCTTTGTGCTATTGCCCAGGCTGAATCTCTTCGTTACAAACTCCTTGGTGGACTTGCTGTTCGTAGGTATATACATTTGTGACTTTAAGTTACTAGTTTGCTTGTGTAAAATGAATTTTACAGCGACAATGTGAGTTTTGGTTAGTGCCCTTTTATACTTATACTGATATATTGATATGATTATTAACTTGTATATTATTTACTAATAGTATGCTGATTAGATTTTTTATTACAAAATATGCCTATGAAATGAATGAATGTCCTGTATGTTGAATATTGAATTTGATAATCAATTTTTAATCCGAAAGAATGAATTTTGCTTACTACCTTGTTTATTCTTTGGGCCCGTTTGGATCAGTTTATTTGGGCTTATATACTGATGTGAAACTGTTTGGGTGAGCTTATGGAAACAACATATAGCTTATAGAAAAATAGTTTAACATTATTTCATCTTTTGATATATAGACTTTTGATATATAAACAGCTTATGTATAAGCATTTATATGATAAGCGTGAATGCCATAAGTGCTTATTTAAGTTGTTTATCCAAACGGGCCTTTATACATCTGCTCTTTATCTTTTCCTCTGTTGCTGAGACATTTTTGAAAAAACATTTGGCAATGATTATTGTTTAGTTTTTGTAAATTCGCACCAATTTTGTTTGTTTTGCCATTGATTTGAAAGCTAAAAAGTTGTTGATTTCATTGAATTTGACATTTGATCTAAACTGGACTAGCCTTAGCCTTTAGTTGCTGTGTGGAGTCTTGATGCTGATGGGCATTAACTACCTTGTGTGACTATTTGATCCCTGGATTGGTTGCCAGCCTGGGCATTTTGCCCATGCTTTTTGGCTCATACTTATTCTCATTGGCATTGTAGACGTTGTTGTTCTTGTATAAATGAAAATGTTCTATGGAGCCATCATTACATGGTGGCTGCTTGCTCCATAACCTTTGTTTTATGCTTACTTCATGCTTAAAGCCTGAAATCATGTTTCTTTGTTTTTCTCATATTATTTACTGTCTAATTGTAATATACCCTGGACTGCATAGTTAAGTGTACAAATTTAAGATTAAGATGCGATAATTAATATGCTTCAATTGATCAATACTGGTCTTTCTTAAATGTGATATACGTGCTAGGTTCTCAGCATAGACCTGTTTTTCTGCAACTAAATATTTCCATAATTTCATTATCAGTTTGTTTTTTTGACTTCTCTGCTAATTTTCTGAAATCTTTTATATTTTATCTTCTTTTCCAACATACACAACATAACTCTTGTCTCAAATTATTTGTTGCAGGGCCTGCTATGGTGTTTTGAGATTTGTTATGGAAAGTGGCGCCAAGGGATGCGAGGTTTGTTCTGCACAAAGAACTCTGAATTTTGGCTTATTATTATTTTTTTCCTGTAATGATATAGTGGTAATTGCTGTTTGATTTTGGTAGGTCATTGTCAGTGGAAAGCTGAGAGCCCAGAGAGCCAAATCAATGAAGTTCAAAGATGGATACATGATTTCTTCTGGGCAACCAGTAAAGGATTACATTGACTCTGCTGTGAGACACGTCCTCCTCAGACAGGTTTGCTTTTGCCGTTAATAGATACTCCTCCGTCTCATAATAATTGTCGCTTTTAAGAAAAGACACTAAAAGAAGGATATTAACCTTCCCAAGAAAATTCATTTCGTTTGTAATTGATGGATATTAACATTTTTTCGTCCTGACTTGCAGGGTGTTCTCGGTATCAAGGTGAAGATCATGCTTGATTGGGATCCTAAAGGGAAGCAAGGCCCTAAAACTCCTCTTCCTGATATTGTCACCATCCACACTCCAAAGGAGGAAGACGAATACATCCGGCCTGCTGCTGTTTTGGCAAATGATATTGAGGTTCCTGTTGCTTAAAGCTGTTCCGATTTTTCTCGAGTATTTCATAGCAGCTGATCTTTTATGCAATGTTTGTTGTCAAGCACTCGTTCAACATTTTTGTAGTATCTTGACAATTTTCGAAAAATTGACATACTCAGTTACAAGTATTTAAACGTTGTCTTTTTTAGTATTGCTTCCCTCATTAGAAGTAGAATTGTGTTTGGTGCCATTAATTTGGCATTGTTATTTTCCTTGTTCTGACATTATGTTAAACAATATCTTTTAAGTGCAGGTCAATTAATAATTAGTATTATTGGTTTAAATGTTCTGAGGAAAGAAAATAAGATTCTCTTGTTTATTTGAGAAGTGTTATCTCTTTTAGACATTCTCAAACACTCAGTCTATGATTGGTTAAAATTTATGTGGGTCTCACCACTTTGGAATTAAGACCCATTAATTTAGTGGATCATATGAAATCTAACCAATTATAAAGTCTAATAGAGTGTTGCTAGCATTTCTCCTACTCAAAAATTCTTGTCAACAAAATCCTTGAAAAGTTCATGAAGTTGTTCCAATGAATTCCACTTCTGTGGTAGAAAATGGCACCATCTTTAAATGACTAGGAAATGGCCCCTGATCCAAACATAAAAACATATCCGAGTGTACTCTTTCTACAGTCCAAATCTCCTATATAATCTTTAGTCAAACCATGCTGTAAAATCTCCCCCCCCCTTTCCTTTCTTATACTTGATTCTGGGATCTTATTAGCATATTTCTGCCGATGAGTGAAAATTAATAAATGAGAACTTCATCTTACATTACTTCATTATAATCCATGTTGTTGGGGAAGAGACTTCATTATAATCAATCCCATGTTGTTGGGAATAACCATTTGCTACAAGTCTTATTTTTTTTTCCAACTTTACCTTCTTCATTATACATTGTCTTTCACTCCAATTTTTTTAGCCCCACTTGAGAAAGTTGCTAATTCCTAAGTATCGTTTTACTCAATAGCATCTATCTCCATGCCTCTTCAAGTGTTACATCTTTAAAACTAAAATATGGGCATCTATTCAATACATAAGTGAACCATTTTACTGCCTCGAGGCCAAATGTGAGTTGTTCGATCTCGATTCAATATTGCACAAGCCATTTAAGGAATGACAAAGAAAATAGTTTGTGGTGGCCTTGAGAGTTGAGCAAAAAATAATATATTTAGTATTCACAAAGGCTATATAAACTCTTTTTTTTTTTTTTAAAACTAAAGGCTATATAAACTTGACAATATAGATGTGACAAGCAAAGATGATGTCAACGATAATTTTAAATGATGTCAGTTTCACATGTCAATATCTTATTAGATGGTGGTATCATGTGGTACCAACATGTCAAATTAGCATTCCTATGTTAGCACTATCATGTGGACACTGACACGCCATGTATCAAACAATCGATGAATGACTACCACATGGTAGGGAAGAAAAACAAAATAAAAAGATTTCCAGGAATGAAAAGAAAAAGAAAAAAAATATTACAGGGGCCAAATTAAAAATCATAAAAAAATCTTTATTTTTAATTTCCAACTTCATCTATATTCCCAAATCTATCATAGTTCGTAGATACGTCTCTCATAATTCAAAATATATATATGAGAGGATCCGTCCATTAAAATTAAGTAATCCTATGGTTAAGAATATTTTAACATTAAACTAAAAAAAAACAGCACGTGACATGATAAGTTAATTATAAATTACAAAATGATATGGGATGATCTCATTCCATTTTTTATCCTTCCATACATAGCAGCCCTACCTTGATTTCTTTGGACAATATACTCAATCTGAAATTTTACAAAATAGACTACCACTTAATCGTACATACATATCATTTCAAAATTCTCCTCATCTCTACATTTTTTTACAAAATTCTCCACTTGTTCTGAACAAAAATACACAAGCATCACCCAATTGTTTCATTCTTGTAGGTGTGAACAACAATTCTTAAAATCATTTGTATTACTAAATTATATTTGCAATGAGAATAAATAACTTCTTTTGATATGAATTCCATCCATGTTTTTGATGGAAAATGATGTCATAATGAAAATACTTATAAAATTGGTTTCAATGATTCTACAAAGTAACTTGAAATGAAAAGACTAAAAGATAAAAAGACTAAATCTTCATTGACTTAATTTCAATGATTCCACTGCCTCTAATTCTAAATTAAAGTTCAAAATAAATTGTTCCATCATCCCCTTTTGTAAGCAATCCGAATATGCACCGGAATTAAAAGAATGGCATAGGAATTAAAATATTTGATTGCTTGCCAGAAGAAGAAGGATTGCTTGCCTGAAGAAGGAAATTGTACGTGGTTTTCGGAAATAAATATGTATAGGAATTGGAAAATATTTGATTTGATCCTATCAATCAATTTAAAGTTTTAAAAAGGAAACACAATCATGGTCATGTGACCATATGTTATTTTTTTTTTTTAATTTGGTAACTTAAATATCAAAGCCGTTGGATCTTTTAATTTTAACGATTGAGATTTGGTGTAAGTCTGGTATCAACGGATCCTGCCTATATATATATATATATAGGGTTTGCTAACATACACACACCTAGTTTTTAGAATGTGTATGTTAGCAATGTACACATTTTCACTTCGAACACAAAAACCAATCACTCTCTTTCAACAACTATTTAAATGTGTGGACATAAATGTAAAATGACATTTTAATTTAAATTTTTTAATCTTTATCTCTCTACACAATTAATGTCACCCTTCCAATTATTAATTAACACATAAACACTATTTTTACATCAATAAATATCGTGTTCTTCTGGATCACTTTTCTTTTCTTTTATCAATGGCTTTTTTTGTTAATGGCATCTGATTGTATTAATATTAAGGTTTGATTTTTTTATTGTATTCAATTTAATAACCAGTATATAGTTTTATTAGAAAAGTTACGTAACTATATGATCAGTATATACTTTTCTTCACGTTGTTTTTGTAGATTAGATACGTAACTATATATATAAAAATTAGCACTACCTCACTTTTTTTTAGGAGGACCTGCACATACACACAAATAAGTAATTTCTTCTTAAACATAGGGTAGATTTTTTTTATTGTAACTTAACAAAAATAAAATTAAAAGACAAGGAAAATACATTTAGTGAGAAGAAGAAAGTGGAAGGTGACATTAATTGTAGAAAAAAATAAAGATTAAAAAATTTAAATTAAAATGTCATTTTACATTTATGTCCACACATTTAACTGTTTAAGTGATTGTTAAAAAGAGTGATTGGTTTTGTGTCCAAAGTGAAAATGTGTACATTGCTAACATACTCATTCTAAAAACTAGGGTGTGTATGTTAGCAAAACCCATATATATATATGAGAAGTCTTAAAGAACACTCTCAAGTGAAAAAGTATTATCATTTATTGAAAACGATTTAAGTATATGGGTAAAAAACAAAACACCCCCTATTGTAATGAAACTTATACTATTTGCATTTATTATTCTAAATGTGCAAAATTTAAGGTGTAAAATTATTGAAAAAGTATTATCATTTTGTACTTTTTTTTTACATTTTACTTCAGTAATGCTTTAAAATTAAACTTTAAATTTTTTAATATATGTTGCGAAATGGGCATGAACAAGTTTGTGTGAACACTAGCAATGTGCATGTGTAAATATCCTTTCTATTTCTTAAAAAGAAGAGAAGAAGTCTATTACTATAGTTTTATGTGCATAAATACAAATTCCTATAAAAGAAAAAAAATACTATGTAATTATAAATTTTATGCATAGTATTTTTAATCTTTGCTATGGTTATTTGAAAAATTGACACTTACTTGCTGCTTCTTCAATTTTAGATAGAACATGGTTATTTGCACTTTGCTTTAATATATAGTCTTTGAGATGATAATATCAATTTTCATTTTTCTTGTCTTTTTGTTTTATGGATTTGGATCCTCGGCAGCCATCTCTACCGGGTCAAGCTTCACCCTTGGATTAAATATGATGGTTGTGATATAAGATGGAAAATAAAATAAAATAAAAGTGAATCAGCCTAAATTCCCATATTCTTTTTCCTTTGCCTAGAGTACTCGTTATCATAAACATGAGTACGTGCAGAGAATATTCAGTTTATACAAAAAAGTAGACATCGGTGCAGAGGGTTGGAGGTGGGTATCTTGCTGCAACTCACGATGCATAGTGTGGTAATAATTAGGCCAAAAACACTCTTCTTGAAATTAACAAGCCAATACAAAATTTGTTATATTTTACAAGATAGGACTAAGTAATCTAGAAATTTCTGCTTCTTCATCAGTAGAATTTCCTCTAGCACCATCTTTTTCTTCTTTCTCTTCTTCATTCACCTCACAACCAACATGTTTTCTCCATTCTTCATCTCAATCGACTCCCGTTACTTTGTCTCTTCGAAGACAAAATGGATCTCTAATCCCAATGATTCTTTTAGCTTTAGGATCAAAAAACCTATAACTCAACTGGCAAATGTCGAAATTGTAAGACTAGATATCGTGTTCTGTGTTCGAACTCGGGATTTCACAATTGTCTATGTGAGGTTCAAGTGACATTGCCACTCCATCTAAAAAAAAAAAACTAGAAGCTTTGGGTTCTTTACTTACGCATTTAATGCTCTTTTGTCCAATTTCTTTCTATAATTCCAATGCATATTTCTTAAGTCATCATTATGTCAAGCAAGTGTTTATTATGTCAAGCAAGTGTTGCTTACAAAAAAGTAGCATTGAAGTTGGTCTAGGTGACACCACTTCTCACTTAACTTAAGAACAAGTTGCTTATACAAACAATGCATAAAGTTGTTGTTTATGAATAAAAAATAATAGATTTGATAGAAGGTATGACCCACAAACAATTTATTAATAGTAGATGGGTTTATTTTAATAAAAAATTATTGATTATTTAAGGATATTTTTTTTACCATTAGAGCAAAATTTGTCTAGATTGCTTAAAAATTGCTTAGAAGTGATGTCGCATTGTGTAACAATTTTATAAACTAATTTTTTAAAATTTATATTTTAATAGTCTAATTTATTTGTTTGCTTGATAACTATACTAATTTATTTATTTTTTGTTATTAATTAATTTTTTAATTTTATAGTTTAATAATAAGAGGTGACTTTGTTTGATTCAAAAGAAAAAGAGGTGACTTTGTAAAAAAAAAACAGAAGACGTAAGGATAAAAAAACTAGGGATGTAAAATTATTTATTTTACTTTATTGACGATATACGAGGAATATTATAAAAATAATGGAGGTAAAAATAGTTAAAAAGATGATACGCTATAAATTATAAGTTAAAATAATATTTGAAGTAGCGTTTCAAAAAACGTTTTAAGTTATTTCTAAAACTCTATTCACTGCTGCTTGCCAAGGCACCTCTAATTTTTTCATCTGCTATAAACTAGCAGATATGACTTCCCAAACAGAACATTAGTTTCACTTCATGCCAAACAACTTAACTTCAAGTTTAGGTGCAAGTGATTAATGCACTCAACCTAAAAGAATATACTCGACTTGTATCCGAGTCCGATCTTCGGAAATGGAACAAATTGAAACCCAACTTAAGAATAACTTTCATTGATTATTCACACAGGCTATATGAAAACAAGTCAATTACAACATAATCATTTACAAGTTGATTACAACACGGCCTTAATTTTTTGAGGTGCATTTATTTATTTTTCCTAAATAGAATATATATTAAAATAAAAAAAGTTAATATATTTAAAACTACATATGTATTTCTAATAAAAAATTAAACAAAAACAGCAGTTAAATAGCGGGGACATAAAATTTAGAGTCTCAACAAAAAAATAAATAATGGGGTCTTTGGTTCATTTCTCTCATTTGTCTATTCTAATGATGGAATAAAATTGATGAAAAGAAAAAGAGCATAAAGGTTTTCCAAAAAAACAGCATAAAGGATAGCGATGTTCTATCTGTGTTCATAAGGTGATGGAATGCTCTGACTCTGAGGTACAGTGAAGAAAAATTCGGCATACCTTTGACTCTTCAGCAGTACTTTACTCCCTCTTATCTGCAATTCTGCATCTAGATGGATATGCATCCGTGGAATTCTTATGCACAACTTGGACTCACAAAGAGAATTGCTTGCCAGCTTTTGTCAACTGCTGCTTAATTGACTCCCTCCCCTCTTTGAAGTTTGAACACCCGCAAGTGCAGGTCGGCATGCCATTGGCTAGGCGCCTACAACTAATAGATAAATACTTCCTCCGTTACACAATATAATAAGTAAAAGTGAGTCAATAAAAGTTGAAATATCTGGTCTAAATTTATATCAGATATATCGACTTTTATTAACCCACTTATACTTATAATGTGTAACGGAGAAAATTACAAATTTATTTATTTATTTGAGCGACTTTAGACTAGAAGATGATATTTTTTATTTTATTTTTCGACTAAAAAAGCCTTAGTGCATTTCACTCATAATGATTGTTTCAATACATGTTGTATTATGGAGCAACTTTAAATCCCTGAGTCAATTGTCTCATCCTTCGAGGTGCATACAATCCAGTGGGGATTAGTCACTGCGTTCAGTGGTGGATACCCTGATCTCAACCAAAAAATAATACATGTTGCATTAAAATTTAAAATTTGAGAGCTAATATAAAGTCTCGATGCATTTGCAATGTGTGAGCAACAAGATTTGTTTGTCTCCTAACATATAGCTAATCTTATAAAATAATGCCAAAATTTATATTGAGTGCGTGGTTCCCTTCCTTCTAGTTACCACTGGTAAATAATCCAACTCAATGGTTACCGATTGAAGACTTGGTTCTCTTAATCATTTGATTGTGTGCTTGAGTCGCATGGCTTCTGCTTTTTTGAGGAAGGGGAACACAACTAAAAGTCACCACTTTATACTTACGATAATGTTATTTAACCCAACTTTTTGACAAAAAAACATACAAATGGACCCCACATATTTCATATTTGTATGCGCCCCACAACTTCCAAAGAAGAAAAAAGAAAAATTATACTAGTATAATACGTATTAGTATCTGTATCCGTATATTTGTATGTTTTTTTTTGTCAAAAAGTTGGCTAAATAACATTATTGTTATACTTATTTTTTTTTTTGAGATTTTTGTTATACTTATTTTACATTTTACTTCAACAATGCATTAAAATTAAACTTTATTATAAACTTTTAAATTTAAATAGCTGTAATCAAGATCGGCATGAATAGTTAGTGTGAATATTAATGGTGTGCACCGTGCACGTCATTTCACATAGGATAGGGAGTAGCATCAATTTTGATTTTGCATGGTTTTTCCATGGAAATTAAGGCTGATTTGTTTTAGATTGTGACAAAATTGATTTTGAAAGATTGGTTTCAAAAACTTTGACTTTAGATGAATTGAGTTCTAGAAAATGATTTGTATTTGATAATGATATTTTAAAAGTAGGTTCAAAAGAAATTATCTTATTTAGAGCATCTTTGGTTTGACTGTGGGAGGATGTTAAAAGTGCTTTTGACATTCACTTTTATGATTTTTAGTTTGAAAATAATTGTTTGGCTTCTAAATATAAAATCAATTATTTCTCCTAAAATTGATTCTAACAAAAGTAACTCCTTGTATATTTTCATTTTAGCTAGAATCAATTCTAGTTAAATTTTTTATGGTCATTACTGACTGGACTACCCTTCATCCTTCAATGGTTTTTCTGCATTTTTCTAGAATTACACACGCTTACCTCTCTTGGATATTTCCATCTTTCCCTCTTTACTATCATAATATAGTGTGCTCAAGACAAGAAAAGGAGGCAAGAATCACTTTTACCCTGTAAATATAGTTAAAGGATTTCGTGTTCACTTGGTTTTATTCTATGCAAAAGTTTCAAATTTTACCTTCATAAAATCAATTTTACTCGATGTTATTAAAGTCGGATCGGGTCATCGTGCTTGGGTCAAGGCACTAGTTCACACCTGTTTCTGCAATTGGGTACGTAGTACATGAGCCGGACACTTTTAAAAAGTACTAAAAATAGATATGATATGTATAAATTTATAACTTAAAATCTGGAAAAAAAAAATCTCACCACAAAATTAACACAAGTCTTCAAATTTCAAGTCTTCAATTTCCAAACCTACCCTACTACCGGTTGGTCGGACCGACTGGTTCACTGAGATTTAATTGAGCCGGCGGCTCAACCTGGTTTCAATGTCTTGACCGTTTTAACATGCAAAGTCGTGTCTCAGAACCCCACTAGAATCTAGTCCTACTTTGGTCCGACCAAGAAGCGGTGAGGTAGGATTTTAATAACACTGATTTTACTCATCTCACCCTAGAGTTATTTTTCTATTTAATTGTTCAAGTTAATTAGAGCATAAAATATATGTTTACTAAATTTCTCACGGGTTTTGATTTATATCCTCCCATCCTTGTATTTTTTTTTTAATAATATTTTTGGCATACTACAAATGATTATTGACTTCTTTGGTTTCTTTGGTTTTAATAATATTTCTGGTTTTGATTTATATCCTCCCATGCTTGTGTTGGTAACTTTTTGCTTGTCTATCGTGGTGCCATTTCATGCTGGTTTTGCTAAAAAAAAATATAGATCATAAAAATGCATAAAAAAGGGAACGCCACTTTGAACGTTTGACAAAGAAATTGAAAAGTATACATTATACATACATCATGGTACAGAAATTGCACTACACATAATGTTACATTTATATAGTATAATAAGCACAACCAAATTATTAAGTTCTTCTTTGAACTAATTTAGCTCTAATCATATATCTTAACAAATCATCATCCTTATATTTCTAAGCTGTCACCTCGTGCCGACCAACTTTGGCATCTTCCTCTGTCCTATCCCCCTTCTTCTCTAACCCAACCATTTCAGCTTCCTCTTTAGGTCGGTATCTCTTGTATATGTCCCCTTTGTAAAACTTTTTTGTCCTAGCCACCAAAATGAGTGAAATGATGGCACCAACAAAAGTTGCAATTGTGATAATAATGAAGGATAACTTGAAGCATTCCACCCCAACACAATCCAATTCCTTCCCTTTTATTCTTTGTTTCCCCAATGCTGTCAATTGCTTTGTGGCTTCTTTGTCATACAAATGCCCAGTTATCTTCACATTAAGCACATATAACCCAAGTGGACTTGCTGCACTTCCAAAGTTGTACAAAGTAGCATAGTATTTAAGTCCAAAAAGCTCCGATATAATGGCAAAAAGTAAAGGCCATTGCGCACCAAAAGAGAAACCAATAATTATTGAAGCTATATAGAGACCATCAGGCACATCAAACGCTATTAGAAGGTGTCCCACACAGGCTAAGAACAAAGTCAGAGTAAGCATAAGGGGACGTGGAAATTTGTACTCTCTTAGAAAATATTCAGAAGCAAATCCAGAGAAAACACGTCCCAAATAATTCCAAATGCTTACTAGTGACACAAAAGTGCTTATGCTTTTATTTGGATATCTAAGCGAGGTTCCTATCTGACCAAGATTATCTATTGCAGTCAAAGTTCCTCCAACACCACAAATGCAAGCCACAAACAATATCAACATGTCAATACTAAATAGAGCTTGAAGTATGGTATAGTCGTCACCTCTTGGAGGTGGATTGAACACATTTTCCCACCATTTTGTGTCATGAACAACTATTTCGTTGTTGTCAACTTCTTTACTTTTTTCACCCCCCTGATCAGTTACTATATTCACCGGAGAAGGGTCAACCAATGCAAGCTTTTTACTTTCCCAAGACTTGTGTTCTTCAATAAAAACAACGACAAGTGGAAGGAAGAGCATGAAAATGACCACAGCAGTACTAAGACCATACTCACTCTGTGTAAAGTTGACCTGCTTCTCTATCACGATGATAACAAGCAAGAATCCAGCAAGGCCAAGAGAAATATACAAAAAGTTGTAGAAAACCTTGAGCTCATTTGGTTGTCTAATAGGCTTCATATAACGAATGGTTCTTAGAAAAGCAAAGGAAATAGCAGCAGGAAGCCAACCTATGAACAAAATCAAAGCCTTTGTATCATCATAATAAACAGCTTTATAAAGTTGTGTGATGATTGCACCACTAAGACCAACATAGCCTTTTAGAATGCCCAACACAACCCCACGACTTTCTGGAAAGTTCTTAACGCAAGTGACAAGGGAACCAGTGTTGGCGAAAGACTGAGAGTTAGCACCTATGGCGATGTAGAGACACATTTGCCAAACTTGTGGTCTTGCTATTTTTTGAGTTACTGATAGCCATATCATGAAGTAACCAAAGAAGTTGAGTACTGCACCAATTATGAGGACAACCCAAGGTGGAGCGAGCTCATTGATTAGACCCGCGAGGACACCAACGTTGCTGCCAAAGTCTTTGAAGAAACTAAGGAGGTTGAGTGTGCTCTGGTCATAGCCGAGAGTGGTTTTGATGTCACCAGAGTATAGGCCGAACATGTAGGTGGCTCCAGCAGCCGCCATTATGAGAAATGAGGCAAAGATGATGAACCACCGTCCGGTGATGAATTGGGTGGTGAGACTCTTCATGTCTCTCCAACCGTGCACACCTGCAGCTCCCCCAATGACAGCCATTTTTGTATACTGCAAATCTGCAATAACTACTTGTTAGCACTTAGCAGAAGGGTGCTGTGTACATGTATATATGTATATATTTTATGAAGGTTATTTAGCAAGTTGAAGTCAATTTATATATAGTGAGAGAGAAACAATGTCACAATCATGTGCACCAATTAATGGCGTTCTTTGTTCGATAATTTCATATCTATAATATTAGTAATAATAACGAGAAATAAGGTGGTTGCTTCCTTTTTTTATGCTATCGTTGACTTGTAGTATCTGGGAAAGAACGATCCAGCCAACCTTTCACACTCAATTATATAATTTTCAAATGTTCGTTGCGTTCATAAATCGAACTGGATATATACTAGTATACTAGTAGTAATATTTAAAGGAAAATGATGGATAAATAATTTCATTTGTTGATCGCATTGTCAAGGAATCAAAATAACCGATCCTTTATTTTTGAGGAAGAAAATGATGTTAGTTTTGTTTGTGTATAGTAGTTGGATCTGACTATCGTTCTTCTGAACTTGGATATAAATCATGGGTCAACGGCAATATTTCCCCGGCATCGAAATCTAACTTTAATATTGAAAAAAAAAAGTAATAAGTGCAAGTGAGAATATATAATATTCAAAACTCTTGAAAAATCATAGGAAAATGGGACCACTGCATATATATATACTAGGCCTCCAAACCCGTCCTCTGGACGGGTCAATATATAAATAATATTACCACATGAATAAACGAATGGGGTTCTTTATATTTATGAGGCTTTTGGTGAAAATTAAGTTAATTATGCGTATGTGAAACTCCCTATGTACATCGATTGGTCCTAATTGGTAAAAAAATGTTGGATTGAAGTGGGGCGAAAACGAAATTGTTCAAATGTCGGTCAATGGGGATCTCATTGTTTATTAAAATATTAAATTTTGTAACAGCGTATGCAAGGAAGATAATGTCAGCTACTGTTGTGGGAACAACAATAATATATTATTTAAATATAAGAATAAAATAGTTTTCATTGAACATCCTCCGTGCGATGTTTGGTGTTGGCTAAATTTCATCGTATAATCGAGTAATTAATTTTTTTCGAAAGACTCGCATCGTACTTGAAAGAAAATTTTGTACTGGTTAACATTGAACTTGTCAACTGTGATATAAAATCTAATAAGTAGCTTATTCCATTAGGCAAATGAAGTTACTTTGCAAAATATAAAATCTAATTCTTGTGAATAAAAATTTAAATTATAAATATTAATTAAATAAAAAAAATTATAAATTTAAAAGGAACTTTAATAAAGACATTTAAATTGAACATCCTTCGTAGATAAAATAAGAAGAAAAAGTCTAAAGAACTTTAATAATTATCAACATTCATTAAATACAAATACAAAAAAATGAACCCATAATAAGAGAGACAAATTGAACATCCTCTCAGTATATTTTTTTCTCTCAGTAGTGGATGGGCACCTTGTGTTACTTTCAATGAAATTGCTTATCGAAAAAAAAAAAGGACAATACAATGAAAAAGTGAAGCACTTTCGGGTATCATGCATGGTTGAAGGAAAACCCATGATAAAATAGGAGCGAGCTTATAAAAAGTTGAAAAAAGAATATGGAGGTTTTATTGTAAATGTATCAAGGTTTCATTGAAAGAAGATGATGAAGGTTCTATTGTAAATGTAATTGAAATTCCAACGGAGTCAATGCAAGAACACTGCATGTACTCGAATATTAAAGAAAGATAAAAATATAAAAACCAATTAAAGAAAAGATTTAATACTTTGTTGGTGCAAAATGACCAAAATAAAGAAGACAATAAAATAGAAAGTGAAACACGTGGTATCGTGATGGATTTGATGGAAATTATTAATAAAATAGAAGCACATAAAGAAAGTTGAAAGAAGTACGATTGATGATCTATTGTAAATGTGGTTGAAGTTCCCGTAGATAAAATTAAATTGAAACTATAAATTAAATAAGAAGATTATAAAATCAAAAAGAAATGGTTATTGAGGAACACACTTCGTGTATTTGAACATCTACAATTTTTTAGGGTCCTAAAGTACCCCAAAATACACTGCTAGCATTCCACTTTACGTATTTTAATTTTTCACAAACTTATTATTATATTTTACCAAACTTCTGGTATTTGAAGAGTTAATTTTTTTTTCAATCCCAGAAGTAACTCAAAACATACTACTTAACATTTCACTTTAGACATTTTGTCACAAAAAAAAAAAAAAATCACGATCAAGTACACCAAACCACACTTTTTAGGATCCGACTTTACGTAGTTTTTCATGAAATGAATTTTTTTTACCGACTCGAATATTGAAGAACAAAATTTACATATTTAAGCATCTCAAAATTTTAGAGACAGTAAATCACTCCTTAAAATATAAGAGAAGAAAAAAACTGAAGAAAAACCAAAAAGAAACAAAAAGAATGGAAAAAAATAAGAGAAAAAAATAAAAACCAAAAAAAAATAAGATGAAGAGGCAACAATAATAGCTTGGTGGGATGATGAATAAACAATGTCGGTCCAAAAATATAGAGTAGAGGTATATTGGTAAACAGTGGGGTACAAAATGAGGGTACATTTTGATAATAAAAAGTGTTGGACAAAAATAATTGTCGAGGGTATGTCGGTCCAAAATATATAGAGTGGGGTATATTGGTAAATAGTGAGAGTACAAAATGAGGGTATATTGGTAAATGGTGGGGTACAAAATAGAGAGTGGGGACATGTCGGTTAAAAATATAGAGTGGAGGTATATTGGTAAAGAGTGGGATATAAATGAGGGGTATATTAGTAAATGGTGGGAATAAAAAAAAAGAAAAGAAGAAAAGACAAAACAAAAAAAAAAGAAAAGAAAAAAAAAAAAAACTAGCGTTGGCGGGAGCTAGCGCCAAGCCCCATACAATTATAAGATATATAACTTGCTGAGGTCAAATTACCAGTGCCACATATATGCTGCATACGCACGTAGTCACATGCTGTTGCATTCACATGGAGTGGCCGGTCAGGATCTTTACTTAAAAAATCAAAATGATAGTAAAAAGTTGAAAATCGATGCTAATTAAGATGAAGTATCTTATAAGGAGAATTCTTTACGATAAGAGCATCTCTAATGGTAGGTTACAACTTACATAGATGACAATATAAATTCAATATCGCTAAAAACATAAAGGATGAATCTACGAACAAACTTACATTACTCAAATTAATAGTAAAAACAGTAAAATGTCTACAAATGTGACAAAATCAAAATCGTCGGATTACTCCAGATCTGTAACTTTGAGACTCTAATCATTGGTTGAATCCGCAATGCGTCGAAGTTAATTTGTCGATTTGAACCAAACGAACACGTACCACAACACGAGAAGAAATCAAAAATGGTGCACCAAGATGACGAACAACAATAACGCTGCACTTTGACGATGAAATCAAAAAAAGGTACGAAATAAAAGCTATATCTATATGAAAACCACTTTTTTAGATTAAAAAAAATATTTGGTCAAAAATAAAGATTAAAAGAAACATAAAAAATGATAAATAGATACATAGGGGTGATTTCAGGTCAAAAACTTACATAAAACCACCCATTCTGATGGGTGAACAAGAAAGAAGAAAAATGAAGAATAGACCCTCTCTCTATTCTTCACTTTTCTTCTTTCTTGGTCACCCATTCTGATGTGTGAATGTGTGATCATGACTTAGAATTTTACGACATCATGTTATTATTTTTTATTTTTAAGACAACAACATGATGTTATTCTTAGAATGACTAAGATTAACATATATGGAACAGTACCGTCACTGTACTGTTAAAATTTTGCTACATTGTCATTCAAAGATGAAAAACTCAATCCCTCGAAAGGAGAAGCACTAGGCCTAAGAAGGAGATTAACAAAATCTGCATATAGCTAGGCAAGTTAATTAATTTACTCTTGAAAAAATCTTTAGTAATGAAATTAGGAATAACATCATGTGTGTGCAAACGAAATTCATTTGCCTAGTCAAGTGTCAATAGCTCGCATGGTTACCTAATTTAAATTTCTGGTTAGAATTGAGGTAGGGATTCATTACCTTTAGGGGAATTGGGATCTTCTGATATAGTAGGGTTATTGTCTTGTCTTCTCTATCTCCTAAAATTAAGTTGACCACATTGGATTGTTTAAATCCCATCTGATATAACGCTCGTCAAATTCGGGTAAAGTTCTATCAAGGTCGTTCTAAATAATTTGGAGGCCTTATTCGAATCTTAAAAATGGGCCCCTAATTTTACCTTTATCAAATAACTCACCAAAACTCAAACTTCTTTTTTTAAATTGTAAATAACATCTCCAATTACATAATGGAGAGGAAGATGATACATTAAGAAAATTTGAATAAGAGAAAAAGATCTATTATTATTTATAGAACCTATATGAGCAATTGAGCATTCATTGAAGAATAAATGGTAACAAAATTAATACACGAAAAGATCACAAAAAAAGAAACACTAAATAGACAACATCTTCACAAAATGCTTTACTATTTGATCTAGGGTGGATATAAATTTGGGGGGGGGGGGCGGGGGGTATATAAAGTTTATTTTGGGGTGAGGCTCTATGTTACGACACTGGTAAACTTGAGAATGGCCGGCCCTTGAAGCTTCTTGCAAACCAAAGAAAAAGTGAACAACAAACTCCTACTGCTACTCTTAAAGAAAAGCGCAGTCTGGTCAAAAAAATTCAAGTAAATAGATTTTTAAAATTGTTGTAAATTTGTAATGTACTACTTTGGGTATTATTTTAGGATTTGTAGAAGTTAAGTAATTGAATTGTATTATTTGTGTTGTATTCTTGTAAATTTATAATCTCAATAGAATTGCGTATGATAAATTTTAACTCGACTGTCGGCAGGCTTCAACAAATCAAAACAATTTTTTTAAAAAAAGAAATTTCAAGTCGGCTATTGCTAATAACTGACTCTAAATGTATATATAAAACCTACATTTAAAGTTGGGCTTTTAAATAAGTGACTCTAAATGTCTTGAATAATGACATTTAAAAATAACCGACTTTAAATGTATTGAAATCCTATTGTAAAAATGGGGTATCTAAAACAACCGACTCTATTTGTCAAAAAAAAAAACAACTGACTCTAAAGTCTTGAATAATGATATTTAAAATTGGTTATTAGAAAGAACCGGCTCTAAATGCCACTATAAAATAAAATAAAATAAAATAAACTTTAAGTGTCTTGAGTGTGTGACATTTAGAATTGGTAGTCAAATATCCGACTTTAAATGTTGGTTTTTTTAACTGAAAAATACTCTATGAAAGTACTTTTAGAGACGGTTCTTCAAACAATTAATTCAATATATTTTTACTTTTAATGTGGGAAGAATACGAGTTGAATCCACAATCGTCTCCAAAGGGGCAAAATTATTTACTTTACATGTCTTTTCTACACTAGTGTGCCTGCAAGAAATTAAATCCTTCAAGATAGTGGTTGTCTTTCCTCCATGCTACAACTAGTCGAACTCCTAAGACAGTACACAGTCCTTTAAGCACAGAGCTCAAAGGGTGATAGTGCTCTTAGTCAATTGGTGGGGGAAGACCGGTCTCCTCTAGACATTACAATACTCATTTTCTTGATTCACAATTTCACTTTTTTACTCTCAATTCTCAATCAAATATAATTTGAATGAATGTCAAAAAAATTCACTCATTTTTTATATGTAAAATTCTCAATCTATTATCATGCGCAGGTGGAACAAAATCCACAATTTATTCCGATATTTTCATCACCACCTATTGACTCCATTGAGTTTTAAAGGACAACAATGATCAGTAACAATAATGTGGAGTATACTACTTAAATTCTTCAAATTAACAAGAGCAAATTACATAGTACCAAATATTCTTTAACCTTCAAAAATACATCTTTGTTGATATCTTAGCAATATACCTAATAGAAATGTATTTATATCCTTTCATTATACAAAATCTTTCTAATCTCATAATAGAGAAACGCATAATACAAGAATTACTATAATCCTTCAAGATACATAACCATAAAATATACCTTCAAAATACATAATGTTGGCTTTATATAGCAAAATACATAATGATGAACATAGTTCCATGAACATTTCGAAATCATATATCATTAAGCCATAACAATCACATAATGCTAGTCAAGTTCATTGATTTTAAATAACTTGTCAATCCTCCATCACAAACCTTGACTTTAATTTATCCTACTTTAGGATATATATTCTCGACCTAGTAGGTCGATTTTGGGGTATTACAATAATGTAACTCGTTTAATTATCTTAACGATAACCTTGAAATAGGAAACATCATTATTAGTATAGTTTTTTTTTCAAACAATTCTAGTAATTATCACAATATTTTTTTTGACAAAATTACTACATTTTTATAATATATTTTGATTATGTTTTTTTAATTATATTAACAAATTGTAACTTATAAATGCAATTATTATTAAGAAATATTATAAATATTTAATTGAACTTGGAATGTGTTTTATTTATTACAATAAATCTAGATAATAAAAATTAAAGTAATAACTAATAATTAACATAACTTATAATATTTCAAATTAATAAAATAAAGACTATTATTGATAAGAGTTTTTGAAAGATGGTACTCCCTTATTCCAAAATTTTGGTACTTTTGACTTATTACACACAAATTAATGTACTATTAATTTGTGTTTAGTTAAGTATTAAAATACCGCATTTATAGTTGTATTGAGATAATTGAAGTCATAATGAAAAAATTAATTGTTGTCTAAGGTTTTTAAAAGACTCAATAAATATAAAATGTATTTTTAAAAAAACATTGTTTAATTGTATATTTGATTTTTAAAAGTACTATTTTTTTTGTATTAAAGTTGTTTTTATATATATGGAAATTCTAACATACTCCTACATAATTCTTAGTAGGAATAGATTAGCCATCTACACACTTTTATTTGGACCAATAACTCAACTCTTTCTTTTAGAAGGAGACTTAAATGAATGAGTAGTGATATCATTTACACTCTTCAATTTTAAAAAAAAATTAATTTCAATTTGTCTCCTTACAATTAATGTTTGCTTATCGCTTCCCTCACTATTAATTTTTTTTGAACAGTCTTCCCTCACGATTAATGTTTCCTTTTTTTAAGACTTTTTATTAAATGGAGTATAAAAATGTGTACTAACATGATGTGACACAAGTGGTAGATACTTGGGTCCCTTAACCATTTGGTCATTGGTTCGATCCCTGACCGATGCGTATGGAAAAATATTTGTTGGGAGAGGTCAACTCCTTAAATGGATCTCCAATACCTCGAATGATTAGTCTCCATATTCATTGTGAATGATACTTTGATTTACCAAAAAAATGTGTTGATAAAAAAAAAGCAATTCTTTTTAAGAAATAAAATTCACTTTATGAGAAAGTGAAATGGAACATTTTAAAATATACTTTAGTTGTTAACACTTTTAAAATAACATACATATGGGATTACGTAATTTTATGTACTCAATTTTTTATCCCTTTTTATTAACACTTTTGTTTCACTTTCTCATTTCTTTTTGCAAATTAAGGAAATTTAAAATTAAGCATTAATTGTTGAGTCAAAAAAACATAGATTGTGAGGGAAAAGAAACAAAAACATTAATTACAAAATTTCAAAAACATTAATTTTGAGGAAGAGAGAAACAAACATTAATTTTGTCAAAAAAAAAAAACAAACATTAATTACAAGAAAACAAAATAAGATTAAAAGTGTAAATGGCATTAATACCCACTCATATAAGTCACTTTCTAAAAGAAAGAGTTGGGTTATTGGTCCAAACAAAAAATATGTAGATTGCTAACATACTCATTCTAAAAATAAAGTGGAAGTATGTTAGCAATCCCCATATTTCATTAAATACTAACAATACCATAAATGGTGATTTTGACTCTCTCTCTCTCGACTAGATATTGTTATAACCTCAATATATACTATACCTGCACACAACACCCTATTGCTAAGTGCCAACAATTAATTTACTACAAATTACGAAAATGGCGATTATCAAGGGAAATATAGGTGGAAACTCTGTCGGTGTGCGTGGTTGGGGAGATATGAAGAGTCTCACCACCCAATTCATCACTGGACGGTGGTTCGTTGTGTTTGCCTCCTTTCTCATAATGGCGGCGGCCGGAGCCACCTACATGTTTGGTCTTTACTCGAGCGACATCAAAACCACACTTGGCTACGACCAAAGCACTCTCAACCTCTTTAGTTTCTTCAAAGACTTTGGTAATAATGTTGGTGTCCTCTCAGGCATAATAAATGAGTTCTCTCCTCCTTGGGTTGTCCTAACAATCGGTGCAATACTCAACTTCTTCGGTTATTTCATGATATGGCTATCCGTGACTCAAAAAATAGCCAAACCACAAGTTTGGCAAATGTGTCTCTACATTTTCATAGCCGGTAACTCTCAGTCTTTCGCCAACACTGGTTCCCTCGTCACTTGCATTAAGAACTTTCCAGAAAGTCGTGGTGTTGTTTTAGGTATTCTAAAAGGCTATCTTGGCCTTAGTGGTGCAATCATTACACAACTTTACAAAGCTGTTTATTATGATGACACAAGGGCTTTGATTTTGTTCATAGGTTGGCTTCCTGCTGCCATTTCCTTTGCTTTTCTAAGAACTATTCGTTATATAAAGCCCGTTAGAATACCTAATGAGCTCAAGGTTTTCTACAATTTCTTGTATATTTCTCTTGGTCTTGCTGGGTTCTTGCTTGTGATCCTCGTGATAGAGAATAGGGTCAACTTTACACAGAGTGAATTTGGGGCTAGTGCTGCCATGGTCATTTTCTTGCTCTTCCTTCCACTTGTTGTTGTTTTTATTGAAGAGCACAAGTCATGGCAGAGTAAAAAGCTTGCATTGGTTGACCCTTCTGTGGTGAAAATAGTAACCAAGGGAGGTGAAAGAAGTAAAGAAGTCAAGGAAACAGTAGTTAACAACAAGGAATTTATTCAAAACACTAAATGGTGGGAAGATGTGTTTAATCCACCTCCAAGAGGTAATGACTATACTATACTTCAAGCTCTATTTAGCATCGACATGTTAATATTGTTTGTGGCTTCTATTTGTGGTGTTGGTGGAACTTTGGCTGCAATAGATAATCTTGGTCAGATAGGAATCTCACTTAGATACCCCAATAAAAGCATAAGCACTTTTGTATCATTGGTTAGCATTTGGAATTATTTGGGACGTGTTTTCTCTGGATTTGCTTCTGAATATTTATTAAGAGAGTACAAATTTCCACGCCCCCTTATGCTTTCATTGACTCTGTTCATTTCGTGTGTGGGGTACCTTCTAATAGCGTTTGATGTGCCTGATGGTTTATATGTTGCTTCGTTAATTATCGGGTTTTGTTTTGGAGCGCAATGGCCTTTACTTCTTGCAATTATATCAGAGCTTTTTGGACTTAAATACTATGCAACTTTATACAACTTTGGAAGTGTAGCAAGTCCAGTTGGGCTATATGTGTTTAATGTGAAGATCACTGGGTATTTGTATGACAAAGAAGCTACGAAGCAATTGGCAGCATTGGGGAAACGTAGAATTGAAGGGCACGAATTGAATTGTGTTGGGGTCGAATGCTTCAAGTTGTCCTTCATCATTATCACGGCTGCGACTCTCTTTGGTGCTATTATTTCACTCATTTTAGTGGCTAGGACGAGAAGTTTTTACAAAGGGGATATATACGAGAGGTGTCGCCCGAAAGAGGAGACAATGGCAGCAACGGCGGAGGAAACTGAAATGGTTGCCGTAGAGAAAAAAGGAGACGTGCTAGAGGAAAATGCCAAAGTTGGTCGGTACGTAGTGACAACTTAGAATTAGAACGAGTGGAAAAGGATGGTTTATTCAGATATTATTACAGTTAAATTAGAGTAAAGGAGAAATTAATAATGTGGTTGTGCTTATCTTTATCTTATAAGCGGCTGGGTGCTGTTGCCGCCAATTCCTTTTTTTTTGTTTTTTTTTGCTTTTTTTCTTCATTTATTTTTTGTTCTTTTCCTTTTTCTAATATTACTTCACTTTTTTTTTTATCTTCTTATTTTTTTGGTTTCATCTCTTTTTGTTTTTTTTCTTCAGTTTTTTTTCTTCTTTAATATTTTAAAGTTTTGTATTTTCTTTTTATATTTTAAGCGGTGCATTTATAGTCTAAAAAAATTTAGATGTTTAAATATGCAAATTTTGTTGTTGAATAATCGATTCAGTGAAGTAATACGTAAAGTAAAATGGTAAACATTGTACTTTGGTGTACTTGATGGTAAAAGAAATTGTTTTGTAACAAAATGTGTAAAGTGAAATGTTAAGCAGTATGTTTTGGGGTATTTTAGGATTTAGAAAAAATTGTAACTCTTCAAATACCGTAAGTTTCTTCGCAATTAATAACCGGTTTGGTAAAAATAATCATAAGTTTGTGACAAAATACGTAAAGTCACGATGATGACGGTGTGTATTTTGGGTTAGTTTTAGGGTCCCAAAAAATTTAAATGTTCAAACACACAAAGTTTGTTCTCAATAACTTGTTTGATGAAAAAGAAAAAAAATTGTGAAAAATACGTAAAGCGTGATGCTGAGATAATCGTGTTTTGGGGTGCTTTAAGATCCGTAAAATTTTTACATGTCCAAATTGTTGTTTTCTTTTTTATTTTGATAATTCTACATGACGAACGAGTATTAAAACATACTTAAATTGGTGTTTAGTTTTAAATCAAACTCAGCATGATATCTACGTATGTGTTCTACTTTCTAATTGTGTTGTCTTCTTTTGTTAATTCGAGTAGGTTCCCAGGAAAGAGATATGGGTCACAATGGACACACTTAAATACCAAGTCTTTCCTTAGCGTAACTTTCCCAAACAACGATTTTAAGTTTTTTATTTTAAAATAAACCAAAGATATTATTGGGATGAGTCGCGTCTTAGGTCACTTTCTTTAAGACGCGCTGTGGCACTACTCAAAGGTGCAAGTAGGCTATCAACCACGACGTCCCAAGGATAAAATGCATTGATTTAAGAGCATTCGCTACAATTTTCACTACACTGTGAGAAATTCGCTCTGAAATACACCCTCAATATGGTTTATGGAAACCGCTCTATATGGTTATGAAAACCACTCTTAGCTTGGAAATATCTCAAGCTTTCAAAAGAAGAAGAATGTTATAAGGGAGAAGAGAGAAAACTTGTGAAGAAAACTCTTGATTCACAAAGTTTTGGTGTAAGGATAAAGTGAGGAGAAACTCTCCTTATATAGTGGTTGAGTGAGGGATCCTTAGGGAAAGGAATGAATGCCAACGGTTCTAAAAAAAATTAATCCGTTGGATTTAATAAAAACCATAACTGTTGGTCAAAGAATCCGTTGCAAATAAATACCAAAACTGTTACACTTTGAGTTGGAAAAAAACAGTTCTTGGTCAAAATAATATTTATTCCTTTTTTTTAAAAAAAAAATTATTTCCGAAAATAAATAATACACCACATAGCCAAGCCGGTCGGACAGACGGCGGCGGCGCGCGTGTACTGGTCAAAATAATATTTATTCCTTTTTTTAAAAAAAAAAATTTATTTCCGAAAATAAATAATACACCACATAGCCAAGCCGGTCGGACAGACGGCGGCGGCGCGCGTGTACTGGTGGTCACTTTGTGTATGTCCTCAATCATCCACAAAATTGGCACTTCCTTGGGCCCAACCCAATGGATGAGGTTCCCACTTATAAACACTCACATAGTGTCTATTCCAAGCAATGTGGGACTTTTTCAATTCACACAATTCATTGAAATTTCCAACATCTTTTCTCTCTAATTATGAGTTAATTTTTTATATTTCTGATGAATATAGATAACGTTATTAAAAAAAATAGATTTTTTTTCTTATTATCTGTGGATGTTCAATTCCAATGTCTTTGTTAAAGTTTATTTTTAATTTTGTAATATAGTTTTCTAATTTATATTTATAATTTAACTTTTTTCGTGGGAACTTCGGTCTCATTTACAATAGAATTCCCCAAAATTTTCTTTCAACTTTGTATTGGTGTTTTCATTTTAATGGTGATTTTTATTCAACCCTACATTATGTATTCATGTACTCCATCCAGACTTAATTATAAGCAAAAATAATTACCTTTACACATATTAAGGATAATAGTGTTATGCATTTAGTTTTATTGAATTCATGGATTTTTTTTACTAAAGTAATCCCTAATTAATAATTACATTCTTTCAACAATATTAATGAGTTAATTTAATGTACTTAAATCCATTGATACTTACTTACACGTCGTGCATCGCATGCAGACATGAAACTAGTTATATCATATAAGTGTAACATTATGTCTCGTGCATTTTATGTATATATATGATTTGTGTATACTTTTCAATTCTTTTATAATACATTCAAACTTGCGTGCTCTTTTTAAGCCCTAGTTAATTTGATTAACAACTAAAAAAGAAAAGAAAAATCTGTTTGGATTGTTTTGATTATTTTTTTTATAGGTAGATGTTTGTTGGGGAAGGAGAAATGTTAGTGATTTATTGTTATCATAATAGTTTGATGGAGATGTCTAGCACACATAAACTTAATCAAAATGATAAGTGTACACTCATCGACTTCTCAAACATCGTGAAAGAGAAAAGAAATAGAGGGGAGATCGCGGTGGAACGTGTAATGTGTGACTGGTGTGAAGGAGAGAGGTATTCTTTATAAATGTTCTTTAGCATAAATTAAAATTTTATTTTTGAGTCTAGACAGAAAACCAATGCATGTTGTCAGTATAATTATATTTGTATTTATAAGTGTCCTTTTTTGTCAAAAAAAGTGTCCTTGTTTAATAACAAATGATTATTTTGCGTTTGTGTTACGACTAAAAAAATTGCCGAAATTATTATGTATTGTCGATATAATTATTTTTCTATATTCTGTCTTTATAAATGCATATTATTTTTTTTGTAAATCATTATTTTATTTGTATTTATAAATGTCCTTTTTTATAATTATCTTTGTATTTATAAATGTCTTTTTTGTCAAAAAAAAGTATCCTTGTTTAATAACAAATGATTATTTTGCGTTTGAGTTACGATTAAAAAAATTGCCGAAATTATTATCTATTTTCGGTATAATTATTTGTCTATATTCTGCCTTTATAAATGCATATTATTTTTTATAAATCATTATTTTATTTTTGATTAGTCCTGACAAGAAAACATTATTCGTTGTCAAAATATTTTTTATATTTTTTCTTGATATACGTTTATATTCCTTTTGAGGTTCAATAAAAAAGCATTACACGTTGTTGAAATAATTATTCTGTATAATTTATCTTTATTATAAATGAACATTTAGCTTTAAACTTTTTCAGGATCGTGTAGGTTAGGCTACTTAGCTATTTCTTAGGCCTCATTTCCTTTTATTTGTTGCTATCAAAAAAATGATAGTTTATTCTAGAGACTTAGATAAAAGTGATTGTTATTGTTATTACTTTGTACAAATGATGTTAGCTACTCAACTAGTAAATAAATAGACTAGAGTTTGGAATAAGGAAAAGGATGAAATGCATTTTTAGTTTTCCACCTTTGACAAAAGTTTGAGTTTGGTCATTTATTTCCTACTTTAGTCCTTTATCTTTCATATCCGTATCAGTTTGGTCTTTTATCTTTTTTTTTCTCACTTTCGTACGTTATCTTTCATATATGTTTTTGTTTGGTCATTTAAAAAAACACAAAAAATTAAGAACACTAAGAATGTCTTCAAGCACATCAAGGTTTCTTTGATTTCTTGTTTCTTGAATATACGCGACCAAATTTAATGAAACCGACTCTAAGTTGAATAAAATTTCATGAAAGAATTCAATGGAACTAATATTAAGCTCAAAAAAGTGTTTATGCGTAAAATAACTTCTGGAACCAAAATCTTGAATTTGAAAAAAACCTTCAATCTCAACTATGGTGATTTTGTTATAGAGCATGAAATTGAAAGATTCTGGAGCCTAACATACTCAAAATTCAGCAAGGAAACTGAATGTGACAATCATTTTGTTTAGAAAATCGCTGAACTTCAAAATACCATGAAGAAGCAATTCGCATCTATAAAATGTATTTTGACCTTTATTTGCTCATTTCTCAACCAATTTGTGTCAAAATAGTTGCGTTCAACTTGTATTGAGTGCAGAAAAAGTTTATGTTTTTCACATCATCGCTAGAATATGCACAGTTTTCGTTGAAACTTTTTGCTATAGGAATTTTTGCACCTAATATGACTTGGCTTCCACCTAGACTTGAGGGGCTATTAGAATAAGTCTCACATTTGACAAAATAAAGAGTTCTGAAATATATAGAGGAACCTTGAGTTTTTTTTTATCAACTGAACTGGTTTCATTAAGATTGGGCTAAACCTCAAAACCAATACAACAAGAAATAATAATGGGTGGGCCACATAAGACCAGCCCAACCCACACACAAAGCAAAGATACAGCTAGAAACATAAGGGGGATACAACAAGAAATTTCACGAGGTGAGCCAAAGAAAACCAGCCCAACCCACCAACACATAGAACAGGCTATTACATCCAATCAAAGCAACCCAACCCAACTATGACCTGGATCTTGTTAACCTCTAATAACGAGAGAGAGAGAGAGAGAGAGAGAGAGAGAGAGAGAGAGAGAGAGAGAGAGAGAGAGAGAGAGAGAGAGAGAGAGAGAGAGAGAGAGAGAGAGAGAGAGAGAGAGAGAGAGAGAGAGAGAGAGAGAAGAAACTCTATCATTATCAACTTTTACGAAAACGGAATGATTCAAGCATCTCACTTTCTCCTTCCCTCAATAGCAAACCCTAATACGGAAACACCATGAATACCACACAGAGACAACCCCACCACTCCAAATCACCGGATCAGCTATCAACCATTTAAGAGTTAATGAGTGGCAAGCGAGATTGGAGGAGAAAACACCCAACTCGATGGAAGATCGCAATTTGTAGCAATAGTGTCACCAACACGAGGCCCAAAGGAAACCTAACTGTAAAAACTCTCATTCATTCTATGAATATCCTTCAAAATATGACCGAGTTCTCGTCTTTTAACGTTTCCTCTACATGCTTCAATGAGGTCCTGACAATCCGATTCAACAACAACCGACGAGAGGTTCAAAGTCACCGCGAGCGAGATTGCTTCCTGAAGAGCTAAAGATTCGGCTGTGAACGCAGATGATGCATAGATCTGAGAGGTAATACCTGAAACGACTTCCCCACTAGTATTACGACACACAACACCACTTGAGTCTAAATTGTTTAGACTTTCTGGACAATAAAATAACTCACACTTAATATACAAATCAATCAACTCTCTCAAATAGGCCCAACTCAAAATGATAATACACGCAAGGTTTTTTTTTGTACTCCCACCCCTTCCCCATATTATATACCCCCACCCAAAGTGAAATCCCAAAATGCCCTTCTGAGAACGTACTTTTTTTTAAAAAAAAATTGGCCAATCGTATATACACCTGGGGGTGTATATACGACCCTTACATTTGGGCATCGTATATACACCCCCAAGACGTATATATGATTGGCACACTTCACCATAATCGTATATACGCCTTGGGGTGTGTATATACGATGCCTTATAACATAGAGTCGTATATACACCCCTGCATGTATATACAATTTGTATTTTATTTTAAGTCCAATAAAAATTAATTAAGACACGAAAATAGGTTTAGTGTGTAGTTCGTTAAAACGTGACGATGTTATATCGTCGAACGAATAATTTAGGCTAAAAATCGGTTTTTAAGCAACATACTCGATCATAATGAAACCACACCATTAAATCAAAAAAAATCAAGAATACTTCTTACGGGACAACGGCCTCAAAATCCCAAATTTCATCGTTTTATTTTTACGATTTTTAAATTTTTCATAGTCTCCAAAAATCAAAAAAATTGTATAGCCTTATTTTGGTTTTGTTAGATTTTTAGTGGTGTTTTTATAATTTTTAGAGTAGTTTTGACTATTTAACGAATTTTTAATAGTTTTTAGTATTAAAAATTAAAACAAATCGTATATATGTCATTTTGGGCATATATACGATCTATATTTAACACATCGTATATATGTCCTTCAGACGTATATACGATTGCATCTCTCATTTGCCAATCGTCGTATATACGTCTTAAGAACATATATACGATGGATTAAATTTGATCATCGTATATATGTCCAAAATAACATATATACGATTGGCCTTTTTAAAAAAAAAATAGATTGCAAATGACATTTTGAGATTTCACTTTTGGATGGGGGTATATGGGGAAGTGGTGGGGTATGGAAAAAACATCCCTACACGCAAACAAATGTAAAAATTAATAGAATAGCTTAGCTTTCATAAGAAACTTGCTTTCGATGGTCTCAAATGCATAACGCAACGAGCACCTTATCGGTAACCCAACAAGTATTCATCAGTTATTAGTTAATTAATTTTTTCCTCAATGCAAACAATCGAGTTGTGGGGAAATAGAAGGGAAGGTATTGTGAGTTTGAACACCACTCCTAATATCCATATAATACTTAATTAGGTGTGTTTTACCACCAGACTATATATGTATGCTCTTGAGACATTGTTTATTGATTAATGAAATAACTCAACCTTGTTTTTGTAAATAAAAAAAAAGACTAAATCCTTGTATAAGATATGATTTTTTTTAACAAATTATATACAGGTTCCTATTTTTGTTGGTATCCTACTTTCCTGGCCCCTACTTGCAAGATAGTTGTGTCAAACTGTCAAGTACCATGTCGGTGAAAAAAATAGATGCTCACAGTTGGACACAAGAAAAATAGACAAACACGATTGAGCAGATCAAAAAAGTTTTCGTAGGAATCTATATCACTATTATATCTGTTATTTCCAACTTCATCGAAGAGACAAATTTTGTAAGCAGTGGTTTCATGAATTTGGATCATCTTCTTTCACTCTTCCAACAGTTTTCTCCATCATCTTTATCTCTCTTAATTTCACTCTCACTCATGATTTATTTATTATTTTTTAATAATGAGTAAAAGAGAGATATATAGAAAGGATGGAGAGAGAGATATAAAGTAAATTGAAGGGAAAAAATCCAAATCCATGGTTTCATACTAATCTATATAAATTATTTCAGCCTCATTTGCGTTGCACTGAGTTTCTTTGTGGATTTTCTACTCGGTATACTACAAGTTGGGCCGCCTCATGAAGGTTTCGGCCCAATGCATAAAGAAGCACAAGCCCGTTCAAAGGTCCCGACCATTCTTGACGCACTATCCTCATTTTAAGAAATTAGTTGAGTCTATGTCAACTAAATAAATAAAAAAAGAGGAGAAAGACTTTGAACAAAAAAAAACGACAAGAAAGACGACTTTTGCATCAAAGATTTATCATCCTCCATTAAAGTGTGGTCCAACAAGTGTGAGTGACTATGAGTACGACGCCCAAAAAATTGGTCCTGCAGAGACAAATCAACAAAAGAGTCTCGTCCATATATATGGCCATAGAATGGAGTTCCTCTCACACTTAATTAGGGTTTACTGCGTTTGTGTTCCATGTCAACTCTGCAGCCGTCGTAGTTGAAACTAAAATTCAGAAGCTTCAACCTAGCTAATCAGTTCCGTATTTAATTTCATACATTAATTGTCTACTTCCAGAAGTGATGTTGAAACTTTGGCTAACTTTGGCTAGCTGAACTTATTATACAAAGGGAATAATTCTCTTTTTCAACTTTTTTCGAACAATATTCACATTTTGGATCCTATTTATAAGAACAAATTTCCTTGCTACGTACTTCGCGTATATTTGGATCCATTGTATTAACATCGTACATTTTATAAATATAAAAAAAAAATTAATAGAATCTTATCTAGTTAATGGTGACTTAATAGCCAATTTGGACTCTTAAATTTTAGAGAAGTTTCTCAATGTTTGTTTGATCTCTAACTTAATATCAATTAGGTCTCTGATTTTTCCAAATATCAGGACCAAATTGATACTAAATTAAAAAGTGAGAAACTTAATTGATATTAAATTGTAAAAAGTATGACTGAAAAACAGACACGTCCGATTATTAAGGTGTGCGCCCGTGTACATCGCATAGGCCTCAGCCTAATCCAATATTTTAGCCCCCGTCTCCTCCCATAATGTGTACTTTAGATTACAAAAAAAAAAGTACATGTTTAAATACACACAAAATTTCTCTGCAATAACCGATTTGGTAAAAAAATTAATTAATTTTGTGACAAAATTTGTAAAAGATGATCTTTGAGTAGTGTGTTTTGGAGTCTTTTAAGAAGAAAAAAAAAAAATTAAGTGTTCAAATAAGAAAAGTTTTTTCTCAATAACCTGTTTGGTGAAAAAAAATAATAATTTCACGATGAAATATGTAAAGTATTATGCTAATTAAAACTTGTTTTTCTGCTAAAAACTTAGCTAAAGATAGTATTGAACCGTCAAATAATGATCATTTAAAATCAATCAAGTGGGTGCTTCAATCATTTATTATTTAGCTTCAATAAATTCTATTTTATTTACTTCACACATATATTTGATGTAGCAGAAGAACTTGAAATGCAGCAGAACTTGGAGTTTATTCCATGTGAGAATTGACTTGGAAGTTCAATGTGTAGAAATTGTCCAAAGAGAATAATATGGAAGATAGGAAAAATTAGTCTTGCATATAAGGGATAAGAAATAATTAGAGATAAGGATGAAGAACAAATCAAGTGATAGAATCCACCTCTTCATCCTTCGCTGGTTCCGGAATGAAGTGGAGAATAAATGGGAAGATAACAAACGATGTGCAGTATTTTGTCAAGCAAAAACCTTTCACATTCCCATGTAAAAAATAAATAAATAAATAAAAGTGTTTGCAAAGTATCAAGACAAGTTCTACAAGTAAGTCACTTAAAAAATGAGATGATGTGGCGATAAAAAGGAGAGTGTTTAAAGAGAGTGATTAAGTGAGTGATGGTAGCATTTCTTTTTGAAATTCAAGAAAATGAAATTTTCTAGGAGAATAAACCGACTATTAACTCATTAATTGGTTGTGTTGAATTTCTGACACACCAAAGACTAAAATGCATACATGGATGTGAACCACAAAACAACACATTTTCTTTTGTCCTAGGCTCCAAGCACCATGGGTTTAAGTGACAATTTTTCGTGTGAGGGTAATTTTGTAAAAGTAATGTTAACTATCTAAAACTAATTATGTGAAATCTTTAGTAATTAATGTGTCTTCGTCTGTAGGACGGGAACTTGACTAATTCATCTATAAATATGTTGATTGGCAAGGCAGAATGGGAGTATCCCACATCTTCAAAGTGTGCTAGTGATCATCATCATCATCATCATATATATAACAAACATGGCAGATGAAGGTGGAGGCTCCCTCGTAACCCAAGTGATTAAAGGTCGATGGTTCGTAGTTTTTGCCTCCTTTCTAATCATGTCAGTCTCGGGAGCCACCTACATGTTCGGTCTTTACTCCGGCGACATAAAAACATCTCTAGCCTACGACCAAACCACTCTCAACCTCCTTAGTTTCTTCAAAGACTTAGGTGGCAACCTTGGTGTCCTCTCCGGTCTAATTAACGAAGTTACTCCACCTTGGGTTGTCCTCGCCATGGGTTCAATTCTCAACTTCTTTGGCTACTTCATGATATGGTTAGCAGTCACTAAAAGAATACCAAAACCACACGTGTGGCATATGTGTCTTTACATCGCCATAGGTGCTAACTCTCAGTCATTCGCTAATACTGGCTCACTTGTCACTTGTGTTAAGAACTTCCCTGAAACTCGCGGTGTTGTTTTGGGAATTCTTAAAGGCTATGTGGGATTAAGTGGCGCCATCATCACACAACTTTACCTTGCTTTTTATTATAATGACTCTAAAGCTTTGATTTTGCTCATAGCTTGGCTTCCTGCTGCTATTTCCTTTGCTTTTCTAAGAACCATTCGTTATATGAAACCGGTTAAACAACCTAACGAGCTAAGCGTTTTCTATAGGTTTCTCTACACCTCGCTTTGTCTTGCAGGGTTTTTATTGGTCATGATCATATTACAGAAAAAAGTTTCTTTTAAACAGAGTGAGTATATTGGAAGTGCTTCTATTGTGCTTATCTTGCTATTCCTCCCTCTTGCTGTTGTTTTTATTGAACAACACAAGATTCGAAAGAACAACCTTTCATTCATTGACCCTTTTTCGGTGAAAATAGTAAATGAAGGGGTGAAAATAGTAACCGAAGGTGAGAAGAATGCAAAAGAAGTAAAGGAAATTAGATGGTGGCAAAATGTTTTTAGTCCACCTGAAAGAGGTGAAGACTATACAATACTTCAAGCATTTTTCAGCATAGATATGATATTATTATTCTTTGCTGGAACTTGTGGTGTTGGAGGGACTTTAACAGCAATTGATAATCTAGGTCAAATTGGAACATCCTTAGGATACCCAAAAACAAGTATAAGCACATTTGTGTCACTAGTGAGTATTTGGAATTACCTAGGAAGAGTGTTCTCTGGTTTTGTTTCAGAACATTTTTTAACCAAATACAAATTTCCTCGTACCTTAATGTTCACAATGACACTGTTCATTTCCTGTGTCGGTCATCTTCTAATAGCCTTTGATGTACCTAATGGTCTCTATGCAGCTTCAGTAATAATTGGTTTTTGTTTTGGTGCACAGTGGCCATTAGTATTTGCAATAATTTCAGAGTTATTTGGACTGAAATATTATTCAACTTTGTACAACTTTGGTGGGGTAGCTAGTCCAATTGGGTTATATTTCCTTAATGTGAGGGTAACTGGACATTTGTATGATAAAGAAGCTAAGAAGCAATTAATGGCAACAGGGATTCCAAGAAAGGACGGTGAAGAATTGAATTGTGTAGGGGCCAGTTGTTTTAAATTGTCTTTTTTTATTATCACTGCTGCAACTGTTTTTGGTGGTATTATTTCACTTATTTTAGTTGCTAGAACAATTAAGTTTTATAAAAGTGATATTTATAAGAGGTATAAGGATCAAGATGAAGGAGAAGGAGCTACTATGAATGAGATGGCGGTGGTCCAAAATGGCGGCAAGACAGGACAAGAGACAACCAAAGCTGGGGATGTAAATTGATTTAGGCTTAAGCTTTGGTGTTGATTGATAACCAAATCCTGCGAACAATGCTTTGAAAGTGACTAGGAACAGAAATAAAATTTAGTGAATGGTTTTTTTTTTCTTTGATAAGTTAGGAGGTCGATTTGTCATTATTGTTTTATAGTATAATATTTTTCATATTTTGGATTAGAAGATTTTAGCGAGACTATTTTCAAAAAAAGAAAAATTGTATAGAAGAACACGGTTAATTTGTTCACATATCCAAAGTCTGGATGATGGCACAAATGTGATTATGTGATGTTAAAGAACTTGGACGTGAGGGATAAGATAGTTATATTGTTATTGATTGAAAAGCACAATGTTTCACTTTCACCAACTTTGGATGCCTCGTCTCTAATCAACATTGAGGATGGTTGATACGGTGCATATACTACTAGGCCTCTTCATGGTTCAGTTTAGGAGAAGAATTGAACCGAACTCGAATCAACTAATTAAAATAGTTCAATGAATCAACTAAATCAGCAGAGAAGTTATTTCGAATCGAATCGAACTATATTAACAGTTCGGTTTACAGTTTTAATTTCGAACTGAACTAATACAAAAAATAACATGTATTAACTGTTTTATCTGAACTTTTTAGAACCCGAACTGTTAATAGACTACTTGGTTTGCTGCTGCATTAAATTAAAGAGAAATGATATTTGGACAATGAAACATGGACAATGAGGAACAAAATACGGTGGGTCCCACACGTTACAATGGAATATTTCAAAAAAATTGGGTATCTATCCAGCTGCAATGGTTAACCTCAAAAGGTAAACTTTGAAATTTACTACTTGGTTAATGTTTCAAAAAAGTTGGGTATTTATCTTGCTGCAATGGTTAACCTCAAAAGGTACTCCAAAAGTGGAAGTCTATATTGCATTGTCAATTCATTGGAATATCTTTTGAAGTTAACCATTGCAGCAGGATAAATACCTAACTTTTTTGAAACATTAATCACGTAGTAAAATTCCAAAGTTTACCTTTTCAGGTTAACCATTGCAGCAGGATAGATACCCAACTTTTTTGAAACATTAACCATTGTAACGTGTGAGACCCACCGTATTTTGTCTCTCATTGTCCATGTTTCATCGTCCAAATAGGACTGTAAATTAAAATCATTCATGGCTACATAAATTTGCGTCATTATCATCTTACATCACTATAACTATTTAATTTGTTTTCTTTTTCTCTGTCTAGCTACTCAAAAAAAAAGTACATAGCTAGAAGCCTATATAGTATATATAGCTCATGAGAGTGTTTATTAATAATAAGTTTTCTTGTGATTTTGACACATCTTTTTTTATAAATTCAACTATTTAATTTTTTAAAATTGAGACACGTTATTGACAGTTTGACACCTTATTGAGTTTTCTAAATCAACTTTATTTTCTTTTGTCCTTTACCAATGGAATAACGTCACGTTATTGAGGGAGAAGAGGTTGAAAAAAAACTGAGATGTGCAGTGAAGTGAGAGA
Organism: Oxytropis ochrocephala; assembly: GCA_020916435.1. Taxonomy (NCBI): domain Eukaryota; kingdom Viridiplantae; phylum Streptophyta; class Magnoliopsida; order Fabales; family Fabaceae; genus Oxytropis; species Oxytropis ochrocephala. Next base: position 3,053,245 of record CM037090.1, on the reverse strand, counting down.
CCGTGAACTGCAGTAACTAATAATTTAATACTAACAGATTCGTTCGATTCCAGAATACTTCAATTAGCGAATCGTGTTTAACAAAAACGATTCGATTCTAAATCATTACTAAAAGTTCAATTTATAATGATTCGATTCGATTTAGTTCGATGATTCGATTCAATCCGTGATTCATTTGAACATCCCTAACTAGTACTAGTACTAGTTCTATTAAAATTGGTTTCTTCTCCTCTTCTTCAAGGAATAGTTATTTGTCCTAAAAATCCAAGTTGGAATACTACAGTTCTTCGCACAGTTAGAGAGAACTAGATGATTACTTCAAATGCGATGCACGAGAGAGGTGATAATAAGCTACTGACGCATTTTCAAAAAAAAACATCAACATTTTATAAGGGTATAAAAATACGCAACACACACACACACACACACATATATATATATATATATATATATATATATATATATATATATATATATATATATATATAAGACGAAAGAAAGCAACAATAAATTTCTTGGGATGAGACAACAATAGTCCAAAAATATAGAGTGGGGGTATATTGGTAAACAGTGGGGTACAAAATGAGGGGTATATTTTGATAATTAAAAAAGTGTTGGACAAAAAAATTTGTCGTGGGTATGTCGGTCCAAAAATATAGAGTGGGGGTATATTGGTAAATAGTGAGGTACAAAATTAGGGTATATATTGGTAAATGGTGGGGTACAAAATATAGAGTATGTCGGTCCAAAAATATAGAGTGGGGGTATATTGGTAAACAAATGGGAGTACAAATGATGGGTATATTGGTAAATGGTTGGAATAAAATTTTCCCACCAAAAGTGGATAAAAAAAGTGTTGGACAAAAAAAAAAAATTATCGAGTATGTCGGTCCAAAAATATAGAGTAGAGTATATTGGAGTGGGGTACAAAATGAGGGTATATTGGTAAATGGTGGGAATAAAATTTTCCCACCAAAAGTGAATAAAAAAAGTGTTGGACAAATAAAAATTTGTCAATGGTATGTCGGTCCAAAAATATAGTGTGGGGGTATATTGGTAAACAGTGAGAGTACAAAATGAGGGTATATTGGTAAATGGTGGGGTACAAAATATTGAGTGGGGGTATGTCGGTCCAAAAATATAGAGTGGGGGTATATTGGTAAACATTTGAGTACAAAATGAGGGTATATTGGTAAATGGTGGGAATAAAATTTTCCCACCAAAAGTGAAAAGTCAACGATTGTGTATTAATTAAGAGAGATAATAATAAATAAAAAGAGTGTGGGACAAATAAAAATTTTGTCGAGAGTATGTCGAGTACAAAAATATATAGTGGGGGTATATTGGTAAACAATTAAAGTACAAAATGAGGGTATATTGGTAAATTGTGGGGTACAAAATATAGAATGAGGGTATGTCGGTCCAAAAATATAGAGTTGGGAGTATATTAGTAAACAATAGAGTATAAAATAAGGGGTATATTGATAAATGGGGGAAAAAAAATTTCCCACCAAAATGCTATAAGATGCGATTCTGTATTAATATATACCGATAACTGTTGTGTGGATGTTTTTGGCAAATAAGGGCTTACTGTTGTGTGGATGTTTTTTTTGCTAATAAGGGCTTGATTGTTCTTTTGAAAGAGATTGTTTTATGTAGGGGTGTCAAAATGATCTATTTGTCTATCGGAAATCCAATTCGTCCATAACAAAATTCATCTAATCTCGTTACAAAAATAATATTAATGGATTGAATTGAATCCATTCGCTTAAATTTGTGGATGGTTGTGATTCAACCATTATATATAATCACCACTGATTGTCGTCGCCGGTCACCGGATCGCTGTTGTGGTCTCCGCTGGAGCTACGCCGCTGACTATCGTATCACCGTCATCTGTCGTCGATTGTCGCATCGGCCGCCGCCTGACAACACCATCGTATATAAATATATATTTATAAATTTAAAAAATTAAATTTATGCAATAATAACTATATTTTTTATTACCAAATATAACTATATTTTTCAAAAAATGTTTTTAACTCATAAAAAAATTATAATTTTTTTATTATGTTTTAAAGATATTAGTGGATAGATTGGATATTCATCCATAAAATAATGCTATTAGATCGATTGGATGGACTTTTTTTGTAAATGAATAGATTTGATTAGATTAGATTAGATTTGTTTGGCACAAATTTAATGGATATAAATGGATTCTTTCCAATCCATCCATTATAATCCAAATACCCCTAGTTTTATGGTTCCTTGTCTCAAAAAAAAAAATTAAATTTTAATGGTTAATTAAATCAGGCTGAATCTAGCTATCTCCACCTCCTTATTGACTATCTACACTTACAAATCGCAAAACATAAATTTTAATGACAAAAATACCTTCAGTGAACTGAGTTCATGATAGTTCAAGTAAATTGAGTTCACTAGATCTATCGTGAACTCGGTTCACTAGAGGTTATGGATTTAAGTTGTTTTACAACCCTATAGTGAACTCAATTCACTATAATGCACGTAAACTAAATTCAGTAGACCTATAATGAACTTAGTTCACTAAGGTTGTTTTTAGCAAAACCACCATAATGATCTGAGTTCACTACAACTATAGTGAGCTCAATTCACTATAGTTCACGTAAACTGAGTTCATTAGAGTTATACTTAACTCAGCTCACTAAGGATGTTTTCAACAAAACCACCATAGTGAACTTATTTCATTATACTCCACGTAAAACGAGTTCACTAGGGTTGTTTTCAACAAAACCACCATAATGAACTAATTTCACTGTAACTATAGTGAACCTTATTCATTATGGTCATTTACAACAACATGGTTAATTTGGGAAATTGCTTATTAAAGCTCTGTTTGACGCGTTCCATCCGCTAGCGGATAGCGGATGAGACTAGCGTATTTGACTAGCGGGTGGCGAGTACGGGTGTTTGGCAAGCACTAGTGTTTAGTGTTTTTCGAGTAGCGTTTAGTGTTTTTTGAAACGCTACTTCAAGTAGCATTTTTTGAAACGCTAGCGGGTAACGAATAGCGTTTCACTTTTTTGACATTTTTACCCTTATTATTTTTCTTAAATTTATTATCTTTCTTCATTAAATATTTTATCATCCTTAAATAATTTAATCATTAATTAAATATATTTTTATGTCATTTAACATTTATCAGCTATTTTAACCACTAGTTTTACCAAACACATAATTTGCTATCAACTAGCTTATCCACTATCCGCTAACCGCTATCTCATCCGCTCATCTGATATCCGCTCATCTACTAATTTATCTGCTATCTGTTACTTTTTACCAAACAGAAACTAAATGGAGTGTGGGTAGTCAATATCGTGATACAACCAGCCATAAAATCATCATTTTTATAAAAAATAATACTTGAAGAGAAAATGAGTGGGGATAATTTTATCCTAGATTTGTGAGATAAGTGTCAATTGAAAACTTATTAAAGCTTAATAAGTCTAAAGGATATAATAAAAGTTGCTACCAAAAGGATGACAATGGAAAAATTTAAAGTCTCTTCATTCTTGACTTTGTAGATAGTGTCATTGAGTACCAATCTAACTCTCATAGGGTGTTTGGTTTGTAAATGAAAGTGAGAGGAAAGAAAGTGGGAGGAAAGATTGAATAAGGAAAGAAAGAGAGTAGAAAGTGAGAGAATTATTTTGGTTGTTTGGTTTAAGAGAAAATAGATTAGAAAGTGAGAGGAAGACACAATTTATTTGCAAAATGACATAAATAACCCAATGTACAACAATAAAAAAAGAGGAAATTACAATATTATTAGGAGGTTATTTATGTCATTTTGTTAATTTTGGGGAACAATTCTATGTGTGGACCCCACCAAAAAGTTTCATTCCTCTCCCTTTTTAGTTGAAAACCAAACAGTGGAAAGTTGAATATTCCATCACCTTTCCCTCCACCCTCTTTCTTTCCTTCTACTTTCTATGGAACCAAACATACCATCACGTCAAAAAAAAAGAGTACCAATCTGACTCAAGTACCAAATTAAAAACCTACAGCCACAATAATGTCAGCATACCAAACAAAGCAAAATTTAGAAAGATTTGAGATATAAATTTGAATAACTAAATTTAAACACATAACAAACTTAAGGGACTCCATCAACCCTGAAAAAAAAATCCAAGTAAGCAACTTAGCTGCCTTATATGCAAATTAGGAACGACGTTAAACAGAAAATGTAAAAAAGCTGACGTTGTTTTAATTTAGAGTAAATACTCAAATTGGTTCTTCACAAAAAATCAGAGATGAACTTGTTCCTAAGAAATAAAAAGTACTATGGAAAATGAAAATGTGGGTCAAGTTGGTCTTTAACAGGAACTAAAACCCTTGGAAATCAAAAACACTAATTTGACCCACAGTTAAGACTATCGAGGACTAAATGTGGCTGCCATTACCAATTTGGAGATAGTTTCATTGAGTGCCAATCCTCATTCACTTTTTAATTTAAAGGCTTAATTGTACTTTCGGTCACCCTATAATCACCCATCCACAAATTCAGTCTCCTAAATTTTTTTTCACTATTTTGATCCGCCCATTTTTTCAATTTCTAAAATGTTTTCCCCTCGCAAAGTGGGTCAAACCTATTGATCACATGAACCTCACATAATTGATGTGGGCCACGTTGGAACATTGACTTTTAAATTAAAAGAATGATTATTTTGATTTGTTAAATAATTTAATAAGATTATTTTTTTGGAAAAGTTTCTTCCTCCATCTTCTTCAAATGTGTATTTCGCCAAGAATAGGCTTCATCTTCTTCAATTCTATATTGTGTCAAAAACCAAATCTTCGGTCCAACTTCATCTTCACGGAGAATTTGAAATTTTAGGGTAACTCTTGTTCTCCGCCTTTCCCCATCCCTCTCATCACCTCTACTCCTCTTTCTCCCTCCCTCCCTCACATCTCTCTCTCAATCTTTCTTGTTCCCTCCCTATCCCCCTTATCCCTCTCATCACCTCTGCTTCTCTCTCACTCTCTCATCTTTCCCTCATTCTTGTTGGGGATTTGATAATTCAAGATGAACAAAATGACAATACTTGGATAAATCTGAAGTCGTGTAAAAACACTTTCAGATTGAATCAAATTTCGGGGTTCAACCAAAATTGTTCAATCGGATAAAATCAGAAGATTAATTCTAAGAGTTTTGTTCTTGTGTATGTTCTTTTCTATGACTTTCAGAACCAGAGAGAATGATCTTGAGAAGGAAAAACTGTATTTGTTCCTCAAAAAAACAGCAGTTTATAGCAGTTTTTCGCATGAAACTGTTTTCAACGTCTGGCGCCTCACCGGCGCCTGCGTTCTCGCTCCATGCGGCGCTTTTCTAACACAGGCGTGAAATCGCCGCTAAGTGGCGCCTAAGTCACGCCCCATGCGCCAATGGACGTAAACTTCGCCAATCTTGCAAAATCGCGCTTAATCGCCGCCTGCGCGGCAAAGTGAGGCGCCACCAAAGATAAATCGCATACATCTCATTTTATTACATTAAAACAAGCGTGCACTCTTATTTTAACATAATCATGAGATCAATTACACTAAAATATCCAACAATCCTCCCTATTTTAGTGTAATTACCGATCAAATTACCAAAGTCATAGCATACTACAAACTATTGCATAAATGAAATATCGTGATTTATTGAATTTCATCTTAGCTTATTACACATTTCAAATATTCGAATATCGTGGTGTCACTAAGGATTGAACCCTTTCTATTCATCTTGAATACATGAAGGTAATCCGCACAATAGTTTAAAACATTACTCTTACTTGACACTAGTTTACTAGCTTTGTGTCCCTATCCTTCATAAGCATATCAAAGCCAAGTCCCACTTCTTGAAGCGGCTAAACTTCATGCTTATATAGGTAGTTCTTTTCTTTCTTGCACTGCGCAAATGCAATTTTTCAAAAGAACCATTAAGAAGTTATACTTCAACCTCCTTAACTTACGAGAACCGAACACATACCTTTTGGGATTCTTTCGATGATGTGTTCCAATCTCCACATGTTAAGCTTTCCACATTGAATTCAAAGACCTAATGTCATATTAGATGGGAATCGGGTATCTTAACATAAGAAATTTCAGATGGACTTTAATCCTAATCCCACAAATTAGACCTTTTCACGAGATCTCTACTTAACCCTTTGGTTAAATGATCGGCCAAATTATCTTGAGTTCTTACAAACTCCATCGATATCACACCATGCATGATTAACTCCCGAACCATGCGTATGTCTTACTCCCAGTGTCTAGACTTCCCATTATACACTTGACTATATGCCTTAGCCAAAGTAGCTTTGACTATCACACCGATAGATGGGGAGGTAGAGGTTTGGCCACAATGGAATCTCATATATCGATTTCTTAGCCATTCACTTCTTTACTACAATTTCTTTGCTAAAGCTATAAATTCAGATTCCATTGTTGAATTTGTAATGCAAGTCTGCTTTCTTGGATGCCCAAGATATAGCACCTCCTCCAAGGAGGAATACCCAACCACTTGTGGAAGAATGATCTTCCATATTGGTTATCCAACTTGCATCGAGTAACCTTCAATGACCAAGGAAACCCAAAGATATGTCAAACCATAACCAATGGTTCCCTTTAAGTACTTGAATACTCTATTCATGGCTTGCCAATGATGAGAACTAGGATTACTTGTAAACCTACTAAGTTTACCAACAAAGATAAGCTATATCGGGCCTAGTACTTATCATTGCATACATAAGTGATCCTATCGCCCTTGAGTATTCAAGTTGAGACACCGCTACACCTTTATTAGGTAATAACTTCAAAGTTAGGATCAATGGGAGTACTTACCGAGAACAATCTTTAAAATTAAATTTCTCCAATATCTTCTCAATATAATGTGATTGAGAGATGGAGATACCATTGTTTCCACGTTTGATCTTTATTCCTAAGATCACATCCGCCTCCCCCATGTCTTTCATATCAAACTTAGAAGACAAAAATGCCTTAGTTTCATCAACTTGACCTTGGTCCGCACTAAAAGATCAACATGTCGTCTACATACAAACAAATGATAACTCCTTTGCCATGAGTATCAAACTTGTTTGTATAGACATTTATCCGCTTGTTTAGAACAAAACCACTAGATAGCACAACCTCATCAAATTTTTGATGCCATTGTTTAGGTGCTTGTTTCAAGCCATAAAGAGATTTCATCGGTTTGCACACCTTATTTTCATTTCTGGCATAACAAACCCTTCAAAGTTGCTTCATGTATATCTCTTCATCCAATTCACCATTTAAGAATGCGCTTTTTCACATCCATTTGGTGAATCACCAGATTGTGGATAGCAGCAAGTGCTAACAATAGTCTAATGGTGGATATCCTAGCAACAGAGCATATGTATCGAAAAAATCAATACCATCCTTTTGCCTAAAGCCTTGGATCACCAATCTGGCTTTGTACTTGTCTACAAAGATGCCATCCACTTTCATCTTTCTCCTAAAGATCATCTTACATCCTAATGGCTTACATCCGTGAGGTAAGTCAACCAATTTCGTGTATTATTTTGCAAGATGGAGTCCATCTCACTTTGGACCGCTTCTTTCCGAATCGCAACATCCTCGAAGCCATTGCTTCACTAAAAGTCTTTGGATCTTCCTCAACATTGAGGCAATATTGATATTGAAATTCAACATCATTCCTTGACCCTTCAACCAAATAAAGTTGAAAGTCATCACCAAATGACTTAGCCTTTCGTGACTCTCGCACTCTTTCTCATTTCAAAGTGCTAGTTGAAGGTATATCCTCATTATTAATCGAGACTTTCGACATGGAATTCATGTCCTTTGCTTTGTATAGATGTAAACCTTTGTTCATCAAAGATTGCATCCCGTGACTCTATGACCGAGTTCACATCAACAGAATCATTAGATTCTAGCACATAGAATCTATATGCTTTAGAATGCTCAGCATATCCAATAAATATGCCGTCTATACCTCTTTCACCTAAGGTTTTCCTTTTAGGTTCTGTAAGTCTGACCACAGCCCTACATCCCCAAACTTTGAGATAACTCAAATTTGGTGTCTTTTTGTGCCAAAGTTCATATGGGGTAACCTTATTCCTTTTGTTAGGAATTACATTCAACAAGTAACAGTCACAACATAGCCTCTCCCCAAAATCCTTCACTAAGACCCGAATAGGATAACATAGAATTCACCATTTCTTTCAAGGTTCTATTTTTCCTTTCGGCTACACCATTCTCTGTTGTGGTGTATAGGAGTCAGAATTTGATGTATTATTCCAAAGAGATTGAAAATATACCTGATCATAATACTCACCTCCCTATCCGTCTGAAGAGTTTTGATCAACCCATTTTTATGAAGTTCTACCTCATTCTTATAGATTTTGAATTTCTCAAGAGCTTCATCTTTTGTAGTTAATAAAAATACATAACAATACCTGGATGCATCATCAATGAAAGTAACAATGTATTTTTATGACCTAATGATGGGGTAGCATGCAAATCGCATGTCACTATGAATAAGGTCTAAAACTTTAGTTTCACTCTTAGCATCCTTAAAAGGTTTCCTAGTGATCTTAGTCAACATGCAAGTTTTGCATTTTTCAATGTTCATATCAAAAGGAGGAATCATACTTGTTTTTGACATATCTTTTAATCTTTTGTAATGAACATGTCCTAATCTAGCATGCCAAATTTCTGATTTTGTCACATTAGTTATAGAACTACTCGAGGCCATACAAACAGATTCATGAGCAAAAGGAACATCAATGTTTAATTTAAACATTCCATTACAACGATAACCAAATCCAACAAAAGAACCATGTCTTGACAAGATGTACTTGTCACTTTCAAGTACTTGCTTGAAACCACAATTATTTAAAACCATACCGCATAATAAGTTCTTACGGATACTGTGTACAAATAAGACATTATCCAAATACAAACTTTTTCCTAAGTAAAAACTAAAGTTACACAACCTATTCCTAGGATTGGTTCAGTCGCAACATTGCCCATCTTCACAATAGAGCCATCATCAATTGGTCTAAATTTCTTGAACCAACGACGATCTTTTCACACATGGCTTGTTGCTCCCGAATCAAACCACCAAGCAACGTCATCATCCTCGCACATAGAATGCCTCGGATATTAGTGATACATAATTTGAATTAGATTCGAATTAAAATTATTCACAACAATCGACCTTGTTGCTTTTCGGATCATTCGATCCACTTGGACCAAACCTTGTTCTTTTCTTTGAACACCCTATGCGATCCTCTTTAGATGACCGTGTTTCCCACACTTCCAAAGATGACAATTTTGTCTGCATTTGTTTGGACCTTTGTTCTTATTTCCTTGAAACTTTCGTTTCTTACCTTTACCATTGTAATTTTGCTTAATCTGTTCCACTTTCCTCTACCATATTAACGGAAGAGGAACTCGCTACACTTTTATCATTGGGCTTGTCATTTTCCCGAGCCTCGGTGACTCTTCAATCATGAAATGACTACCGAGTTGAACCGTAGTCAACTCTTCCTTCTTATGCTTCAAGGTGTGCTTGAAGTCTTTCCAGAAGAAGAAGCGCTTTATCAATTATTGATGAAACGCAATGGATTCATCCATTTTCAAATCATGTTGAGTAAATCGACCCAAAATTCGCAGTGATTCATTATATTGTTCCATAACAGCCTTGAATCAACCATTTTGTAATTAAAGAAATTACTAACCAGAATTTGTTACTTGAAGCATCTTCTCGCCATATATTTGGTCTCAAGAGAGTCCCATAATTCTTTAGCAGATTCAACATTTTGATAAATATCAAAGAGAGTCGACATACCATTCGTAATGTGTCCACGACAAATGTAATCATCGTTTTCCCATTTCGACGCTTCCTTGTTTGATCCGAGTTTCGGTTTCGAGATACACTGCATCGGAGTACTCAAAGACATACACCACCTTCAATGTTGTCAAGAGAAAGTGCATCTTTTCTCGCCATCTTCAAAGTCCCGCCTTCAAACTTGTCCAATTTCGCAAACTTGCTTGTCATCTTCGAATTATCGTTTGTCATTTCGAAAATTTGATTCAATCTTTTGTTGGGGATTTGATAATTCAAGATGAACAAAATGACAATACTTGGATAAATCAAGTCGTGTAAAAACACTTTCGATTGAATCAAATTTCGGTTCAACCAAAATTGTTCAATCGGATAAAATCGGAAGATTAATTCTAAGAGTTTTGTTCTTGTGTATGTTCTTTTCTATGACTTTCAGAACCAGAGAGAATGATCTTGAGAAGGAAAAACTGTATTTGTTCCTCAAAAAACCAGCAGTTTATAGCAGTTTTTCGCATGAAACTGTTTCAACGTCCGCGCCTCACCGGCGCCTCGTTCTCGCTCCATGCGGCGCTTTTCTAACACAGGCGTGGAATCGCCGCCGCTAAGTGGCGCCTAAGTCACGCTCCATGCGCCAATGGACGTAAACTTCGCCAATCTTGCAAAATCGGCGCTTAATCGCCGCCTGCTTACAGCGGCGAGGCGCCACCAAAGATAAATCGCATACATCTCATTTTATTACATTAAAACAAGCGTGCACTCTTATTTTAACATAATCATGAGATCAATTACACTAAAATATCCAACAATTCTCTCATGTTTCCTCTTTCTTTTCCCCTCATCTCTCTCGTTCTCTCCTGTCTCCCCTCATCCCTCTCATCATCCTCTCCTCTTCTTGTCTTTATGTTTCTCACCTACCTCCTTGCGTAACAACATTGACATTAGATATTCTGAAAATTTATGGAAAATACCCACTCTTGAAGTTTTAGGAAAACGCCTACTTTTGAAAATTCTGGAAATTTTTAGGGACAAAAAAAGATTATTCGTTGATGAAAAACACCCACCAATAAAATTTATGGAAATTTATTTTCAGTGCATTTTTCATTGTGAGTTAGGGTCTTGAAAATTTGGTTGGGATTGTGGAAATTATTTTAGGGTTATTACATTCAATATGTGAAATCTTAAGTTTATTTTTTTCCAATGTGTTTTTTATTTTTAATTTTTAATTATTTAACAAACTAAGTGTGTTAAATAAAAATAATACATATTTTTTATTTAAAAAACTCACAATCGACAAGGTATGCCATGTTAGTTAAGTGTAGGTTCATATCAACAAAAGCAAAAGATTTGACTAATTTCGAGAAGGATAAATATTTCAGACTCTCGAAAAATAGGAATTAAAATCATTAAAAAATTGAAAGACTAAATTCGTGAATGAGTGATTATAGAGGAATCAAAAGTGCAAATAAATCTAATTTAAAAATATAAAAGAGTTATTTTTATGAGACAGAGGCACATGGCCCTATGGCCCTAGAGACAGAAGTTATTCGGAGAAAAAACGAAAACAAAATTAAATCAAGTGATATTCAAATACATACCCACCAGTCCTAGAAAGCGAAACGCTCTGCTAGGTTTTGGTAGTGCTTCAGGAAATTTACCTCCCTGGCCGCTGCTGGGTGTAGGTGATGCAACTGCATCGGTCTCTCTACCTCCAATATCCTTTCTTCTTTATGAACTCTCCTCTCAAAATTCAGTGTCTCTTGCATAAGTGACCGATGAAGCTCTTAGTGAGAACCTCGATGTCACAGGCCCGCCCCGCTCCACACCCACTGGATCCATCTTCCTCACCCTCTAACATCACTGAAGCTCCTAGCCCTCCTCCAAAACATCCAGATATGTTGCTTGGTCGGTTCCTCTTTTGCCACCCCTCCTTTTCACAAATCGTTTGTGCCTTCAACGACTTTGATTCTCAAACTTGTGTTTGTATGGTTTATGGAAGTTCGGTTCAAGGGTGCAGGTCCTCTTGGTCTTTTGGCCATCATTTTCGGGGAAAGCTCTAGACTTTCCATCTTTCTTCTCGCATCCTCTTCGTGGGCCTCCTTCACTATTGTTATTGTCGATGTTTGCTTTTCCAGTTGTTGTGCGAGTTTCTGCGGTCACCAACAATCCCTCTACCTTGGTGTGTGTTGTTTGTGTGGCCGCCCTATCTCAAGAAAAAGAATTTCTTTGGTCTTTTGGCCTTGTATTACGAAGAAAGTTCGGGACTTTCTATTTTCTCCCCATTCTCCTTTTCCGTAGGTTTATTTCCTTGACTATGGTGGTTTGCCTTGTTGGTCTGGCGGTGGAGAGTGGTTTGGGTATCGACCCGGGTGGCTGGTCAGTTCTTTGTCGCTTGTTGGATGATGGTGCTAGAGGAGGGGTATTTTGGTACTGTGGCTGCTTGCCATTCGAAACCCCAGTGAGCTGGATTTTATTGTTTGAGTTACTGATTTGGCCTATTGTGGCATTTTCTCTGCTTTAGATTTCCTTTGATATTTGTCTATTTAGTCTGTTTTCTTAGCGTTTTAGTATGTTAGTTTAGTAGTATCTAGGTTGTTTTCATGTGTTGCTCAATTGTTGATTATTGTCCTTGATGTGAATTTGTCCAATGAAGACGTGATGATGTTTTTCGTTGTAAGCAAGTGTTTACACCGTGTAATGTTTCGGCGACCTATACCTAACTAGCCTCAATACCCGTCCTCTAGACGGGTTAATACATAAATAATATTAACAGGTGTAACAAATGGGTTTGTTAATATCGCACGGGGTTCGTTAAACTTCATCGTATAATTGAGCAATTAATTTTTTTCGAAAGAATAATATCGTATCGTACTTGAAAGAAAATTTTGTACTGGTCAACATTGAGCTTTTTAACTGTGATATAAAATCTAATAAGTAGTTTATGCCATTAGGCAAATGATGTAACTTTGCAAAATATCAATTCTAATAACTGTGAATAAAAAATTAAATTATAAATATTAATTAAATTAAAAATATTATAAATTTGAAAGGAACTTTAATAGAGACATTTAAATTAAACATCCTTTGTAGATAAAATAAGAAGAAAAACTCTAAAGAACTTTAATAATTATCAACATTCATTAAATACAAATATAAAAAATGAACCCATAATAAGAAAGATAAATTGAACATCGTCTGTAGTTTTTTTTTTCTCTCATTGTAAGGGATAGACACTCCTTTTGCTCCTCTCAATGAAATTGTTTATTGAGAAAAAAATGACAATACAATGAAAAAGTGAAGCACTCGGGTATCGTGCATGGTTCAAGAAAAACTCATGATAAAATAGGAGCAGTTGTACAAAGTTGAAAAAGAATATGGAGGTTTTATTGTAAATGTGACTGTATGTCTTGTTGAAAGAAGATGATGAAGGTTCTATTGTAAATGTGGCTGAAACTCCCACACGGAGTCAATGCAGCAACACTGCATGTACTCGAATATTAAAGAAAGATAACAATAAAAAAACCAATTAAAGAAAATATTTAATACCCGTTGGGGCAAAATGATCAAAATGAATTTGTTTTACCGAATTGATTATTGAAGAACAAAAATTTACATATTTAAGTATCTAAAAATTTTCGAGACAGTAAATCACTCCTTAAAATATAAGAGAAGAAAAAAACTGAAGAGTAGGGGGAAGTCAACGATTGTGTATTAATAGTTCTCGGATAGAGTAGGGGTATATTGGTAAGCAATGGGGTACAAAATGCGGGTACATTTTGATAATAATAAAAAGAAAGATCATTGGAGAAAAAAAAATTGTCAACGGTATGTCGGTCCAAAAATATATAGTGGGTATATATTGGTAAACAGTGGTACAAAATGAGGGGTATATTGGTAAATTGTAGAGGATACCTTGATTTACACAAAAATATATCAAAAAAAAGACTAAACATTAAAATATAAAAGATAAAAAAGGGAAAAAAAAAGTGACCAAAAACAGGGAAAAAAAAAAGAAGCAAAGACAAAACAAAATAAAAGGAAAGAAGAAAAAAATAAATTTGCGAGCATTGGCGGGAGTAGCGCCAAGCCCTAGAGGAGAGACCAGTTGGTTAACCAAACCCGACCCAGCGTCACACGTTCTCCATAGGAGCAGTTATACAAAGTTGAAAAACAATATAGAGGTTTTATTGTAAATGTGATTGTATGTCTCGTTGAAAGAAAATGATGAAAGTTCTATTGTAAATGTGGCTGAAATTCCCACACGGAGTCAATGCAACAACACTGCATGTACTCGAATATTAAAGAAAGATAAAAATAAAAAAACCAATTAAAGAAAATATTTAATACCCGTTGGTGCAAAATGATCAAAATGAATTTTTTTTACCGAATCGATTATTGAAGAACAAAATTTACATATTTAAGTATCTAAAAATTTTCGAGACAGTAAATCACTCCTTAAAATATAAGAGAAGAAAAAATCTGAAGAGTGGGGGAAGTCAACGATTGTGTATTAATAGTTCTCGGATAGAGTGGGGGTATATTGGTAAACAGTGGGGTACAAAATGCGGTGTGCATTTTGATAATAATAAAAAGAAAGAGTGTTAGAGAAAAAAAAATTTGTCAAGGGTACGTCGGTCCAAAAATATATAGTGGGGGTATATTGGTAAATAGTGTTACAAAACGAGGGGTATATTGGTAAATTGTGGAGGATACATTGATTTACACAAAAAGATATAAAAAAAAAAAGACTAAACATTAAAATATAAAAGATAAAAAAAGGGAAAAAAAGTGACCAAAAACACAAAAAAAAAAAATTAAAAAAATGAAGAAAAGACAAAACAAAACAAAAAAAAACAAAACAAAAAAAAATTGCGAGCATTGGCGGGAGTTAGCGCCAAGCCGCGTTAGATTTTAAGATGAAATGTAAGATATAGCCTCAATACCCGTCCTCTGGACGGGTTAATACATAAATAATATTAACAGATGTAACAAATGGGGTGTTATTTATATGTATAGGTTCTGGTGTAAAATAAGCTAATTATGTGTACGTAAAACTCCCTATAGACATAACTGGTTTGGGGTTAAAAAATGTTGGATTTAAGAGTGAGAGAAACGAAATTGTTCAAGCGTTGGTCAATGGATCTGTTGATTATTAAAAAATTAAATGCTCATGGGGTTGGCGAAATATCATCGTATAATTGAGTATTTAATTTTTTTGGAAAGAATGATATCGTATCTTACTTGTAAGAAAATTTTGTACTGACAAACATTGAGCTTGTCAAATCTGATATAAAATCAAATATGTAGCTTATGCCATTAGGTAAATGAAGTTACTTTGTGAAATACCAAAACTAATTATTGTGTATAAAAATTTAAATGATAAATATTAATTAAGCAAAAAATATTATAAATTTAAAATGAACTTTAATAAAGACATTTAAATTGAACATCCTTTGTAAATAAAATAAAAAAAAAGTCTAAAGAACTTTAATAATTATTAACATTCATTATATACAAATACAAAAAATAAACTCATAATAAGAGAGGAAATTTGAACATCCTTTGTATATATTTTTTTCTCTCATTGTAAGGGATGTGTACCCCTTCTGCTCCTTCCAATGAAATTGCTTATCGGAAAAAAAGGACAATACAATGAAAAAGTGAAGCAATCGGGTATCATGAATGGTTGAAGGAAAACCCATGATAAAATAGGAAAACCGTTAACTATTTGGTGATGCATTTGAGAACCGACTGATACGTACGAAAATTCGGAGGGGGGTTTAAAGGATTCCTGGATTTACTGTATTTTACAATAAATACGGAACACACCATTATATAGGATTTCCGAATTTACCTCCCAAAAAGGTAAATCTGAATAAATTGTTGTGGTTTAATCGGATTTACAGAAAACCCTCAATAAATCAAGTTTAGAAATTGTGTACCGAATTTACCTCCTTTAAAGGGAAAAGATATATTTTACACCCGACAGGGGCTAGAATTGGAGATACCATTGTTTATGAACGTGGTATAATTTCCTTCTAACATGTGAGCCCCATAACAGGTGCAATGCACGGGATTGCCTAAATTACTTAATATAAATCAGTAACATTATTTTTAATATATTTATTAGCAAACTTCCTGATAAAAATAATACTCAGGTTCTTTTTTTGGCTGGACAAAATTTGCCCACTGCGGGAATTGAATTCAGGAGGACTAAGTCGTCCCCGTTTTCAGGAGTACCTTATGGCAATGGAACAATGGTGTTGATTTGTAAAATATATAGTCAAATAACCGTGAATAAAAATTAAATTATAAATATAAATTTAAGAAACTTTACCCAATTCATTATTGAAGAATAAACATGATATAATAAAACATTTTAAATTTTTGGCGACTGCAATGTACTCCTTAAAATATAAAAAAAGAGGGTCCCTTAACCATTTGGTCATGGGTTTGATCACTGACTGCTACGGATGTAAAAACATTTGTTAAGAGAATTCAACCCCTTAAATGGATATCTGATACCTCATGATAACACCCACAATCGTAGAAAGCTACCGAGTGTGAGGCATCATGACAAAGCGTACTCTTGGGCGGAACTTTCATGAGAGCCATACAGACAAAGGTCTACGAATGGCGATCCACTAGTCGTTCCCACTCTCCTAGGTTTTTGTTCAGACCTTGGGTTTTAGGCCCCACTCAACGCTCACAAGTATAGGGTGTGTGTGTGTGCTGAGGGCACAATACCTAGAAATAGCTACCCCTCCCCACCTGCAAATGAAAATTCAGAACAGTCCAGACAAAAGCAAAAAATAACATGTTGTCTACCCTAGGGTTTAACATCAAATAAGTCAGCCTAGAGTTTCAACAGCAACCAATTGCATTGCTTACCTCAAGAAAGGGAGCCAAGAAGGGGGGAACATGATAAGAGTGGGGGATATGCATGAAGAACTAAGCAAATAAGATAAACGGGGAAGCAATCATAGGAGAGGAAGAAGCGAATGCATATGGATGCAACAATGCTTGTATGAGAAAGAAATAGAGGCAAAACAAGATATTCAAATAAAACACATAAATCACATATTTAATTAATTAGGCTCGACCCTCTTTTAAAAAATTTTTAGTCCCCAGTGAAGTCGCCAAATATTATGCGCTAAAAAAGTCCCCAAAGGATTTTCTTCGTTTACAACTTTTAAAACAATGAAGTCGCCACCAATATTTTTATAAGGAAAATATTGAAGAAAAACCTTTTTGGAAGGCGGATGGTCTTTTGGAAAACCTAAGATTTGGGTTCGAAGGCCTGCTAGGCATGGGGAAGGTATTAGCACCCCACACCTCCTTTCTACTGAAAGGGAACCTTTAATTAAACGTGTGGTTCTAAGTGTTGATTTGAAAAATACTTAAATTTGCCTCTTAATTGAAAAGACTTAATGGAGTTTTTATTTGCGGCACTTGACGAGAGTTAGCCGCTTTGGTTTTTTTGAAGGGAAAAATATTTTGGGTTTGTTGTGCTTGACGGAGGGGATCCGCTCCTACGTATCTCCAGGTGCGATGGAGAATTCAAAGCTACGTAGTTCTAGGTTTTTGGTTTTTAACTTGTTTAATTGTGAAATTGAGCTTTCATGATGATCAATTGAGCGAAGGCTCCAAGTGACCACCATTAGTACTCCATTGTTAATGATCAGGCAAGCAAAGGCTTCGCAAGACCACTAACAAAGTTTTTTGATTTATTTAAAGTCTTTAGAAAAATTATGCGTTCATGATGATCAATTGAGCAAGGGCTCCAAGTGATCACCACTAGTTCATCATTGTTAATGATCATGCAAGCAAAGGCTTCGCATGACCACTAACAAAGTTTTTTTTTGATTTATCGAAAGTTTTTCGAAAAAAATTAGACGTTCATGATGATCAATTGAGCAAAGGCTCCAAGTGATCATCACTAGTTCCTCATTGTTAATGATTATACAAGCAAAGGCTTCGCAAAACCATTAACAAAGTTTTTTTTGATTTATTGAAAGTCTTTCGAAAAAAATTAGACGTTCATGATGATCAATTGAGCAAAGGCTCCAAGTGATCATCACTAGGTCCTCATTGTTAATGATCATGTAAGCAAAGACTTCACATGACCACTAACAAAGATTTTGATTTAATGAAAGCCTTTAGAAAAATTAGGCATTCATGATGATCAATTGAGCAAAGGCTCCAAGTGATCACCACTAGTTCCTCATTGTTAGTAATCATGCAAGCAAAGGCTTCACAAGACCACTAACAAAGTTTTGATTTAATGAAAAGTATTTGAGTTGGAAAGAATTAAAAACGAGAAAAAGGTGAAAATTGCAAAATGAGGGTGCTATTAGTCGTCGCAGGGGGTTGTATAAGTGAACAAGGGGTGTAAAATTAAAGGCCCAATTTGGTTTTTGGTACCAGTATTGTAACAAAAAAGGAATGGGCTTTTGAGGGAGAGGTATCTTTGGAATTGTGGGGTGTAAACAAAGCGTTACGGAAAAAATAAAAATAGAAATAAAGTGACTTAAGCCCACTTAAAAAAACCTAATTCCCTAACCTCTCATCACAACAAAGAAGCGGCCACTGGTGTTCCCTTCCCACAAATCATGGCGAGAATTTCGCCGGCACTTGCGGAGAGAGAGAGACGTCGTGAAGGTGTGGTCACCGGAGAATGAGTGTTCGCCGGAGGGGGAAAACCGGAGGGAACCAAACACGGTGGTGACGTTGGTGGGGCGATAAGAGAGAGAGAAAGAGAAGGACGATGTGAGAGGAACGTCGCCGGAGGGAGGCCGTGGGAGGCGCCGGCGACGACTTCAGAGGGGAAAACGAGATGCAGATGCGAATGAAAGGAGGGAACGAATGCGGTATGCAGCACAGACTTCAAGCGGAGGAGATAACCGGAGGAGGACGACCATGGAGGGTGCCACGGTTGACGACGACGCGAGGGAATCACAATAGTGACGTACGGGGAGTACCACCACCGCCGGTGGTGGTTGAAGTCTAGAGACAAGTTCCATTATTATTTTTTATAAAACCCAGTTTTTATCTTCTGTTGCAATTCTTCACGGTTCCTGTTTCTAGTGACAATAAGGATATTTTCTTGTTCTTTGCCTTATCTATCTATTTTCTTCCACGGGTTCTTTTACCATTTTTCTCTTTTCCCTGATTTGCTTAGCATGTGTGTAAGGGTATACCAAGAATTAAAGCTATATTTCATAGTTCAGCCAATGGTAAATGATAGAGAATGTGAGTAGATTTTCAATATAACTAATGTGACCAAGGACTTGGTCTTGGTTTTCAATAAAAGTTGACAATGTTGTTTAAATATTTTAATACGTAATAACTTACCGAACCATTCGAATAGGGGTCATGTTACGAGCAAAGACCTCTTACAACTAGACGGAAATCCTCTTAAGACCAACGTACTTGGCATATTTCTTTAAACTGGATTTCTAAAAGACGTGTTTGTTGTATCTCTGCTCACTCTTGCCGCTACTGATGATCGTTGCTCTTGCCTTCATACGCTTCTCGGAACTTTGAACTTAGGTGATTAGGGTTTCAATGTGAAACCCTAATCCTTATTTTTAGTGATCTTTGAGATCCGTGTCCCCTTTGACCGTGATTGTCTTCGCTTATTTATATTGAAAATTTAGGTCTAGGCATTAATTGCGTTGGACTGGTTTTGACTCTTTTCAGTCTCGGACCCAAGCCCAAAGCACTTGGAGAGCAGCAAATCTTTGAACCCCTGTTCTTTATTCTTCTTTGCCTTCTATTATTTTTTGCATTTTCGAATTTATTTATTTTTGTATGTTTTGTATTATTATTTTTTTGTATTTTTTGGACATTTGGACATTTGGACTCTCCTAAGTTGTAATAAAAATTAAATAGTATTTTTTTGACATTTTTGGACTATTAAACACTTTTAAATTGTAAATAAAACTAAATAGAATTTCTTGACATTTTGGACTCTATATATATTCTCAAATTAAATTAATCACAAGCAAGAAAGACTAATAATAATAAAAAGAGTCTGGCCAAATACAAAGACGAGAACGGGCCAGACTAGACGGATACGCTACAACGAGACTCAAATAGAAGAAATGAGCTCAGTACCTAAAAACACTACTTATGTACGACTAAACCCTATGACTGACACACCAATGACCTATTTATAAGTTACTAAATGACTGCGAGAGGAAGGTTGGTGTAATGACACTCGCTCCAATGAGAATGGTGGTAAGTGGACAATACACACTATATCTAGCACGACAGGTCAAGAATCAGTCATAATGGTCTAAACTTTTTTTCTCTGATTAAACCCTACCATACCTATTCTCTCATTCACCCAATTTTAAGCTTGACAGTTGAACACAAATTCATTTTTCATCCAACCGTCCGATAGGTAGCTCATCACCAATTTTTTGACAGAGGTAGCTTGTTATCATTTTAAACTGAAAGTAAAATGAGAAGTAGTATGTGAAATTTTTTTTGTTGGATAAAAGGGCCTAAGCCCAAACAAAAACACACAAACAACACTACTAACCCCTCAATCCCAGTTCTCTCAGGAAAGTAAAAAGGTAAAAGTCATAAACAATACAAACACTCAACATCAAAGATTGTTATTGGCTAAGTAATCACCACACAATTCCTCAATTTTGTATTTATTAAAGTTAAATCACATTGCTGTGCCATTTGTGTAGGTCCATCAGCCTTCTCCCTATTCATATATAGCAACAATGTCATCTTGTTTAGGTTCATTAACTGCTGACCATATGTAGCAGAAGTAGTATCTTTAATACATATATCTCCATAACCAGTGGCGAAGCCAGGATTTTTCTAGAGCCTGGGCAAGAAAATTTCCCGCCAATTGACATATGACATAATCAGTGGCGGATCTTGACCAAAAAGTTGGGGTGGGCCGCTCTTGAAAGAGTCATTGAAACTCAAAAAAGTATGAATAGAGACGCAGAAACGCAAATACAGTTAAAATAGATAAATATAAATTAAATGACTAAGAATATAATTTTGATTTATATAGAGACTCAACTGATGTTGTTAGTCAAAATGTAGTTTTAATTTTTTTTTTGATTATGATTCTAAATGTTGAGATATTTTTTCGAAAATTATCAACTAGATATTTACAATTTCTAGTTCTAATATAAGAGATATGATGATATTAAACATCTCAATAAAAGTTATAATTCAAAAAATATAAAAATACCATATATATATATATATATATATATTAGGAATTTGTGAAATTTCTACTAATAAAGATCGGTGGTGTCATGTTGGTTAGGAGTGGAATATGTGCAGCTTTTCATCTTAAACATTTTGGCAAAAAACAAACAAATATGTGCAGCTTTTCATTTTAAAAAAATAAACAAAGCTGACAAAAAATCAAAAAAGCCCATGCTAAGACTCGAACACAAGGGACTCTGCTTCGTATACCGGAGTTCAACCGCTAGGCCACATTCTCGCACTATAATGTTGGCGTAAAGTTGGTATATATTACTAAAAATCAGCTATTGGGTTGGGGGCTTTACGAACAAAGTTGAAGTTGAGCCCGGGCGCGTGCCCGGGCTAGCTGAGCCCTAAAATCGCCCCTGTCCATAACTGTATCCTTAGTAGGCTTCGCAGGTTCAGATTCCATTAAAACAAACATAACAACTCATGGGATAACACTGTGCCATATCAGATAACCAAGCATAAATTACATGAACAAAATCCATTAAAACAAACACAACAACTCATGGGATAACATTGTGCCATATCACATAACTAAACATAAATTACATGAACAAAATACCTAAAAATTATACATAGATAGTAGAACAACGGCTGCTAAAGAGGGTGAACAAACTGTAAGCTATTTTACTGCTTCCCAAGGAACATGAGGTTAGTAGTTTCGACAGGGACTTCGAGTTTGTAAGGATAGTCCTCTTGAAGATCATATGCCTCAACAATAGCATTCCAACCACGAAGCAGGACATCAGTATGAGTGTGGCATGTAGGGTTCATCAAAGAACATGCCCAAGATCGACCATCTTCACCGACAACAGTAATATCAGAATCTCCAGGTGGAAAGACAACATTGCAAAATGCGGATGGTAGGTGCTACAAAAGGATAATGTTTCGTATAGGTGAAGCCAATACAAGTAGATTATGCATAAATTCATGTTATAAAGACTGAAATTTTTTAAAAAAAAACTCATTAAACAAAACCATACCAAAACTGGAGTATTAATGTCTACATGCTTGAGAGTGGCATAAAAACCCATCACCACAGTTGGTTTGCGGCCAACATAGACAGAAGGATCTAGAAGAGGAATGGCTCCTTCTCCAAATTGGACCAGGCGTGGCTCACTATTAAGGCTAACAATTCTGGGAGGAGCAAGGCAAAAAGGAGGATTACATAACCTATCACGTGCTTCGATGAAAAACCTTGAAGAGCTGACATAGATGATCTTTAGCCAACCACCATCGTGAAGACCAAGGCACAGTCCAGCCTGCCTCCAACCATTACCAAAAAACACTTCGATGCCACGTTTAACAATTCCAACCTCAAACTCATTTCCACGATGATCAAACAGCGTCACGACATCACCAATTTGGTGCCTGTGTTGGATGGAGAACAGGCTCGGAACCTTAACCTCCAACTGTGAAATATGTTATTATTAAGATCTTTTAACAATAATGAACAGATTTGGGAAGAACAGAGTAAATAATATAACAAACACACGCCGCATAACCTTCACTTCCAAGGGACCAATATTGAACTATTAATGTTCTTTAATCACAACAAACAACTTTGGCAAAAACAGAGTATGTAAGAATTATAAAACATACCGCATCTGGAACCATTTCAATTTCATAGTGCTCGAATTTGATGCCGAGGGTAAAGTGGTAGGACCTTCCTGAACGATGCGACGGAGAACGATTCATCACTGTAAACATATCAAATATTACATGGATTATAGGATTATAGGGAACTACAATGGATAGATGTTTCACTCCTTTAAAAGAATATATAACACACTTAGCTATTTAGTTTATGCCAAGTGGAGGCTTTTAGAATTTTCAGAGAACCAGCTACATAATTTGTTAGTAGTGAAAATTAATTTATTAAAATCAATCAACATTGCACGTTGATCTTCTGACAAATCCAAAAAAACACACAATATGCCTAACCTAACACAATCCAGTGGCTGAGTAATTTTTAGACTGGAAAGTGTACACAAAATACACGTAGGTAGCTTGAAATTCACAGGAAAGACACGTATGGAGGATGAAAGCATAACAGCAGTATTGCTTGTTTTTTTTTTCCCTTTAATAACAGTAAATTGCGAGCGTTGGCGGGAGTTAGCGCCAAGCCCCATGCAATTATAAGATAAGACTAGCGGGTGCACCCGTGCGTTGCACAGGGCAACAACTTCAGTTAATACTGAATTATTGTCTTGTTAAATTTTTCTTTTAAAATTGTCACGAAATTATTATTTTTAACCAATCGGCTATTGAGGAATGAATTTTGAGTATTTGAACGGTTAAAAAAAATTCTAACACTAAAATACTCCAAAACGTGCTACTTAGCATCACACATTACGTATTTCTAATGAAATTGCATATTTTTTCATTAAACCCGGTTATTGAGGCACAAAGTTTGCATATTTAAATAGTTGATTTTTTTTTCAAACAGAAAAGCATGAAAAAAACGCTACTTAGCATCGTACTTTACATATTTTGTAAGAAAAAAGACGAAAAAGTGAGGAAGGAATGGAGAGGAGGGTTTAAAGAGATTAAAAAAGGGAGAGGGATGATTAAAAAAATAAAAAATTATTGTCAAGTGAGGTAGGGATTAAAAAAGAAAAATAAAAAGGAGGTGGGGTAGGGGTGGGAGCGTGTGGGAGAGAGAGGAGGGGGGGGAGGAATTTGGCGCAAAAGTGGGAGGTCCACATGAGACTTCAGAGCTTTATATTTTGTATGATAAGATGAAATATTGCATTTGGCAAATAAAAAGGAAAATAAATAAGTTAAGTGACGGGTCGGCGAGCAATTTCGCCTATGCCATATAAAGAGAT
This sequence comes from Oxytropis ochrocephala, assembly GCA_020916435.1. Taxonomy (NCBI): domain Eukaryota; kingdom Viridiplantae; phylum Streptophyta; class Magnoliopsida; order Fabales; family Fabaceae; genus Oxytropis; species Oxytropis ochrocephala. The sequence continues at coordinate 3,029,296 of CM037090.1, read as the reverse complement.
AGCAATGGTTTAAAAAGTAAATTCAGGGTTTACCTTTTTCTATTCCTATTTTGTAAGAATTTTATTTCTTGATCCTCGGTCTTCCCACTTACACTCACCCACTCGCTCACCCACTCACTCTCCTCTCTCTTTCTCTGCATGCAATTTCCGTTGCTCTCACTCAGCATTTTCGCTGGAAATGACGATGAAGGGCAAGGGTAAAGGTAAACAGATCGCCGGAAAAGCTTCCGCCGGCAAGGGTAAGGGCGGCTTCGACGATGACAAGACAGGCGGTGGTCGAAAGAGGAAGAATCCCGGAGTTATACAGTTCTTCGAAGACGAAGCCGATGATTTTGACGATAGTGACGACAGCGAGGACAGCGATTTCAGCGATGGTACCGATTCAGAATTCCTTCTCTTTTTTTTTTTTTTTCTTGCTCTTTCTTTTTTCCCCCATTTGTTCTTCTCACGAGAAATGTTAGGGTTTCACCCACATTTTAGCGTTTCTTTCAATTTTCCGTATCATTTCTTGATCTACATGTTTTTACTCCGTTTGGTGGCTACATATATTTAGAAACCCCTAAAACCCTCAGGTTTCTTCCGATTTTATGGCTTTCTGTGTTCATTTTTTTATAGCATTAGTTTTCAGTAGTATCATACACACCCTTAGCTTTTCTGAAACGTTGGTAAACAGATTCTTTTGATGATGAGTTTGAAACGTTGTCAACAATGAGGAATGAGTCCTCAAAAGGACAGAGTAGCGTCCCATTTATCCCCAAAGTGGAGCTGGTGGATGAAGAAGAATATGATAGAATGATGGAGGAACGCTTTAGGGATGGTTCTAGGTTTTTTCCCTTTGCTGGAGATGACTTTGATGACAAACCAATGGAGCCAAATTCTTTCCATCACGCTCCTAGAGAACCAACCCCAACAATCTGGAAAGTCAAATGCACTGTAAGCAACCTGAAACATAGGTTTAGCCATCTTTTGGTGCTTCTTTGTTTCATCCTTTGCTAAGCTCTGTTTCATGCAGGTTGGGCGTGAGAGGCTTTCGGCTTTCTGTCTGATGCGAGAAGTTTGTTCACCAAATCACTGGGGACTAACTTGCAGATAATATCTGCTTTTGCTGTGGATCATATGAAAGGTTTTGTATACATTGAAGCTGAAAAGCAGTGTGAGATAAACGAGGTAGCTTTGGTGCTCGGAATTTTGATTGGTTTATTGATGTAGAGTACTGTTGAAATTTTGTACAACTGGCTAGATCTATTTTCATTTGCCACCAACGTTTTATTTCAGGCATGTCAAGGGATCTCTGGTATCTATGTTACCCGGGTGCAACCTGTTCCAAAAAGTGAGGTTTTTCATCTGTTCTCTTTTAGAAGTAGAAGGCCTGAAATTTCTGTGGGTATGTGGGCACGTGTAAAAAGTGGTAATTACAAGGGGGACTTAGGACAGGTACTGCATGAGTAACGATGTTGAGTTTTCATTTGCTATCCAATCCAACTCAGTGAAATGATTATTTATTTTATTTATTGTATTTTCCAGGTCATGGCTGTGAATGATACACGGACAAAAGTTACAGTGAAGCTTATTCCAAGAGTTGATCTACAAGCTCTGGCTGCCAAATTTGTAATCTACATTCACCTGATTTTTTCTGCCTCTTCCTTTCTGTTTCCTACAGTTCATCTGTTTGCTTTTATTATGCCGGTTTCCTGTAATTGTTATCTTATATCTGTGTCATGTCATAAATGCATAGTGCTTTGGATTTTGGGCAAATAGATACCATAGAACTAATGAGGATCCACTTTTTTAGTCCCCAGTCATGGAAAACCAGTCCGACAGTCGACTAGTTCAATATAATAAAACCTGGGAGAGAATGCGAATTTATAATGTAATCCTAACTAAGTCACCATAAAATTATAATGTACTTGTATTATTGGTTGCGTTTCAGATTGAAGCATGTAATGTAATTGTGCTCCTCTTTGAGTGAGCTAATTCCTTGTTCTCCTGTCCTAGCTGCTATTGGACTTCATCGTTCTTACCCTATGGCTGTGTACATACAGACAAAGCAGTCATTGATGAATTTTCTTTCACTTACTGTTGCAGGGTGGAGGATATAGTCGCCAAAAAATTGCTGTATCAGCACCAAGATTAATCAGCTCAAGTGAACTCGAGTAATATTGCATATTCTCATATGCCCTTTTTATTTGCTGGATAGTTTGTCTGATGCGATTGTTTTTCAATGATTTTGCAGGGAATTCAGACCTCTGATCCAAATCAAACGCGATCGGGATACTGGCAAGGTTTTTGAGATTCTAGATGGCATGATGCTGAAGGATGGATATATATACAAGAAACTATCTCCAGATTCCTTAAATTTATGGGGTGTTGTGCCAACTGAGGAAGAGCAACTGAAGTTTGGGCATTCTGAAAACAATGAATCAAATGATTTGGAGTGGCTTTCTCAGATTTATGGGGACAAGAAGAAAAAACGGGTCATAAGAGCTGACAAGGGTGATGGAAAAGGGGAGAGCTCATCGGGTTCTGGTGTGGTTAATGGTTTTGAATTATATGATCTAGTGTGTTTTCGGTAAGTTTTTTGTTACACATAACATTCATGATACCGCACAACCTCTCTCTCTCTCTCTCTCCCTCCCTATTTATATAATTATATAAAATACGCACAGACGGATTTGTGGGTTGCATGGATGTTTTCCCTTTTGACAGATCTTTTCCATTGCAGCAAAAAGGACTTTGGTGTGATTATAGGCATGGACAAGGATGACACTTACAAGGTACAGTATTCAGCTTATGCAATGACATCAATGTCATCAGTTACAAGCCTTTGATCGAGTATCTGATTATTACTTTTTTTTTTTGTAGCGATTATCTAAACTTTCTGTCTGTTATTTTAGATTCTAAAAGAGAGTTCAGAAGGACCTATTGCTGTAACTGTTGAAAAACGCGAAATAAAGAGTGCTTTATTGGATCTAAAACTCAGTGCCCGAGACCGCGCCGGCAAAACTGTATTAGTCGAGGACAATGTCAGAATTGTAGAGGGTCCATCTGAGGTCTGATGCTCGTTTCTGGCATGGAAGTTTTGTGGTTGTGGTATTCTTGAATCTCGATGACCTTGTTATTTTAAAACTATTGTGTCTCTTTACAATTTACAGGGTAAACAAGGCATTGTTAGGCATATCTATCGAGGGATTGTCTTTCTATATGATGGAAGTGAGGAAGAAAATGGTGGTTACTTCACAGCCAAAGCCAATATGTGTGAGAAAATCAAGCTTGCTTTTGGTGGTGGAAAGGTCTAAAATCTTGTCTGTATATTGCTTGGTTACAAAGCCTGAGGTCTTCAATTGAGTTTTGACGTTTTACACATTGATATATTCCCAGGATAGTGAACCGGGTCCTTTAGTCTTTGATGACCAACCATCGTCACCAAGGTCCCCTCTTTCACCAGAAAAGCCTTGGCAAGCTAAAGAAAATAATCGTGAATGTATGTAAAGATGCATGACTCCTTGACATGTGATGTCTTTTATCTGTGTAGATGCATATTTATTATTTTCCTAAATGCAATATTTGCGTATGCAGTTAACCGTGGTGACAAAGATGGCTTGTTTACTATTGGTCAGACCTTGAGAATTAGGATAGGTCCATTGAAGGGATACCTCTGCCGTGTCACTGGCATACGTCGCTCTGATGTTACTGTGAAACTAGATTCTCAGCAAAAGTTTCTTACAGGTATGTTTATGGTGGTATACTCTTGATTCTTAAAATTTCAGATCATTTATGACTATTTACATGAACTTGTTTTAACTCAGTTAAAAGTGAGCACCTTTCTGAGGTTCAAGGGAAGAGTACAGCCATGCCAACAAGGTATTTTGGAAATTGACAGTAACTGTGTATGCAACAACTACTTACTGCTTGCTTTAACTGTGTCTAAATAGTTGGGTTGTTTTATGTTTCATATATTAGCGGCGATCCTGATTCAAGTTCATCGAAGCCATTTGATTTGCTGGGCACCGAAGGCAGTTCTGGAGGTATGGATTCTATATTATCTGATTTTCTTGTCTCTATCACGATTTTTTAATAGAGAATGGTCTGCAGTGTTGATTAACATGCATGTTAGTTTCCTTTCCTGTACTCTGCTTGCTGTTGATGTTTTACTGACACGTAGATCTTGTCCTTTGGAAAGGTTGGATGGATGTTGCAGGTACTTCCACCGGGGGTGGTGGATGGAATGTTGGGGGTGGTGGTACATCCACTGGGGGTGGTGGATGGAATGTTGGAGGAACGGCAGCTGAAACTACTGAGGGTGGTGGATGGAATGCCGCCGCCGGTGGTGGTGGCACATCCACTGAGGGTGGGGGATGGAATGCTGGGGGTGGTGGTTCATCTACTGGAGGTGGTGCATGGAATGCTGGAGGAACGTCAACTGAAACCGCTGGGGGTGGTGAATGGAAGACTGGAGGAACGGCGGCTGAAACTACTGAGGGTGGTGGATGGAATGCCGGTGGTAGTGGTGGTGGCACGTCCACCGAGGCTGGTGGATGGAATGTCGCCGCCAGTGGTGGTGGCACGTCCATTGGGGGTGGGGGATGGAATGCTGGAGGAAAGCCAACTGAAACCGCCGGGGGTGGTGCATGGAATGCTGGAGGAAAGTCAACTGAAACTGCCGGGGGTGGTGGATGGAAGACTGGAGGAACCTCAGCTGGAACCACTGACAGTGGTGGATGGAATGCTGTAGGAAAGTCAACTGAAACCGCTGGGGGTGGTGCATGGAATGCTGGAGGAAAATCAACTGAAACCGCCGGGGGTGGTGGATGGAAGACTGGAGGAACCTCAGCTGGAACCACTGACGGTGGTGGATGGAATGCTGGAGGAATGCCAGCTGAAAGGTATGTAGTTAATCCACATGATTTTATGTGCTCTATATTCAATTAACATATTCTGGCTAATTATTTTGATTGATTTTAGTCATCATAAGAAAGGTTCTCATAATATCCAGACATTGTTCAGTATCTTGAAAATCATTAAGAAAATTGGGAAGGATTAACTAATGGCTTTGAAGCATAGAGGCAGTCAAGGAACAAATGCCACAGCATGACATAAATGGCAACACCGCAAAGACAAAAGTGTGCGCACACACAATGAATGTATCATGACATATACAAATACTGTAATTCAATATTAAAACCAATAAAGCATAACTAAATTATCACTCTCCTGGCAATGTAACATTGCCAAGACCCTGTCTTTTTGTTTCTTTTTCATTTTTATTTACTAATTGTGAAGTTCACTGCCTTGTTTTTTTAGTTTATTCTTTTCTGTCTCATTGTTATGTCTTTTTTTTTTGCAGGGGCACACTATCTAACCATTCTGCTCCAAGTTGCTTGGTATGGTTTGTACTGTAGCATAAAAAATTGTTTGCATGTTTATGATCTTCCTTTCCTCTCTCTCTCTCTCTCTCCTATCCATCTTGTAGGCCTGTGTGGTCAGACAAACCTCATTATTTATGATACATGCTTATAATCCTATTTACATCCAGTGGTGTGTTATTTGTCATTTTGCTGCATTTTAATGTAATATGTAAATACATTTTTGTTGCAGATGCCAGAGTCCACCTCAAATGCTTTCAGTTCTACGGGTAATGATCCCGTTAGTTGCTCGACTGTTACAGGTACAGAAGATACTGTCTGGGATACTAAAAATACGTCAACTCAGAAGTCCTCTTGGGGTGCTGCAGTGGAGAAGAAAGTGATCACATCTGATCCAGATCAATCTGGTGGCTGGGGATCAAGTGCTGGTTTGAAAAGTGGATCAAGCGAGGGAGCCAAAGAAGATTCTAATTGGGGTACTAAAAATACGTCAAGTCAGAAGTCCTCTTGGGGTGCTGCAGTGGAGAAGAAAGTGATCACATCTGATCCAGATCAATCTGGTGGCTGGGGATCAAGTGCTGGTTTGAAAAGTGGATCAAGTGAGGGAGCCATAGAAGATTCTAATTGGGGTAAGATGAAAAGTGGATCGAGTGAGGGAGCCAAAGAAGATTCTAATTGGGGTAAGATGAAATCTGGTTCAATTACTGTGCCTGAAATCCAGGATTCTGAAGGGGGGAAAAGTGGTAACTGGAATTCTGTATCTCAAAATGCTGTTGTTGCAAGTCAAGGTGATAGTATCTGGAATTCTGGATCGGTTGATTCTAATCAAACATCTAGCTGGGGAAAGAATAGTAACTGGAACTCAAACAATTCTGGGAGTGCATGGAATGAAAACAAGAATTCCAACTGGAGCTCTGGCAACCCTGATCCCCAAACTCAAGACTCGGATTGGGGCAAGAAAAGCAATTGGAATTCCGGATCTGGTGGTGCAAGTCAAAGCAGCAATTGGAAAAGCAGTGGCAATTGGAGTACTGGAAGTGGTGATAATTTGGGTGGTGTCAATGATGGTTTAAATGAAACTTCTGATGATGGAGGTGGTGGGGGCTGGAGGGGTGGTTACCGTGGTAGAGGTGGCTCTGACCGAGGTGGCTTTAGAGGTAGAGGTTTTCGGGGTAGAGGAGAACGGGGTGAAGGAGAACGTGGGGAGGCTTTGGTGGTAGGGGAACGTGGTGGCTTTGGTGGCGAGGTAGATCAGATAGGGAGGGTTCTGGTGGTAGATGGGGATCAGACAGAGGATTTGGAGGCCGTGGCAGGGGAAGGGTTGACCAATCTGGTGAGGATGGGTCCTTTGACGGGAAGAAGGGTGGATGGAACAATGGAGCTAGTTCAAATACTACTTGGGGTCAAACAAATGCTGCAGATAAAGGCCAATCATCTAGCTGGAATGATTCAGCAGATGGTAAGGAAAAATTGATGATCTAGATACAAGTCCACTCAGTTATCTTTCCTTTTTATTAAAAAGAATTATTTTTATCATAAAAAATTAGAGCTAGTGATTCTAATTATCTTCTATGAATCAATTTATAAAGTAAAAGTTATTATGGGAATCACAAAACAAGTATCAAATATTTTACAACTAATTTACTCTAATTCTTAAACCTGTGATGTGACTGATTTGTGTGGCGCTGCAGGATCATGGGGAAAGAAAAATGATGCAAGTGACAAAGGTGGGTGGTAATTATTTTCGATGTAGTGCCAAATGTTCCAAAGAAGGAAATAGAACTACTGAATGACAATCGTCTTTGTATATATACCTTCTCAAATCTGTCTGCTTGAACTTGAAGTTTGTTATTATGTTGAACTCTAAATTATTAGAAACAGATCTGACGAATGACTAATCCTTTCTACTACTAACATTATGCAATGAGAACGTTGAGAAATATGCTTCCATGAATTTGGGTGCGAAGTGGTATGCTACTGTGTTTTGTGATTGTGTGTCTTGCATTGTATTTTCCTGGTAGATTGTGTGTTGAGGTATTTTCGGTTAAGTATGAGTTTGAGGTATGTACGGACTATGCAAGTTGATAGAAGCTTTGTTTAAGTGTAAGATCAAATAAACAAGTTGAGCTTTGAAGTGGCGCAATAAAATGTCAAATGCTAGATCAAACTTCAAAACATTCAAACATTTTTTAATGAATATCAAGTTTTTCATAGGTATTTTGAATTTCTACATTTAATTTATTTTATTGTGTATATTTATATATATATAGATATAGATATAACTTGTACTATTGAAATTTTCTTAATATCTCTCCTATGCTAATGCTAAATATTTACAATTTCAATATAATTTTACGAAGGAATAGACATTGCACAACCTCTTGGAAAAAATATAGGGAGGAGGACGAAATCCCCTTCACATTAAAAATTAGCTTAGTCCCTATCCAAGATGCTAGAGGAAGAGATGGGGCTATCTGTCAAAATAAACACGAGGACTAACTTTACACAACAATGCTACTTGTTAGAGTGTGAGTCATTTTGTTAGTCGTCTTTTTAGAGAACACGTGAGAATTGTCGCTGAAAAAATAGGAAGCTTTGTAGAATTTATAATTCAATTATACAACCAAATTCCGAGTTTAGCAAAAGAGTCCTTATTAAACTCGTCTACCTTCACCTTGATATCCAACTCAAAGATAATGGGCTTTTATTTTTCCACACCCCCTCCTACTCCAAACATACCCCCTCACCTTACACATTTACCAAGCTAACCCCACTTACAATTCAATTTCCCCCTCTACCCCTCTCCCTCTTCTTCTCCTACAACAAACACCCTCCCTCTCCAACACCCAAACCTCCCCTCTGTCTACTCCAAAACCCACCCATCCTCACCTTCATCATTCACTCCCATTCAACTACTCAACATTGGCAACTAGCTAAAGGTAATAACCCTATCAAACTTTTTTCATTTTGGTTCTGTTTTGAGTTTTTTACGCCATTTTTTTTTCTGCAAACGCGCTCAGTTCGAACAGGGTCGTTCGAACATGTTCGCATGAACGTGTTCGAACATGTGTTAACTGGGATATGAATTTGCTTTGTTCGAATAGCCTCATTCGAACTCCGTTCGCATAAGGCCGTTCGAACAGGCGTATGACAGCAACTGATAAGTTTCAGCTTCTGTGCAGGTTTTTGTTGGTTAAATGGAAGAAAATGAGGGTGCATCTGGAGCAGTTGAGTTGTCAACTTTAGCAGCTGAGATGTCAACTGTCGCAGTTGACATGTCAACTGACGTTGTCGAATCCCAAGACTTTACTAGTTCGTTCCAAACTGATACGGTAAGAATGAATTAGTTGTTTTAATTTTAGCGAACTATTCAAATTATATAACTGACACTTAGTAATTGAATTTCAGTTATTTCCTACTCGTGAGAGAGCCGCCACTTGGAGTGCGTGCGGTTGAGAAATCTCTTGGGATGGTGATTGTTATAGGAAGGTCTGACACCGGACGACGATCAGGTAAACAATACTGCATGTTGATTTGTGATAAAGCTGGATCATATAAGACAAATGTTGAGGAAGGCCCAAACACTAGAAAAAGTTTTTGTCCCTTCAGACTGAAAGGGAAATTTATTAAGAAGCTTGGAGGATGAATTTTGAGGGTTATGAATGGAACTCATAACCATGGCATGGCTACTTATCATGATGGACGTCTGTACATTGGTAGGTTAAGTTCAGAAGAGAAGGAACTAGTGGCTAGAATGACTAGGAATCATACTCGGCCTAAATTGATCCTTAATGAGCTGAAATTGATGAAGCCCGATGATAGTCAATGTTAAGTTAGATTTATAATTTTGGTACACAACGTTGTATATGACTATTGGTAGGCAACTTTTGAAATCAAAAAAACTGTGTTTCTGTTTTTGTTTCTGGTTTTTAAGTTTCTGTTTCTGTATAACATTAGTTCGAATGATACCATTCGAACGCCTGTTCGAACGCAACCCTTCGAACATGTTCGAATAAACCCATTTGAGGCAACAATAACACACCCTGTAACCAACAGTTGACAATATTCCTTAACACGCATGAGTTCTTTCGAACAGGTTCGAACGATGTCGTTCGAACAACAAAAATTCCTTAACACGGACAAGGTCGTTCGAACCTGTTCGCACAATGTCGTTCGAACAGTCACTTAAACCACGCTACACGAGCGTCCCACGCGAGGTCATTTTTGGAAAAAAAAGTTTAGGGGCGTGCGATGAGTAGAAGGGGGTGTGGGAAAAGCAAAACCCAAGATAATGTCTCTAAAGCCCATCTCTCAGACCCACTAGATACCTAACAAGCCCATTGTCTCTCCTTTATGGACTTATAAGATTGGTAATAGCCAATAGCTCCATTAAAAATGCCCAGCTTATTCTCAGTTATCAAAAATCATGCATCGACATTACATTTAACAAAGCTAGTTTCCGGCATTTTCAAAACCAATCATTCTCAGTTGTATCTATACGAGGGTTATGCTCGCCTCTGCCAGGCTGAGAGCTCGAGCATCTTTCCATTCTTGAAGGAATTGATTACCAAGCCAGACAATCTCAGCTGAAGTATCCTCGTTATTCTTCCACATAGTGTTATTTCTGCTACTCTAAAGGATCCATAAAGTCATGCCCCAAGCCAAACGAGCATTGTTATGAAGCTGCTCCAAGACACAATAGAAACAATTTCACATGGTGTTTAAATAGAATTGGAAGGGCACAATCATATGTAATTCTCATCAACTTGAGTAGATGCAATTTCAATTTTAGATGAGTGAACTATGGTTTTTATCAACTATATATATATGATAGTTTGCAAAACCATCTTCGAACTCCTTTATGAAGAGATCTATGTGAAGTACCGTACTTGTACTTATAGTACAGAACTGGTATGGTACTGTAGCACCGTACTTGTACATTCACATCACACAAAATTGTGATTTAAATTGAATAATATTCAGTGATACAAAACACAATCAATTTGTCTCAAACTAATTGTTGTTTTACATTTTTAACGAAGGATTTAATGTTCTTTTCCACTCTTGCCCTTCCGAATTATAAATTTTTATATTTAATAAATGATTCATATTTATCTATGTAGAGAGATAAATGGTTGAAGTGTAAATTATACAAAAAAATTTATAAAATTCAGGCGACTAATCATTTTTCTTAAGAAGTGTGTCAAAACTTTAAACAACCTATAAAATGAGAGAAAGTAGTAATAAAAGGATTATGATCAAATTAGTGTTTGATTAATTGGCTAGGTAGTAAATTAGTGTTTCCTTCCACTATTTCCCATCTGTCCACGGATTTTCTAGCGTCCTAAACAGCTAAAGTTCCATTTTTCCCTTTACATTTTCCACTTTTTGTCCATTTGATGTCAGTGACGAAACGCCTTGGATTCTCGTCATTTTCCGCTTCGTCGTCATCTACATGCTAAATACATGATTCTCCCTGAATCCAACTCAGAAGCCTCACGATTATGGCTTTGGTTATTTGAAATTCAAGACTTCGCTTCCATTATCATTCCAATTCAAACATTCTCCCAATTTCTAGGGTTCTTTTTTTGTTCTTTCATTAACGAAAGATTCATTCCAAGAATTTCTTGAAATTTCTCCTAAAATGTTCAACAAGATCATAAAACGTGCTCACAGGAAAATAGGGAAATCAGCATTCCCTGAAGATTCAACAAACGGACATCAATTTTACGAAGTAGTTGTGAAGCACGCATCTCGTACCGCCACCGCAAATTCAGAGCCACAAAACCTACCTCCGACGCCATCGCATCCTAATCCAACCGTAATCGAATCACTTCCGCCACTTAAAGAAGTCGCCGTTTCAGAACGCTCCGCACTCTTCCTTCGAAAAATTCAACTCTGTTGTTCTCTCTGCGATTTCTCAGACACTTACAAGTTCGTTTACGAAAAGGAAATTAAGCGTCAAACACTTTACGAGCTAGTCGATATCATTCAAACAGGTTCATTCTCATTCAGCGAAAGCCAAGAAGACCTAATCGCAATGGTTTCCGTTAACATCTTCCGTTGTTTACCTCCTGCATCACACGAAAACACAGGTAACGAAATTATAGATCCCGAAGATGACGACATGTATTCAGATCCATCGTGGCCGCATTTACAGCTCGTGTATGAAATTCTATTGCGCTACATCGTTTCACCGGAAACCGATATAAAGATTTCAAAGCGTTACGTTGATCACGTGTTCGTTTTGAAACTTTTGGACTTGTTTGATTCAGAGGACCAGCGTGAGCGTGAGTATTTGAAAACTATTCTTCATCGAATTTATGGGAAGTTCATGGTGCATAGACCTTTTATAAGGAAAGCTATCAATAATATATTCTATCGTTTTATATTTGAAACGCAGAGGCATAATGGTATAAGTGAGTTGTTGGAGATTATGGCTAGTATTATAAATGGTTTTGCTTTGCCTATGAAAGAGGAGCATAAATTGTTTTTGATTCGGGCTCTTATACCACTCCATAAGCCTAAATCAGTTTCAGCGTATCACCAGCATTTGACTTATTGCATTGTTCAGTTTGTTGAGAAAGATAGTAGGTTGGCTGATCCTGTGATTAAGGGGATGTTGAAGTGTTGGCCTGTTACGAATTGCCATAAGGAAGTTCTTTTTCTTGGAGAACTTGAAGAGGTTCTTGAAGCTACTCAACCTCCTGAGTTTGTGCGGTGTATGGCACCTCTTTTCAGGCAGATTGGTCGCTGTCTTAACAGCCCTCACTTTCAGGTCTGTTCTTAACACATACATACAACAACTTGTTTTAATTTTGTGCACCTTGAAGTATGAGTTTCTATGTCCTATTTTGCATTCACGTATGGGATATTCTTAGCTTTAGAGGGTTGTTTGCTTTAGCTCAAATTACTTGTAACCTTGGACTATAAATCACCATGTACTGTATCCATGTTTGCTGCTTTTGCTGGGCTACAATAACATACTTACTTGAGTGGGCGGTTTTGTATGCTTGCTTGGATGTTGGAATGATTATAATTGCCTATTGTTTTTTTCTTACTGAACTTTGGTGGGGAAACTTAACATGGATTTTGTCTGCTTACCTTAGCAATCCTAGCAGAAAAAACAAATGTGCAATAGGTAGAGAAGTAATAAAATTTAGGATTCTTTTTTTTTTTAGAGCTCGTTTGTTTCAGGTTAGTATTTGAACAAAAATACCAATTTTTAGTATTTCCTATTTGGTTGTTTCAGATCAATCTGACGGAAAGTGTGGTCAGAAGAAATGATAAAAGAGTGTGAGTGTCCTTTATGATGGTAAACAAAGACAAATTAGCCTCTGCTTTACATTAAAAATCTGTAAAAATTAATCACAACACAAGATTATTTTATTTAAAAGTCACTTTTTTTTTCTAGTCTTAAATGAAAGGGCTCTTAATGAGTTAATATCTGCTACTGATTCTGTTGTGCTAGGAAAGTAGAACTTCATTTGATTTAGTTTAGAAAAGATGATATTTCTGACCAAATATGTCTGGTGGTGGTTGCTGCCGTTTGGGTTTACATTTAATGTAGAGGAAATATGGAATTGGAGGTGGAAATAGTCACACATTTATGGCATGAATAGCGGTGAAGGGGGGCATTAGTGTGGGTGTAGAAGATCACTCCTAACGTACTCAGTTCAGTTCGATCCAGTTTGGGACTCCAAGGCATAGAAGCTTGTAATACCATATCACATCTATATATTTCAGTTATATGTTGTTATATGTCACACCTGACCAGGCACGCAGGTAGAGGAGTAGTGAGATAGGTAGGCTCAATAAGGCATTTGCTTGTAGTTAGAGTAGTGAGATAGGTAGGCTCACAATACTTTATTAGGGTTTTAATATTTTTAACCCACCACTCAAAACCAAACTCGATTGTCCTGAGGATTTTTAACTAAATGGGCTATAAAATAACCCGAAAACAGACGTGATTAAGCATGCCGCTTGCACCACTTTTGTGACCCAGCAGGATGCTTCCGCCGTGCTCACCCATCAGCGACTCTGCTCACTTCTGAACCTGTAGAGTCGACCAGAAATTGCAATAAGTGTGTTTCTACGAACCTGCAGGCGATTTGATCACCTTGGGGAACAAACTGCATGGAGGTCTTTTTCCTAGGACTGCTGGAGGCGTTGATGGCCGTTGTGTAGGGGGTGGTATCGATGTAAGGGTGAAACAAACGGCCTCGGGCAGGTCGGATGACCCACCACTGCCGGATTCAGGTTTGCCAACTGAGACGAAGAAGAGACAAATTTCAGCGTCTAAGCAGTGTTATTCTGTTGAGAGAGATGGAGGCCAAAACAGTTTTCATTTTACAAGATCGAAAAGGAAACATAACCAATTAGGGGAAAATGATTATGGTAGTGGTGATGGTATCTTCGATGACACTGCAAAAAATGAGTTACAATAGAGCTGGGTCAGCAGAGGTGATAATGCTTGGTTTGACCGGTGGAACCTTGGTGTCGAATACATGTGAAGATACGAATGGGTAAACCAATTGGAGGTTGGACTAGAGTGGAAGCACCATGTTTGGGTCATGTTGCTAACTCAAGAGTCCTTGCCCAATTTAATGAAGAATATAAGTGGGCCTAATGGAAAAGGATGTACATGAGTACCGGGATAAATCTTTCACAGCAAGACACATTGCAGATAATGATTTACTATCTTTATGGGACAGTGAAAGCGGTCATTTCCCTTTGGGCCTTCCCAAAATTCGTACTTGTTGAGGCACTCATGAATCCAGAGAGCTGAAAGGAGGTAATCTTCGGAGTTTCCTATGTTCAACAATGCAAAGGTTCTGAGTGGATTTAGAACTATAGGATTAAGTTCCAAGCGGTGGGATCTTGGTGGGACTGGTCAGGATCTTTAGGGGCAGAGTATTGATAGGTATGTTCTATTAGCGTTTGTTAATGGGTTAGTTAAGGGAGTAGTGAGATAGTTAGGATTTTTAGGGGCAGAGTATTGATAGGTATATTCTATTAGCGTTTGTTAATGGGATAGTTAAGGGAGTAGTGAGATAGTTAGGCCCAATAAGACGTTTGCTTATAAATAGACGAGAGTGACTAGTGAGAGGATTATCAGATCATTTGGCAGAGCCCTGAATATCTTCTATCATTCTGTAATCAAAGGGGGTTTCCTCTATTTTATCTTAGAATACCAGTTGGTTTCTATCATATTATTTATTATTATTAATTAATTCATTCATGAGGGTGTTTATAAAAAACTATAGTGCTGTCTTTATTTGTTCTTTATTTTTTTGTTCCAATGGTTCCTGGACTTGGAGTATAGGCTGAACATTCTTAGCAAATGTGTGACGTTGGCTGCAATAATGATGAACTTGCTTTTGTTTATCTGCGGGGAAACATTAAGCTAGATAGTGAATTAGTTTGGCTTTAGCTGGCTTCTATTTCTTAGTCCAATTTTTCTGAGATTTGTTGTATGTATGCTTTTTGTTTGCAAAATGATTGGATGCCTGGGTGTGATCGGATTCTATATCTCCCTTCAATATTGATGACCTTGTTTTATATATGTGAGGGAATACAAATCTCTAAAATGGCTTAGTTGGGTGTTTGTTGGCTTCAATTTTGCTGAGATTTGTTGTATGCTTACATTTTATATATGAAGTGAAGTGATTGGGTTTGGGTGCCTGGGTGTGATTGGCAGCGCTTAAGGAAAACTGGGTTGAGTTTAGGGACTTCTGAATTAGAATATTGGTTATGCACAATACTTATCTGATTTAATTATATGTACCAGGTTGCTGAACGAGCACTTTACTTGTGGAACAATGAGCACATTATCAGTTTAGTAGCTCAGAATCGAAATATCGTATTGCCATTAATCTTTGAAGCTTTGGAAAATAATATGAAAAGCCATTGGAACAGAGCAGTGCATGGGCTAACAGCCAATCTGAGGAAAATGTTTCAGGAGATGGATGCCGAACTTTTTGAAGAGTGTCAAAAAAATTACGAAGAGAAGGAAGCCAAGGCTAGAGAATTGGATGAGAAGCGAGAGTTAACATGGAAGGAATTGGAAGCTGTGGCGGCACAAGCTGTGCGTGATGAAATGGTTTTGGTTAACTGATGTATTGGGCTGCTGCAACCCTTCTTTTCACATCTGGTGATTGTGCATAAATTTGTTCCCATATTACGCCACAGCTACTTTACTGCAAAGTTGAAAAGGAAGGATTATTATTTTATTTTAATTACAGGCGTGATGAACATAAGGTGCAAATTAACAAGCTCGCGAGTCATGTTTCTTACAGAGAGAGGGATATAGAGGTAGGAGCATTTGGCACACAGGAAAAATAGAATGGAACAACTTGATCTGTTCTATTAAATTTTGCATCCACTATTTTTAGTGGAACCAAAATATACTACACATGTTACATTTTTGTTATACTTTGATCTGTCTATCATAGGCTTTTAGTGTTGCTTTTGATCTATCCCTCCTTTTTTTTGCTTCATTCTTTATATTCAATTTCTTTTGTTAATTAATTGTAAATGTAACCTATTTTCCTTCGATTTAACGTTCCAAATTTGTTCAATGATTTTATTTTGGTTGGTGATTTCTTCAATGAATGATAAAATGGTGCAATTGATCATTCCATTTTAGTCAAAGAATAAATATTCAGAGGTAGAAGAGGTTCTCTCTTCCACATTTAGGGCAAAACACTATTTTAGCGTGCTTTCTTCATACTAAAATACAATGGATTGGTGAATGCCACAAGAAAAATGGAAAGCAAAAAAACACAGGTATTTTGTTCTTGGCAAAAAACTGGTCTTGAATTTGTTTCTGGCTAGAAGTTGGAGTGAAAGATATTGTTATTCAAAGCATTATTTGCTCCCAAAGCTATGGGGGGACTTGGATTGCGTAGACTTCATGTTATGAATAACGCGTGCTTAATGAAGTTGTGTTGGGATGTTCATTGTGGTGCTAATAATCTATGGGTTTCGGTGCTTCAAGGAAAATATGGGCGGAATCTCCCCATTGAGCAAAGATGGACTGCGAAGGGCCCTGATTCTAGTTTATGGAAGGCGTTGTGTAAACTTGGGCCTAATTTTGACAACTTCAGCAGTTGAGCCATTGGTGATGGGTGTACTATTAGAGCTTGGGATCACTGGTGGATTGATTCTAATTTTAGAGTGGCTGACTTGAATGTTTCTATTCCATCAAATATTCGGAACTGGTCTGTTTCCAATCTCGTGAATCATAAATGAGAGTGGTGCTTCGATGTTTTGCGTGACTGGGGCTGCCTGAGAACATTTTAAATAAAATTGCAGCGTTGGTTCCTCCGGAAGCAAAAGCTGGCCGTGATGTGTGTCTGTGGCCTCAAGGTAAATTTTCGGTTTCCATCACTTATAACTTGCTGTGTGGTTTTTCAAATTTTCTGCTGCAAGATATTTGGCGTCTCATTTGGAAGTTAGCTGTTAAGGAACGAACCCACATGTTCATTTGGTTAGTTTGTCATGGGCGAAAACTCACTAATGAGAGACTCTCCAAAATGTCTCTTGGTGCCCCCTATTGTTCCCTTTGCCCTACTGTGATTGAATCTATTCTTCATGTTCTGAGAGATTGCCCTAAAGCTCTTGCTGTATGGATGAATCTAGTGAACTTGGATGTCAGGGAGGATTTCTTTAACTAAGATTTCACTAGTTGGATTGAGGCTAATATCAAGAGTAAGTCAATCCATGCTAGTGGAGTGCCATGGAGCTCTATATGGGCTAATGCTTGTCATAGTATCTGGCTTTGGCGAAATAAGGAGCATGATGATGAGGATTACCATCGTCCTATGCATCCTTGGAAAGCGACTGTTGCGATGTCTAAGGACTATGAGATGATTGCTTTGAGTATCCATGCGAAGAGTGCAAGGCCTAAAACCACTTCTCATATCAAATGGATCCCTCCGAATGTGGGTTTGGTGAAGCTTAATACAGATGGTGCTAGCAAAAGTGGTGTCGCCGTGGCAGGTTGTGGGGGTCTTATCTGTAGACATGACGGCAACTGGATTTGTGGTTTTTCCAAAAAGCTTGGGTCTTGTAGTGCTTATGTTGCGGAACTCTGGGGGTGCTTGAAGGGCTTCAGATAGCGCTCCAAATGGGATTCACACATGTTGTGGTTAATGTTGATTCAGAGCTTGTTGTAAATAGCATTAAAAAAGGTAATTTGGGGAGTGCTGCTGGTTGGGGTCTCTTACGCAAGATCCACAGACTTATTCAGAATGACTGGGAACTTGAGTTTTGTCATAGCTATCGTGAGGCAAACATTTGTGCCGATGCTCTAGCAAACATGGCTTGTGGTCAAGATAACATTTTAGTTTACATACTGCTATTCCACCTCAGTTGAAACCTCTAGTGTTGGCTGATATTATTGGAGTCTCTACTTCTCGTGTAATTCTGTTGTAATTTCCTTTCGGACTTCGGCCCTCTTTTCAATCAAAAAAAAAAGTTAGATTGAGGTTGCCTTTAATGCAAGCAGTTTGAGCAGTGAGACACGTCCATTGTAAATATTCAACATGTGTGACTTAAGGTAGCACGGACACCTCTGGTTGAGGACATGTCTCGGTATCTAATACGTATCGTATTGGACACCGACACCAACACTTCAATTACTTGTATATTTTTAAAAAATTCAAAATTAAACCAGTGTTGAGTGTCCGTGCATGTGTCGTGTCTGTGTCCGTGCTTCATAGGTGATTTGGATCTGGATCGGGTGCATTCAATAAAACGGTGCATTCAGTGGTGCAGTCAGTCATGGATCACTTGTTGCTAGTAATTCACTGATGCGATCAATAATTTATTCACTTAATATCCTAAGCAAATCGATGAATAATCAATGACTAATAATATTAGCTGTGTCAAAAAAAAAGACTAATAATATTAACTGACAAAAATAAAGACTTATAATATTAGTGGAAATTAAAGATACTGCCTATTTTTGGTGAGAGATACCAATCGTCTAACAACAAGGTAGGTTATAGGCATCAAATTGTATCTTTCTTTTTTCAGGTAGGTGGTATTTTTAATAAAAAAAATTGACAAGGTAGGTTGTATTATTTGATGAGATGAATATCATCAATTTTAATTAATGGTTTCTTGCATTTTTTTATTAGATAAATAAAAGATATATAGATAACAATGTACGAGTAAAATGATACTAGAAGATAAGCAAAAAGACGGTTTCATTAAGTTATATTATTTCCCAAAGATATGAACATGGAGATAGGATTATTCTTTAGAATTGGACGGTTTGTCAAATTATTTCTGAATTGGAGACAAGCCATGTTATAGTTAAACACTTCACTATTACTTTGAAAAAGAAGACTAAAGTTAAATAATGAGATATATATATATGAAGTTGACATGGCACTAGTTCATCCACTCATATCTTATCTTCATGTTTTTCTCTTCCATTTTTTCAGGTAAATTTAGGAAAGTCTCAGCTAATAATTTTCCCCCTTGACGGAGGAAACTCTAAATTTACAACAATGTTGTCACTTTTTTTTGACAATGAACAATGTTGTCACTTGATTAGGGATGATAGTGATTTTCATCCAATGTCCATATTTCACAAAATATATGCCCAAAATTATAAGTTATGGGAAAGTCTTCATATTACCTGTCCGACATAATTATTGCTAAACAATTTTTTTTTGACAGATTATTGCTAAACATTCATAATATTTTAACATGAAATATCAATTAACACAATTAATTATAAAAATTGATTTTAAAAAATAGTGTTGAGTTAAATACACCCCGCCTCAAACTTAGGTCTTTGAAGGTGTTGAGCTAGCCCTAACTATTTCAGCACATGAATACAATTCATTGTCGTATTTATTTTAAGATAATTCTATAATATCTTTTTGTTGGGTATCGATATAATGTAGAGAAAATTAATCTTAAATTTAAATTTATTTTAAAATAATTAAATATAACAAATGATTTGTCATTAGTGATTAGATGTTGGGTATTATACCCAACAAAACCCTAAGATATGAGAGTGTTTACTTTTATTTTGTATTACTTCCACCACATAATGTTTGCTAATTGTGCTAACATATGATGTCATTTGTGGCCCACAAAAAACACTTATTCGCAAAAAAGGCTATATTTACACATGCATAAAAATGAAATGTCCCATAGGAAGCACATGTAACTTACTAGTTATTATACATTAAAACTAGCTTTAATCCTCGTGTGATGGCACGAGTTTGGCTAATGAGATTATATTTTAGAACTCAAGTAGTTATGGTTCTTAATGTATATGGAAGTAGCTTGGGGAACCCTGGTCCATCCGGTTTTGGCGGAGTTTTATGAATAATCCGTCTTGGTGGAGTTTTAAGGTATCCAAATGGTTCATGGACAACTGGTTTTGTTGGTAGTGTTGGTATCTCCACAATCCTTCATGTAGAGCTCATAGCAATGTATTATGGTCTTAAACTAGCGTGGGATATAGGGGTCAGAGACCTGATCTGTTACTCCGATTCGACTCTTGCTATCCATCTTATGACCAAGAGCTTAATCCTTGGCACCACTAGCTTAATCCATCTTTTGAATTCCAAGGGGAAACACTAGATGTTGTTATTAAATTTTTATCACTGTTGATTCTCGATGGCGAAACATTACATGTTTGTCGCAATAATTATTTTAATTTTGTGTCTTAACAGGAAAGAATTACATGTTATTGGTATAACTATTTTTGTATTATGACTTTATAAATATCTTTAATTTTTATAATTGAATATTGTTGTTGTTTTTTGTAATCCAATGTATCTTCTACGGTGACTGTGGAGACTAATCCTTCGAGGTATCAGAGATTGAATATTTTGTTGTTTTTATAACTCATTATTTTGCTTTTAAGTTCCGATGAAAAAACACTATATGTTGTTAATTAATTATTTGTTATGTTTTGTTTTTGAGCTTCAATGGGTAAAAGTTACATGTTGGTATAATATCATAATATTTGATTCCTTACTATGAAATGCTACACAACGTCGAAATGATTATTTTTTATATTTTGTCTTTCCTGAATGCCTTTTATTTTTAGAAATGGTTATTTTGTATTCAGTCAAGATGAGAAACCATTAGATATTTTCAGTAACTATTTTTTTATTATTTTGTTGAATTACGACGGGAAATGCTTTGCGTTATTAGTATAGTTTCATATGTAATAAAATGTTATAAATCTTCATTTTATTTAAAAATACTTTAAATATATTTGACTAAAAACATATAAATAAGCTTTACTATTTAATTTTTTTAGAATATTTAGTGTCATATAATTTTTTTATCCGATATATTTTTTAGAATATTTGGTGAAACGTTACACATTATCATAATAATTATTTTATATTCTCGCTTTTGAGTTATAAAGGAAGTTTCATTATTACTATATGATTGGTAAGTACCTATCGATAAAAACGTGTCAAATATATATATATATATATATATATATATATATATATATATATATATATATATATATATATATATATATATATATATATCCTCTTGATGTAAATTGTTAGTTTGATGTGAAATGTAATAACTTATCTTTGAATGTGCTCTAATTGAATTTTATCTCAGTCTATTTTTACAAAAGCTCTATTTGGTAAAAAGCAATAAGCGGGTGAGCAAATAATGTATGAAATTTAATGGATAAAATTTAACAGATAAAGAAATTATGTGTTTGGTAAAGCTGTGAGTTAAAATAGTTGATACATGTAATTTATGTGTTTGGTAAAATTGTTATTTGTTTTGGACCCATTTAATGTTGTATCATTGAATTTATTTTCTAAAAACTATAGTATTGAGAGAAATGGAGAAAATTGACTAGTTTTCTTTCTTTTTTTGAGAATAGAGGATATTGACTAGTTTTTTTAGATAAGTGATGATTTCATTGAAGGGAGCACGAGGGTGCTGTACTTACAATAAAATACTTAAGGGAAGGGGGGCCTCTCAAAACCTCACCGAGCCCAAAACTCATTGGGAAAAAGACTGAGAGAGAAAAAAAGAGTACTCACAAAAAAGCACAACAGTGACTAGCTCACTGTTTCTCCCCCTTCTAAAAAACACATAAAAGCCCAGCGTACATTACAGTTATTACAACATAGCCAAACAACCCATTGGGCAGCTATACCAGTCCGACCAATTCACCCTGCAATTCCTGCCCCTCCTTGCCTTGAACCAGCTCCACGCCGCATCCTTGATTCCTGCTATTATACCAGTCACAGAGATCACCTCCCCTTTGAAAATAACTCTGTTCCGTGCTAACCAAACATTCCAAATAACCGCCATCCATATGAGATGTTTGACCCCTTTGTGTTTCTTACCTTTCATAAGCTTTCCAAATTCCGTAAAATGGGTGACAATATTCTCCAAATCTCCCACCAAAACCCCAATCCAAGCATAGACTCTCTCCCAAATTAATTTAACAACCCGACACGACAAAAATAAATGTTCTGCTGTTTCTACTTCCCGATTGCATAGGACACAATTTGTATCATTTTGTGATTTATACCTCTCTTATGTAGCTCAAACCGTGTGACTAGTATTATCAATCAGTTAAAATTCTTAGTAGGTAACTAGTTTGAGGCAATTAAATTTAAACGAGTATGCATGATAAAATCAACACGGTAATAAGCAGACCAATTGAGTTCAAATCATTAAAACTATACATTTATGGCGATGCCAAATCATATTGCACCTCAATCTGTTTAGATTTTATAGAGATTTGAAGTGATACTTCTATGAGCTGTGTACATAAGGAAATGTGATTCTAATCTAATTTCTAAATTTAAAAACAAATAATAGAAATTTTGAATATTTCTTTTCGTTTTGATAATTTTTTTTTTTAGTATAAAGGAATTGTTTTGCCACCCCAATTGTGGGATCACATCATAGTAATGATAATAGAATAACATGGTTGGTCGAAATGTCCAAAATGAAAATAATGAAAAGAGACAAAAAGATTGAAACAAATAAAATAGATGAAGAGGGTGATGGTGGTGCTGCTTGGTTGCTGCTACTACCTCTAAATATCATCCCCCAGAAGTCGCCATCGTCGTTGCTGGTGCTGGACCCCCCACTATTACCCTTACTGGTGGCTCCGGTCACGGTCCCACCACCGTTGAAACCATGAAATAAATCACCATTATCCCTATATTCAATAATTCAGTCATTAGTATTGCAAGAAAGGTACACCCTTCTTTTGGTTTGTTAGGCATGGAAAATGTACTCTAAAAACATCAATAATGATTAATGCATTGAACTAACCAATAGGAAATGCAAGAGAGAGAATTTGCTTCAAATTGAAGGAAAAAAATAAACCACATGGGATTGGCCTAGTGAATTATGACGAAATTAGTATCCAACATATTGTGTGTCCGAGTTTCTACTAGTGCTCTTAGAGTGACCTAAATGTAGTTATCAAAGTGCTCGAAAAAGTTTATACAAAAAAAACACTCATTATCTTACAAGTCGATTTTATAAGAATCAAAATTGCATATGGTCGGAGGGGTCGCCATCAACCTCCTTCCCTATCTCAACTTCCCTTACTATAATTAATCACTAAAAAAAGAAAAACAATCATGTATGCAGCACAACTTGTTAAGACCCTTCACTTTATCAAATCATAATGCTTCATAGTGGCTTCAACTTGAAGGAAAGCCATTATAATAGGTGATTTAATTAGTATTAATATTAATTAGTTGAAAAACCTTAGAGTAAGTGAACCTTTTTCAACAATTTCAATGCTCAATTGTTACCGCCACAGTTGCTATTAAATTAAAAGTTGTATAGCGACGAGAGTAGGAAAAAATGAGTGGATATCATACGTAAGAAAGACAAGCTTTTTGCATGTAATCCGTGTATGAGACAAAGTATCCATTGAAAAGAACATGATAAGATGATGCACTTGTGTTAAAGAAACATGCGTGACTAGATTCAATAAATTTAGGCAATGAAGTCATATACCTAATAAATTAATGTAGGTAGTAGTTTGAAATCTTATAAAGGAGTCACACTCAAAATAGTAACAAACATTTTCCTAATCTAGGGTATGCAAGTTGTTAAGAAATTGATGGCTAGTGCCACAGGTTTTCTGAGTGCAAATTTGATTTAAGGCCATTGTAATCCTTCTGTTTATAGCTACAGCAGTTACAAAATGCTAAAGAACAATAGAATCTTATCATACAATGGAATAAAAGAGAACATCCTAACGCTTATTTTTTGATCTTTCTATATTAGGTAGAAGTCTAATTGGGTCATTTGTCATGTGTTTGGGCCATAACAGTTATTTGGTACACAAATAGATAATCAATCAATGGACTCTTCGGTTCCTAATCCTAGACCATCTCCAACATGTTGTAAGAATAAGCTCCTACACATTGCACGATTGGATACCGCTGACGTAGAGGCCCACACGTAAGGACGCAGATTCCTTGCTACGCGTGCGCGCGCGTTCTTGCCGCGTGGGCCAATTCGATTTAGAAAGAGAAATATTCTCTCCAAGATCGGATGGTTCGCACTGGAGCAGCACGCAACAAGGATCCAGATCCCCCAAGTAAGAACCGTTCTTTATAAGAAGAGGTTCTTATCAATAACAATGTTTTGGTCACACTAGTGAGGGTTAAAGTTGGGAGCAAAAAGTAAGTCAAAAACTCAAGTTGGGTTTTATCATAAGAATGAAAAGTAGTGTGGGTTTTTAAGTTCACTTAAGTGGTATTTTAAGGTCCACTAAAAGAGTTAAGAACTAAATGTCATGTGGTTCTTAAAATAAAAATAGTACTGTAATCAAGTGATAAAGAAAGGGTTAAATGTGAGAGACTGTGAGAAAGTAACAAGGGGGGAGTCCCTTTCTGAAATCTGATGGAATAGCAACTACTTGGTGGTATGAGCTGTGACGAATCAGAAATGGGGGCCCAAAGGGAGCTGAAAACACATTATGATATGAAAGGTCCCACACGCTGGAAAGCATATAAAAAGGGAATATAATTTGAAGCCATTTTACCAATAACACCCTTCAAAACATCTGAAAGGATGGGCAAGTCTCTCTCAATGACTCACACTCTACTCTCCAAATCCAAACCTAGTCAACCTATACTCCACCCCTATTCACACACACACACACACATACATGCACCTCCTCTTCAACTTGCCGAATCCAGTTATATCACTCTCTTTTTTTTCCATTTTTCTTCTCACTTACTCCATCCTAACTAATTATTGGAAATGAACGTAGCTCAACTAAAAGTTTCTAAATTTCACTTCCAAATACACCTGCAAGAATACCAATATTGGTATAGTACAAGTGGTAAATACTAGGGCTCATTGGTCAAGAGTTCGATCCTAATCGGTACGTATGAAAAAATATCGAGTAAGGAAAGTTAACCACTTAAATAGATCTTAGTATCTCGGAGAATTAGTCTTTGCAGTTGCACACACAGGAATACCTAGGTTTAACACAAAGAAAATTACACTAGCAAGAATCACACACAGTGCCCACCAACATATCCAAAGGGGATCTAAACAAAAGGTTTGCATGGTGAACTTTATTGGAAGAAAAAGACAAATGAACTGTAAATAAGGGAGTTGTGCTTGCTGTTGGGCCATGAACTAGAGATTCCCAATGACCTCACTATCACATGCAGCATATGGCTAAAAAGGCCCACCAATTTACTTAAACTACTAATTCACTATAATTAATTAAATCTTATGGTAATGTCCACCTTGTTTTACCTCATTGCAACAATACAATAGTACTATACATACAAAATTACATTGAAAAGAGAGATTTAGCATAAACCCAGGTCTAGACGGTGAAAAGGGAAGCACGATAAAATAACAATATTCCCTCCCTATACAGCTTTTCCCATAGCAACTTGCAATGTTTGTACCTTTTTTAGTAGTATTGTATTCTTATTCTCTGCTGTACCGCGTCCCTCAAAAACCACCACCACCCCATGTGTATTTTTTATCAATAAAAAAAAGAGAAAAGTGTAGGAGGACCATTTGTCCATAATAGAGAAGAAGGGAGGGACATTCCCGTAATTTAAATATACCGAAAAGACGTTAATGACCTTTTCCATCATAAGATATATTTAACGAAAATACGATATTAGCCATTCTAAAGCCAGATAATAAGACAGGTAATGTCCGTTGTTAGCGCAGGCATAGCATGGCATCCAATCCAATTCTATTCTTCGTTAAGATTATTTAAACTAATTTAATTTGAGAGTTAATTAGAAAATGCAAGGAAAAGGGCAAAAGCTGAAAAGTACCTTGGATCACCGAAGACACCGGAGTACATGGTAAGCTGATCAATTTGCCCAGCGGATTTTGCTTGAACACTTGTAGCTTCTGCATATTGAGCACTAAACCCTCCCCCAGAAGGCACAAAAAAAGCTCCATTTACCATTTCGTCCCCATCCGTCCTCCAATTCCAATCATTCCACTCTCCCTCGTTTGTATCCACGCGCTTCGTCACCTACCATTCCAACAAACAACACACCACCGTCAAAACAACACGCTAATTGCATTGCCACTGCCAGCATACAAACGCAAATTATGCAATGCAATTCCACCTCACGCACCACCAACGCGAGTGCAAATTCACCAAACCCAAAACAGGAGTCAAAAACACAAATACAAGTAACACATACATGATCGAATATCGAGTCGATTTACATTTCCCATAAAGTAAAGAGAAAAAAGCAAAACACTATTCACCCAAAAAGGACGAAAAAGTAATTTAACAGTAATAATAATAATAATAAATAATTAAAGAAAATTAAAAATTAATTACCTACCTCTTTGGCGTTCGGGTCGGAAGGAGCAGTGTAACGGTTACCCTGGCTGTTAATAGTAGGATTAGCACTACCGCCGATGGCATACATTTCCCACTGCGTGTAATCGTTGTTTACAACATGTATATAACCGTTTCTGCAACGTGGCATTCGTTGAACAAGTCCTTCACCAAAGTGATTAAACGCAATAGTTACCTGCATTCCTCTATCAGGGGTATACTTATCATTGTGACCAAGTAGCATAACTTCATCATGGTGAGCGAAATGGTTGTTAGATATTGTTATACTAGTGGACCCCATAATAGCATCAATCAAACCGTCTGTACAATAAGAAAGTGAACAATGATCGATCCAGATATTACGTGAACCAAATATCGATATACCATCACCGTCCGATACGCCTCTCCACCCTACATGCGTTGGACTCGCACGTATGTTAGTATTCCCCGATGGTTTACAGTGATACACATGGATATTATGAATGATGACGTTGGAAATATACTGCAGCGTTATACAACCGTGACCGGTGACCACGACGTTAGCGCCGCGACCGTCGACGGTTTTGTAACTGTTGAAGATAAGTTCGTGTTTTAGGTTTATCGTCATATCGGCTGAGAAGACGATCCATAACGGTTCATCTTGAATAACGGCGTGACGGAGTGTTCCGGGAACTGGATTCGCCGGGTCTCTGTCGGAGGAATCTGTTACGACGTAGATCTGACCGCCTTTTCCTCCCATAGCACCGCGTCCGAAGCCAATACCGCAGTCCGCTAACTTCTGACGATTCGCCGCCCAGTTTGTGTCGCACCGCCAACAATCGTCCACCGGATTCCCCGTCAGACATGGTGCTTGGTCTTTTGAAAGTAGTTCCCTTCTCCACAGTGACTCATTCACCTTCCTGCAAACAAAAAAAGTAAAGTCGAGTTTCAAAACTAGTAGTATACTCGTGCATCCGCCGTAAATGTAATGTAGGAGTAGGAGAGAGTGTTACCGTTGAAGTTCGTGAACAACAGCTTCAGGGAAAGGGTGTTGATGTGGTAAAGTGAGATTGGAGATATTTTTGGCTTTGATTTGAGGTGAAAAAGAACTAAAGAGGAGGCACATTAAAAGAATGCAGGTAAGGGGAAGCATTTCTTTGAAGAAGGAACAATTAAAACTTGGGTGTGGGGGTGGGTGTAAGGGGCTAAGAGGGGTTTTGTCTGTGTTTTTGTTGCTTCTTGTTAAGTGTCTTTTTTTTTTTCTTTTCTTTTCTTCCTTTCTTTGGATATCTTCCTCTTCAATTCACAACAACTTAGGAAGATGGAAATTTGGGGAAATGGGTTGGGTTTTTATAATAATTGGACATTATAATAATAATAACAATAATAATGGTCGCGGTAATTATTCTCGAATTGAACTAAATTGATTTGCTTTTATGGTGGGGGTTTAATTTAGGGGGATTTGCTTATTTAATTAATTCAATTGAAAAATTAGAAATAAAAGATATTGTAGTAGCTGTGTGAATACGAAGAAGAGAGAGAGAAACTCATTATCTACCTTCCCTCTCAGTTACTCACATTCTTTGCCTTGCTTGCTTGTAGTAGGAAAATTATGGAGAAGTTTATCAAAATGGTTTGTAAGTGAAGTAATCTATTTTAATTTCTTTCTTCAGAATCAAAATTAGCTACTTTTTATTTTCTTATGTGGATTAAGATTCTTTGCGGGGGGAATTTTTGAGAGATTTATTCCCAGTTATCCCCCACCTTCAATTTTTCAAAAGTCTTTTTATCGGTTATCATCATCGCTTTTTTTAGGAATAGGTGGGAAAAAGATTTGGGGGTTAGATACTAATGAACAAGATTGCATCTTGGGGTGGAAATGCAGAACGCCCTTCCTTTCCTTGTCAAACATTTCCCTTTCTTGACTCATGAAGAAAAGTAGCAAAGATACAATACAAAGAGGGTAAAAACAAGTATCTTTGGGGATTCATGTGTAATTTGTCGCAAAGCTTTCTTTCCGTAAACAGAGACTAAAACATACGATGCGATATTAGCGAGATATTTAAATATAAATTAGCGTCTTCAACTTTATTCGTTAATTAATAGAAAGATATTATTATTCAAAAAAATAGCACAATCTCTGTATATTAAGGCGAAAAATATTATTTCCACCATTTACCAATATACCCTCATTTCAGATCCCACTCATTTCTTAATATACTCATTTCTATATTTTTAGATCGACATACCCCACTCCATATTTTAGACTTGCACCATTTATTAATATACCCTCATTTTGTCTGCATTTTTGTTTACTAATATACCCTCACTATATATTTTGAATCGACATACCCACGACAAATTTTTATTTGTCCAACACTCTTTTTTTTTATTATCTCTCTTAATTAATACCCAATCGTTGACTTCCACACTTTTGGTGGGAAAATTTTATTCCCAACATTTACCAATATACCTCATTTTGTACTCCAATCATTTACCAATATACCCCACTCTATATTTTTGGGCCAATACATACCCCACTCTATATTTTGTACCCCACCATTTACCAATAAACCCTCATTTTGTACCTCACTGTTTACTAATATACTGCCACTCTATATTTTTGACCGACATACCCTTGACAAATTTTTATTTGTCCAACACTTTTTTTATCCACTTTTGGTGGGAAAATTCTATTCCCACCATTTACCAATATACCCTCATTTTGTACCCCCTACTCCAATATACCCCACTCTATATTTTTGACCGACATACCACACTGCAATTTTTTTTTGTCCAACACTCTTTTTTTATCCACTTTTGGTGGGAAAATTTTATTCCCACCATTTACCAATATACCCCTCATTTGTACCCCACTGTTTACCAATATACCTCACTCTATATATTTTGGACCGACATACCCCCACTCTATATTTTGTACCCCACCATTTACCAATATACCCCTCATTTTGTACCTCACTATTTACCAATATACCCCCACTCTATATTTTTGGACCGACATACCCCTGACAAATTTTTTTGTCCAACACTTTTTTTATTATCAAAATGTGTACCTCATTTTGTACACCACTCATTTACCAATATACCCCACTCTATATTTTGGGCCGACATTGTTGCCTCATCCCACCAAGGTCTATTGTTGCCTCTTCGTCTTATATATATGTGTTGCGTATTTTTATACCCCCTTATAAAATGTTGATGTTTTTTCGAAACTGTATCTATAGCATGTTAATCACCTCCCCGTGCATCGCACGCGTAATCATCCTAGTATTCTTTATAAACGGTAATTCATGGGTGTGGGAATCAATCTTCTCACTTGCCGGTGAATCACTAAAATTAATAGTAATATAAAACTTTATTAATGGTTGAAAATTTAATATTGTTTGATTCAATATTAACTACTCATAGTATTTTATACAATATCCTACTATCAATAATAGTTGTTCATAAGGACTTAATTGATTTTTCGCCCTAAAAACTTTCTTAGAGAAAGAAACCGCAGCTAGTTAGCCAAATGGGGTAGATGGACTTATGTAACATCATTGTCTAATATTAAAGACAAACATGAAGGAGGAGACAAGTATGTAGAACAAAAAAAAATCTAAAATTACTCAAATTTAACAAGCATCGGCAGCCTTATTAGTTCTTCTATAAATGTGATGAATAGGCCAACTTAAGTGTGTGCATCAAATTTTGACAGAATCATCAAACAAGGGTTCCTACAAAATATTTTGGGAGTACGTTATAAATGTGATGAATAGTCCAACTTAAGTATGTGCATCAAATTTTGATAGCATCATCAAACAAAGGTTTCTACGAAAGATTTTGGGAGTATCTCATATTAACAACACTGTTATTTTGTACCAAACGAAACGTACGAAATAGCCTAAAAATACACGGCTTCGTGAAACCGTTGTCGGGGCAGGAAGATAAAGCCCTTCTTATGTTTTGTTTTTGTAAGAAAAATCATTTCCCCTCATATTAATCATGCAGATACTAGCAGAAGACTCTAATTCAATGATGAGTGCAGAAATGAGAAAACCAGAAGCAACTCCCAGTCCCTAGAATGTGCTACCGACCATTATACAACAAGTTTGCGCCTTATTTACTTATTTCCTCCTCTATGTGAATGCAAAATGGGTACTATGTAAAAGCGTAAAATAAAGTGGGGCTGCTATTTTCCCGAGAGGGTTTTCCTTCCACGAGACCTAGTCTATTTAAAATACCTCCACTATAAAAGTAGGATTACAAAGTGTTTCTCTCGTATGATATATAAATTTTCTCTCTATGAATCTCACCCTGTCGTATGATATATAAATTTTCTCTCTATAAAATTGTCTATTTCTCTCAAAGTAGCTGCGATTGGTTGTACTTTTGATAATTAAATATTATTTTTAGATTGAGTTGAGAATTTTATACTAAGTTTTATCACATATTTGTATTTTAGATAAAGTCTTTCAAAATATTGTTTATTTCAGTTACAAATTTAATTTTAATTAAAGTTAAATAAAATTAATACCATTTAAACTCTAATTTACAAATACTTGGCCAAGTGCACTTGATTAATATGTGTTGGCAATGGCAACGAACATCATAAAAAAATGTTAATTTATTCCATGTCTTTGAAAGTGACATGGTATTGTACAATTTTTATATTTTTATTAGTGGGAACATCGATTTTATATATCATTGAACTTATAGTAATTTAAAATTGTATGCACCGAATGTCATAGTGTTTATTTTCTCATTTCAAATAAATCTATAATTAATTGCTATTATTTAATAAAAAAACTGTAATTGCTCTTCCCAGACATGTTAATGTTTTCTTGACAAAGACATGTTAATTGTTTTAAGCAGCTCACAAATGGTGGGTAGATAAATAGGTGTCTTCCCAAAATTTACAAGACTTGCAATTTACGGGTGCAGCCGTGCAGCCATTAAGAGTCCATTTCCCCAAAAATACACCTCCCATCTCATAAGGAAAACTTTAGAAATTTACTACTATTTTACTATTTTTCAGTGGCTTTTAGTAATTTACCATTTTATTTTTCAGTGTCCATTTTAGAAATTTACTACTATTTTACTACTATTTTACCAATAAAATGGACATAAGATATAATAATTAATGTTATGAATGATCAATATTTCATATTGCAACTTTGTATTCCGGTCTTCAGATTACGGAGATTTCATTTTGAATTTTGTCCCTAGAAAAAAAAAGTACCAATAAGTAATATCGAGTGTTTTTACATCCCTAGTGAGGGATTTAGATTGCCACCCAATTTTTAATAGTTATTTTGCTTCTAAAATTTTATATTTAAACTATTTTTGCCATCCAAAGATCAGCCTAAAAAAAAGTAAAGGGTGTTATGAAAACAGAAATGTGTTATTAAAAGGTGTTAATAGTAGCACGCCAAATTTTTTTTTTGGTCAACTGAAAGGTTTCATTAATTGGGCCAAGCCACAAAACCAATACATCAATAGAGGGAAGACCACAAATGTGGTCAGTTCAGAGAAGGAAATAAAAACTAAGTAGGGGGTGTAAACAACAGAAGGGGCGGGGGTGAGGAGTAAACAGTTGGCTCCGTAAAGGCAGCCCAACCCAGCATCTATTCCCAAACCCGGCCCAAAAACCACCCTACCCTAAGCAAAATACATAGATTATGATACAACTAAAACGAAACCAAATAGCCAAAAGCAGAAAGAACGCAGCGACGAAGCATCTTCTCTCTAACCACGAAACCCTAATTCAGCAATCCATCAAAACCCACGCTTCCGACGGTAAGCCTTCCGATCCATGGATCACTTCAAGAGCGGACAAAATTTCCTCTTCCTCTTCAGCTAAGTGAGGCTTTATGGTCAAAGTTTCCTCCTCATCTTCACTAGGAAATTCTACTGTGTACTCAGCTTGTTTGGGGGGTTTAGTGATTTCTCTCCAATGTTGGTTGTGCTCTATGGCTTTGGCTGGTTCATTTAAGTCTGGGACTGAGGCATAGAACCCTAGCTGCACTGGGGGGAGGTTAGGATTAAATACTCCCCCTTTCTGGTTAGGGCTTGGAAGGTTGATAGTACAGTATTTGCCTAGGTTTTTAGGGATTAATATAGGTTCAGGTTGTAGAGGTACAGGTATGGGACTGTGTCCTGTTGGAATTTGTTGGGCTGTGTTAATCCTATGCTGGGCTGAATGGTTGGTGAAGGTTGGGGGGTGGGGGGTTTGAGGTAAGTCATGTAGATAATATTCTAGGGTTGATTGGTTGTGCTTATGGAGGGCCATTTGATGGGTGTAGTTGTTTGCAGTTCTATCTGTTTGTGGTTGTGGCTGAGTAGGATTATTTGTTGTAGAGCTGGATGAATCAGGTGTTGGTGTAGTTTGGTTGTTGCCAAGGTAGTGTATAGATCTGGGTGCATTGACGTCCACTAACTCAGCTGAGTATTTTGGTTTAGATGGATCAAATGGAGACATAGTAGTGGGTTTAGAGCAAAAGTTTTGATCATGTCCTATCACCCCACATTTATAGCACATAGATTGTATCCTTTCATACCTGTAACAAACCCAGAGATTAGGGAGGTTGCTCCTAGGCACCCAACAACCAACAGGTAGGGGTTTACCTAGGTTAACTCTGACTCTGCCTCTCACAAAGGTTCTCAGCAACCTTCCTTCAACCACCGGATCTTCTACCTGTAACACTTCACCCACCTTATTCAGAATTTTTGCTGCATTAACCGAGCTCATTAACTCCAACGGGAGGTTGTGGATCTGGATCCACATTGGAGTTGTGTTGAATCTAATCTCCTGATAAGAAACTTTGGGGTTCCATTCTTCCAGACATAGAAGGTGGTTCATTATGAACCATGGGGCCCTTTTCATAACCATTTCTTTGTGATATTCAGTAGCAAAATGAAATAGGAACAAGTTCTTATCCACTTCTGTTATCTGTAACCCTGGATAGTTAGCCCAGGCATTCTTTATAACCTCCTTCACTGCCTTGATATTGAAAACCTTGTTAGATATAAGTTTCCCTATCACTGATGTCTTAACTGAATCAATGTTGGCTTGTTGTGCAGGTTCAAGTTCCACACCCAGAATTTCTGGATCTTCTTCATTTTCACACCCACTCTGGTGATTTTGATGCATCATGATGAGAGGAGCAAGCAGGTCACAGCAAGAAGATCACAGAGCCTTTGGAATGGAAGGGATTTTTCAGAGAAATTTGTTATAAACTAGATCTGGTTGCTTTTGTAGAGTGGAATACACTAAGGATCAAGGACTACTCGGATGACTCGTAATACCTAATATGGATGATCAGTAAACCCATAGGACTCTACTATTGTATAATGATGAAATGCATAAGATAAACCAACAGGGTACTTCACCCTTCACACGAATAGTTTTTAATGATGTAAAGGCTTTTAAAGGAAAGATTCATGAGACTGCTAGACTGGGGAAAAGCAGACCTAAGCACTCTAGTAGCTCATTTATGTCACCATATTTGAGCCGTTGGGAGTTACTCACAAAGAGAGAGGATAACCACTAACCCTAGACTCAATAAATGCAGTTACTATTAAAGCTGAAGAAACCAATACTATTAAAACTGAACCTTAACGCGCTAGACACTACGATGGTTTAATCTAAGACTGAACCAGAATAATAAAGAGCAGAACGGATAATCTCAATGTAGTGGAATAGAATCTCTATCATAGGAGAACATAGTAGCTGGCCTCCCAACTAATGCCTCCAAGAGAACAAAACCCTAGCAGAGAACCCAGGGGTTTTCTCTAGGAACTTTTTTAGCACGCCAAATTTTGAAGTACTTGAGTTTTACCTAGGCCCAATTAACAAGCACCCCAATGATATCGGGGTTTTGCTTTTCCCACTCCCCTCATACTCTTTCACACCCCTTAACAAATTTTATTCCAAAAATAACCTCGCGTGAAACGCTGTGAGGACGTGTTTAACGACGGTTCGAACGACCTTGTTCGAACACGTTCGAGTGACCTCGTTCGAACAGGTGAAATTACGCACAAGAGGGTGTGAAGTCAATATTTAACTCACGCGAACGATGTCGTTCGAACGGGTTCGAACAAGGTTATGCGAACATGTTCGAGTGACCCCGTTCGAAACAGGTCAAATTACGCACAAGAGGGTGTGAAGTCAATATTTAACTCACGCGAACGATGTCATTCGAACGGGTTCGAAGACCCGTGTGCGAACACGTGAAATTTCTTGAAAAAAAAGACGTCTTGGTTGGTCTTTTGGTCATTTTACACCCTTATGGGGTGTGTTTTGAGTAGGAGGGGGCGTGGGGAAAAGCAACACCCATGATATCACATCTTTTCAAGGCTAAAACTATTGGGCCAATTTTGTTTTGGTGTGTATTTCATTTCATTCCCCAATGATAAACCATTTCATTTCCCCCACACCCCTAATTCTCGTTAATTCATACTAGCGGGGAAAGACGGACCCTCCCACCTTTCATGTATTGGTGTATTGTGTTAGTAGGTGATTATGTCTATTAGAAAATTTTACTTACACTAAGGGTATTTTGGTCAGAAAAATCTGACACCAAAAGTATTAATAATCATTGTAATTGTTTACTCGTGTTTTTGTTGTAAAATCATAAAAATATTAATAATTTGTTCATAATCAATGATTTTTAAAAATGTATTATTTAATATAAAATCAAAGTTACACTATTTAATCTATATTGCGACATAGTTGATCACAAATA
Organism: Oxytropis ochrocephala; assembly: GCA_020916435.1. Lineage (NCBI taxonomy): Eukaryota > Viridiplantae > Streptophyta > Magnoliopsida > Fabales > Fabaceae > Oxytropis > Oxytropis ochrocephala. The sequence continues at coordinate 2,994,365 of CM037090.1, read as the reverse complement.
ATATTTTAACAACTCGATTTTATAGGGTTTCTCTCAACTGAGTGAGACCAAGGAATAAAAAAAACTTATTTGATTGGCAGTCGCCCCTTCCGCCCATTTTCAAAGCTACCTCTCTCTCCCTCCCTCCCTCATTACTCTTCATTTTCTTTGTCCCTCTTAAGGTGGTTAGCCCCTTTCCTCCTCCATTCATCTTCCTCTCCTTCCCCTTATCTCAATGTACACACATTTTTCTATTTACGGGAACCTCCAACACAAAGTCGTTGTTTCTAGTAAACATGCAATTTTTCAAATTTTAATTGAGTTGTTCACTGTAAATTAACTGCCTATTTACATGAGCCTCCAATGTGAATTCATCTCCATAAAGTGGTAATTTACGGAAAACAACTCAATTAAAGTTTGTTCGTCGAAAATTACTAGTTTATTAATACCATTTGCTAGCTTTCTTGCTCTCGTAAACAAGTAATACATAGTGAAGATGTTTTAAATTTTGATTTTCTTTCACGAAAAATTGTCAGTTTTAATTAGTGTTGTGGATAACGCATATCAGCCCAAAAAATCTATTGTTTGGGGCTATTGCTTTTCCCACACCCCCTCCTACTCAAAACACACCCCACAAGGGTGTGAAAAGACCAAAAGGTCAGCCAAAACCTCTTTTTTTCACGAAATTTCACTGCTCAACACGGGCCTTGAAACGAGTTGAACGACATCGTTCGAGTGTGTTAAATATTGACTTCACACCCTTTTGTGCGTAATTTCACCTGTTCGAACGAGGGCATTCGAACGTATTCGAACAAGATCGTTCGAACAGTCTTTAAACACGTCCTCACAGCGTTTCACGCGAGGTTATTTTTGGAATAAAATTTGTTAAGGGGTGTGAAAGAGGAGGAGGGGGTGTGGGAAAAGTAAACGCCTTGTTTGGATAGGGACGAGTTCGGGCCGTGAAATTCGAGCCCAAGTTTTAGTACAAGTTATTTGATGGCTGTTGATTTATGTAACCCACCCCCCTTTGGCCTATATACCCCCACAAAAACCAAAACTTCTCATTTTACCATTTAATTTTAACTATACCCCTCACGTTTTTTGTTCCATCCGGATTTATATTTTTTGACATAAATTCGAATTTATGTCAAAAACATATGGCTACAACTATAATTAGTTAAATCGTCAACACATCAGTTGGCTAAATGCAAGATTGTTGGTGTCAGGTATCAATTGGGGAGGTGCATTTGAGGTAATTTACTTGAATTATATATAGAGACAGAGGGAGAGAGAGAGATAGATTTTTTTTGTTATTAGGCGAGGTGGGGCTCATCAGGTCAGGCAATGTGTCAAAGTAAGTTCTTTAAGTGCTTACAAAAGTACTTACATATTACTCATCATCGAGATCCTCACATCGACAGCAAGATTTGAACCCACAACCTTCTGGGTGTGAGCAAAATCGTTACCAACGGGACCAACCTTCGTTGGCGACAGAGTGTTTGTTTCATATTCAACATTATTTTCATGAATAAGTTTTAAAAAAAAATTATTTTTGTATTTACTTAAAAAAAAATGTTTCATATTTATAGTGAAAAAACAGGCAACCGTACGAAACGTTACAGAAGGCACCCTCACCACAAGATAAGTGTTCTATTACATGAAAAAAATGAGAATCAGCCTTCCATTTGATCTGCACTCTAGTATTACATTACATGTGCAAACAATTAAAAACAAAGGCAGTAAAAAAATAAATATAAAAACATGACCAGTCATTAATATTAATAATTTATCTTTTAATCTACAAACTGTACACAAATAAAAAGGTCGAAATCTCAATCACTAGTACTAATGCTAACATTTTGTTACATCACGGTGAGTTGTATCTTCATGCTCAAGCTCAGTAATCTCATTTTTGCCCTCAGATAGATGATACAAATTAGGTGAAGAAGTAAAAGAAGAAACAGCAGAAGAATAAGAAGTAGTAGAATCAGAACAAGTGTTAGAAGAAGAAGAAGAATTATTAGTAATTGCTAAACTAATCAACAAATCAACAAAAGCACCAACAATAAACCCATGATTTTTTTTGCCATTAACCCTTAAATACCAACTCAATAGTTCTTCCAAACCTTCCCAATCTTTAACTCCATGAGACTCAACCATTTCTTCCATTGATCTCTTAAAATCTTCATAAGGATCTTCTGATTCCATAGCCAAAACAACACTTTCTTTAAATAAAAAACCATTAGCCTTAGCTTCTTCCAAAATGGAACTTGTATCACCTGGTTCAAAAAACAACCTCTCTGATCTCACACCTCGTACCAATGTCTCTAAAGATTCACCATCATTAATATTGTAACAATAATAATCTTCTGATTCTGTTGAGTAACTTGCTGATTCTGATGATGTTGTGAACATTGACTTTGGTGTTTCAATAATGCTTTCTGAAGAAGGGTCAAAAAATACAGAATTTACCGTTTTGTATATATCATCATTTCTGAAAGAAAGGGTCTTTGGGTGGTTACAAGAGGGTAAAAATGTCCATGGTTGTTTTTCTTTGGTTTTGAATAGAGAAGGTAGCTTCAAAGTTTTCTTCTTCCCCATTGGATCTCAGTAATGAAGGATTTGGTTTTGGTTTGGTGCTTGTAATAAATTGGATGAGAAGAGAGTATTTAAAGAAGAAGCAAAAGAATGTGACAAGGAAATAGGGTGTGGTAGGTGCTTTCATGTGTGAAATAAATTTGTGTAGGTTTGTAAAATTCAATGTAATTTAATGCACCCATCAACAACTGAATGTAACAGCAATCTTTTCAGCAGTGTCAGCTTCATATCTCTTCTTTAAATTTTACATTAAATCATATAGATAGATATTCAAGCAACAATGTTGGTGTAGTGGTTTAATTTACCTCGGTCTACAGGGGTCGACTAGGTGCCACTGAGTTCAATTTATGTCGTGGATGAATTGGTGTTGGTCGATGCGAAATTTGATCCTAAGCACAAGCGAAAATTGATCTTTGTTAAAAGCGTTAGGATATTTTGTAAGTAGCTGATAAAAAAAATCATATAGAATTTTTTTTTCTAGGAAACATAACGGGTAATGTTACATTTAATATTGTCATATGTCTTTGACCTCGTGAGGGAACATTTATTTTTTGTTTTTTTAAAGAACACGGGATAAGAAATCACTAACATTAGACCAAGAAATAAATGTGTACTACATTAGCATTTAGAATTAAAACATTATACGTTTAAGGTAAAAGAAGGCAAATTTCCCTTAAACTTTCTGTGGTGCAAGTGAGGTTGAGAGAGGCAAAAATTTAGAAAAAATGAAAGGAAGTTAGTAACCTTTTTTACGTTATAAAATAGTGAAATTATGGTTGAAAAAGACGTTATTATTTATAAGCGAAATCTTTTTCATGCACGGCGACTGCGGAGACCAATTATTCGAGTATCAGAGATTCATTTAAGAGGTTGACCTCTCCTAATAAACGTTTTTTCATATGCACCAGATGGGGATCGAACCCGAGACCAAATGATTAAGAGATTCAAATATATATCACTTGTGCCACGTCATGTTGGTATTTATAAGTGAAATATTTGTGGTTGGAAGAGAGATGCTATAGCTACATCATAACTGAAGAAAGAGGGTGTGAGTGAGTGAATTCTTGTGAAGTTCTTAAAGAGGGAAGGAACGGTTGTATCACGTTCACTCATACTTGCCCCTCTTGCAAAATATTTATTAAAAAGGAAGGTTGAGATCTAAAACTAGGCTCTGTATGTATTGGGAATTTTTGTTGGTTATGTACTCTATCCCCTCATTTCATCTCATATAATAAATAACACTTTAATAATTAGGGGGTGTTTAGTCGTCTCGGCAAATTCAAACTAATTAACCCACAATTCAATCCAAATTGATATGTTTGGTTCAGATATTTTTTGTGCTCGGGTCAAACTCAAACAAATCGGTTTGTGACTTTCTGACTCGGATTCCTTGTAGTTGTGGGAAGGATCCGGTTTGTGACTTTGTGTGTAGTTGATACTGCATGCAGTTATGCAGTCAATGAGCTCGAGACCGTTGATGAAGATTGAATGGTCCAGATTTCAAAATTCGGTTTTTTATTAATAATCCGAGTCGAGTCAAATGCACCTATATAAACGGGAAAAGCTCTCACAATATTTAAACATTAACCTCTTTGATTTGATTATTTAAGGGAAATTAAACTTCTCACCACTTGGACCAATAAACATAGTAACATACTTTTACAGTCAAGATAAAATTAATTATTTCTTGCGAAAACAATCCAACACCTGCCCTTTTATATTGTCAGTCAACACGTCACATAGCGCCCAATTCAAGCTTTCACAAACGCACCAAACATATAGACATTGACTGTCACGTTGTTCGTCAAAATTTACAAGCTAAACTCTTTCATCTACTTATTGTTCCTTCCACTGCTCAGCTAACTGACATCTCACTAAACCTTTGGATCCTCAGCCCTTCTCGAATCTCTTGTCCTAGTTGGGAGTGCACAATATCCACCCTCCAACTTGAAGGGGTATTAGAGTATATGTATACATATTTAATACTTGTATTTATTGTATATTAATTAAGTTAGTTAAAAATACAAATTAGTTTGTTAGAGATAAATAAGAAGTTTGTTGGATATAATTAAGGAGTTTGCTAGATGAAATAACTGAGACTACCTGTATGTATATATATGTATATATATATATATATATATTGACTTTAACAATTAATGAAAGTAGAAACTCTCTTTACACCATTCAATTCTTCTCGTATCGTTTTAATATTATATATAAGAATGACTAGAAAGAATTGGAATTTTTTATATACATTTCTGAGGTGTACATGAATGTTTGTTGGCCATTAATAAAATAGAAATTCCTCCTCTTTGTTGCAGCATAGTGCTTCATAAATTATACTCATTATATTCTACGTACAATGTTTTTCATTATCTGATTATGAATGAGGATGCATAAATCTCCCAAAGTTGACCCCCCCAAAAAAACGTTAGTGCTGACTTTCGTTCGAATAGAGAGTTGACTAAAAATTAAGATGAGGAATTTCAGTTTCTTGAGGTTAATTTACATTGGCAGATTTGCTACCATCTCAAAATTAAGAAAAATATAAAAAGGTTTAAATTCCGTTTACTTTCTGATAAATTTGCGGTTATCGTTTCTAAAGTAATATTTATTTGGAGATAATTTTTTTTTTGGCTACATTTGATGATCAATTTTAACTAGAAAAACGTGAAGACAAATTGTTTGTTGTCATTACTTCAACCACCATTTGATCCAACGGTCATCATACAATCAATCAAGTTGACTCCATCAAGCTTAATGTGGGAGTTGGGACCTCTTATCCAAACCTTCACCCTTATCATACATATAGAAAATCAAATAAAAATAATGCACATGTTTCTGTTTTTTCTGTGTACTAAAAATGCTCTTGTACATTTGTCCATGTGATAATGGGTCCTAAAATAATAATAATACTCATTTAGTTGTACAAGAAAATAACACTTAGCAAACTTGTGAATGAGGTTTATTATAGGTCCCCACAGCATTTTCTTATCAAATTAAGTTATGAAGCTTTTAAAGGGAAACATGACAGAGAATATTGTAGTATCATGGTATATATATGAGGAATGATAACTATATTACACTAATGTTAAGTACTTTGGTAGTGATTACACACACGATGGATGTTTTCTACTTGAGGAGAAAACTCCACGTGAACTGTATTGAATAACTGTCTTTATTTAACTCCCTGTTTTTTACAGTCTAGTTTTGCTAGATCTCAATGAATCTACATGGGAAATTTCCCAGATTCACTTTTCTGAACCAAAATTTTGTTAAAGAATATGCCTCACGGTGGTGAACGAAAGAATAACATAAGCTCTGTTAAAAGGCGTTGCTGGTGGTCACCTGAAAGACACTCTGACAATCAAATTAGTGGCTAACGAAGGCGGGTGACTAGGTAGAGTGAAATGTATTTTATTTTTAGGATTTTGACCCGTTTATATAGTTGTAAGATATATTGCATGTGTATGGGTACAGTAACATTATTGGGTACAGGTGTTGGTAGTGGCACTACGCCAGAATGGCTAAAAAAGAGTGCCACATACCCAGCGTTTTTAAATAAACGCTGCGTATGAGAGACGCGAGATAAATACATATCAGCGTTTTTCACAAAACGCCACTGCGTATAGAGAGGACGAGATTGCCACATACCCAGCGTTTTTTTAATAAACGCTGCGTATAGAGAGGACGAGATAGCCACATAATCAGCGTTTTTTAAAAAACACTGCATATTTGAAAACGAAATAGCTTAATATTCAGCGTTTTTTAGTAAACGCTGCGTATTTGAAAACGAAATAGCCACATACCCAGTGTTTTTTAGCAAACGCTGCGTATTTGAAAACGAAATAGCTTAATATTCAGGGTTTTTTAGAAACGCTGCGTATTAGTTTAATTTTTTTTCCATTCGTGTTTAATTTCTCTCTAACCTTTCATCTCCCTCAGTTACGTTTCTGCATATGCGCGCTTCTTCTGCTTCTTCTCCCCTCTCAGCTCTCCCTCACGGTGTTGCGTTCTTCTCCCTCTCTCTCTCTCAGAAAAAAACCACAAACCCACAAAAAACCACAAACCCACAAACCCCCAAACCCACTAACCCCCAAACCCACATTGCTTCTCTCGTGAATCCTCTCAATCCCTCACTCTCGTGAATCCTCTCCAAGGTTAGTTCTCTATTTTGTTTTTTGTTTTTTAGGTTTTTTGTTAGGTTGGAGATGAATGTAGTTTGATTGGAGAGAAATATGTTGAATGTGTGAAAAAAAATATTTGATAGGAGAGGAATATGTTGAATGTAGTTGTATGTGTTTGATATGTGTAAAATTAGTTGAATGTGTTTGATAGGAGAGAAATTAGGTGTCTCTTTTAATATGTTCATTTTCATCTACATTTTTGAAGTGTATACAATTTAAATTGAATTGCTTTGAATAGGAGTACTTATTCATGTGATGAATATCTATCAATTGCTATGAAAGATTGTTCGTTGTTTTTTTTTTACAAATAAGAAAGATTGTTGTTGTTGTTGACTAAAAATTTTAAGTGTTTGTTGCTTGGTTTTGTTGAGATTTTGATTCTCAAAGGATATATTTTTTTAAGCAAGTGTGTGTCATCTATATTAGTAAAATCAAATATGCCTAAATCGAATATGCAAATTGTTTGTTAGGTTTTGGGAGTTGTTTTTGTCGGAGCTTCGCGATCGTTGTTCGAGTTTGTCCTGGTTCGAGAGTTCGTTCTAGTTCGAGTTCACAGCTGGTTGGATATTTGTCAGTGTTGCTTCCACTTGTTCAGGTACTTTTTTTGTTCTTTTGTTTATTTTATATGAAGAATTAATGACTATATAGAATACATCAAAGTCTTTGATTTGTTTAGTTGAAACTACTAGCTAGTTGATCGAATGTCTTAGCTTCAATAAAATTGTAAATTCTCTTATCCGAATTTATTATAGATATTGGGACATTATGGATAGAAAGTGGATGTCTGCCAATCGTTTGTCCAAGGAATATAGAGATGAAGTGGATTATTTTGTGAACTGTGATGTTAGACGTTTAGGGAGATCTAGTAATATGATATGTCTCTATTTACGTTGTTGCTATGTAAAATCAGTTAATGCAGACGAGTTGACAGGACATTTAAAGGGTAATGGAATTGATCAAACTTACACTTGTTGGACAATGCATGGTGAGGAAAGAGTTGAATCTTCGAATATGGGTAATAGTCCCGAGAGATGTGCACCGTTGACACCAAATACCTACATTTGTTGGGGACGAATTTGAAGAGATGGCAAAGGCTTTTGAAGACGATCTTAATGACCGTCCTCAAATGTTTGAGAAGTTGATAACGGATGCGAGACGCCAGTTGTATGAGGTTATCTTGAATTCACAAAATTATTGGGTCGTGATAAAGTTGTATTTAGGCAATATTCAGCGCTTTTAATGAAGCGCCTGCGTATTTAGTAACACAAATAGGCAATATTCAGCGCTTTTAATGAAGCGCTGCGTATTTAGTAACACAAATAGGCAATATGCGGCGCTTTTAATGAAGCGCTGCGTATCTGGGGAAATATTCAACGCTTTATAACAAGTCTTTGCGTGATCCGGGAAGGCAATGGGGAAATATTCAGCGCTTTTTAACAAGCGCTGCGTATTCGTAGGGCGCTTGGTAATATTCAGCTTTTTAAAAGCGCTATGTATCTGGGAGGGACGTGTTTGGCAATGGGTGACGCTTTTTGGGAGCGCGCGCCCATTGTTGGAGTGGAATCACCAACGCCACGTTCGCGCCACCAAAAGCGCTGCCCATGGATGAAAAAAAATGTTGCCCATCTACTAGATCTGTTGTAGTGTGAGTTACAAGATTTTTGAAAAAATTAAGATACGAGTACGTGACATAAATTTAGTATAAACATAAAATATATAAAACACAGATAAGTAAAACACATAATAGAAAACTATGCAATGAAATATGGGAAAATATTAGGTATATAACATAAAATAAAATAATATACAATGTTATAGGAGTGGTTTCAACATCATAACAAGATAATGAAAAATCTATTTTTTTTACTATAGAACAAGCATACATTTATACATCAAACCACTAATGCAAACTACTAAGTAGTGTCCACAAGTATCCAATTTTTTATTTGTCAAAAAAAAGAAAGTACATATGATTACCCAATGACCAAACATGGTTGAAATATGAAGTACAGACTCTGACATGAATACTGCTGTGTTGGGGTTGTATTAACAATCCCAGGTGGTGAAAATAGTAGAAATTAAGCTCAGTTGCCTTAGCCCAACCCACTACAGCACCTTAGCCAAAAAACACAATAAACCCGAACCAAGAAACTCGCTCTGGAACCCGGTATTTCGAACAAAAAACACGAACACAAATTCACTTGTACTATTGATCCTCTCTCTCTCTCTCTTGTTCTTCTTTCTACTCTCTCTTTTTCACACACCAGCTCTGCTAGGGTTTGCTAGCAGTGTTGAATCTTGACGATTGCCGATGATTTTAAGTGAAATCACTACAATGAAGATTGAATGAAAGGTATGCTATAGAAAACCCTTTGATTTTTGTTCTTGACTCCTTTGATTTGGAGAAACCCTAACACACAGATTGTACCTTTGCAGGTTCTGCGTGTGAGGGTTTGAATTGCACCTTCTAACTAAGGTAGTACCACGATCTTTCGCAATTTTTGTCTTCGGTTGATTTCTTCAACATGAAATCCTAATTTTGATTTTTTGATTTCAGTTGCATGCACTCTACACTGGACGTCTGAGTTGATAATAGCTTCACAACTCTGAAGAACAACACACACATGTAACAGAGCATGTAAACTCCCCTTTTTTCTCTTATTGTTCTTAGAAATCTTTCTTTTCTTCACAATTTGACCAAACCCTAACTCGGTTTGCTCTTTTCTTTGTGAGATACACTCTACACAACACAAAGGCGAAGAAAGAACTCAGAAATTCGCTTAACAGTAAAGTTCACACACAAAGAGTATTATAGAATAGAAGTAGTCTTTGTAAAAACAAATTGTTAATTTGTAACAACCTGTTACCTCAAAATTTCGGCAAGGGCATTAAATTAAGCTTTAAATGGTGTTGACTGTACATTTAATAATATTCTGTGGGCTGCAGGTCAACGTTCAAGTCAATATACCATAAACTCAATAGCACAGTTGTACAAGTGCTGATAATGCAAGCAGACTTCGACAGACTTAGTTCTTCAAGCTACGAGGCAAGGCCAGGAACCTTCGACAAGAGAAGGCCCAGTTGTTCGACAAAACTGGGTCCAATGCTTCGCCAAAATTCTTCGACAACGAAATGGTCGTCGCGCGCAAGAGCAAAGCGCTTAGTGGGCGGTTATTTCCGTTTTTTAGGAAGTGGTTATCGTGCACGCCACGATTGTATCCGAGAGTATAAATACTCCTTGTAATAGGAAAACGGGTCACCACATCTTTACAAAAACTCGTGAAACTCAACTTCCAAGCCAAAGCGAAACAAGAGTGAATCAGATTACATTGTGCGTGTTGGTGCACCACCTTCTTTTCTCTTTCACTTTAATGCAATTTTTACTTGTTTTTTACGTTTGTTGCGCTTCTTGCTTTCATTCTTTTCGTTACGCTCTCAAATTCTCTCTTTCTACTATTTTCTCGTTCTTACGCACGCTAAAAGACACAAAACTTCTAGGCAATTGTCAAAGAGATTTTCTAGTTTGATCTCACATCTTAATATTGAAAACTAGTGATTGTTTGCTAAAAACACCAAAGAAACAAATTGGCACGCACAGTGGGACCCTTGCCGCTTATTTTGTGTCGTTTCGTTAAGTGTATAACTCAGTATGCACTTGAGGAGTGGTAGAATGGTGCGTACCAATTCTAACAACGCCTCAGTTCCGACCACTCGTGATATCACAAGTGCAAGGAACAACGGTGAGATTCTCGCCAATGTAAGCGGTGGAAATGTTGCGGGGACTACGGCCCGGTGACATCAATAACCGCTCCCACGATGTCAATGACCAATGTTGGTTCGACATCGTCTATGGCCTTGCCACAAAGCGTAGGACTTCCTTCTAGTCCTTATGTGGCAACAGGGAATAGTTTGGAAACACGTTTCCAAAATACGAGTCTACCACCATACCCTTTTTGGGGTATATGGCATGCCTCTTTGGAATGCCACATGTGTCGACCTTTTCTCCTTCACACGCTTCTTCCGAGGGTGTACTTGGTCGAAATCCTACCGCATTAACCAATGCGTCCTTGTTGGCATTAAGACAACAAGTGGGCGAAAGCAATCATGACATGGTTAATATCTTGACTCAACAAATCGATGCGTGTTCAATCCTTTGATTCGAACACAAATACCGATTATCGATGTTAGCGCACCAAATGGGTAGGATTGCAGATTTCTTTGGGGCTCCTACGGAAACAACAGCGCTTACCAAATTGTGGGAACAATATGCCTAACACCCCACGCAGATCGATGGATCGCCAAAGCCTCAGCGGTTATGGGCGAACAACAAGGGGTGGGTAATCACATCCCCGAAGTAGTTATGGTGAATCGAAACCAAAACGCTGATGATGAAGTTGTTCGACAAGTGCAACGAAATAATGTTTGCGCTCAAGACAACATAGCCACTTTGGTCGAAACCATAATGGCGCAAAATGGCCTTAACGTAGGTTTACATAGGCCTAATTTCATATCGCCTGTGTGTGAGTATATCTTGCAGCGCAATTGCCAAGAGGTTGGAAAATCCCTAAATTCACTAAGTTTGGGGTGATACCAATGAGTCCACCGTCGAGCATATTGCCTTACATGACCGAGGCGGAGACATAGCTCAAAGTGAGAGTTTGAAAATGAAGTATTTTCCAAATTCTCTAACTAAAAATGCCTTTACGTGGTTCACCACTCTACCCCCGGTTCCATATACACATGGGGGCAATTAGAAAAGGCGTTTCATGAGCAATTCTACATGGGCGATCGAAGATTAGCCTTAAAGAATTGGCGGTGTTCGACGTAAAGTACCGAGGCTATCGATGATTATTTGAATAGATTCAGTTCTCAAGGCAAGATGTTTTACACAAGTGCCCGAACATGAGCTTGTCGAAATGGTCATGCAGGAGGCCTTGACTATTCAATTCGAAAGAAATTGGATACGCCTCATTTGAGAGACATGGCCCAACTAGCGATAGAGTTCGACAAGTCGAAAGGCTTAAAGAGGAAAAGGCTAGAGTGAATAAGTACAATAAAAAGAAAACTCGGTGGGTTTTCACAAAAAGAAAAGATAGCCTATGTAGACGAGCAATTCGACTTCGCATTCGGTGATGTCGAATGAGAGAGATAGACGTGGCTGAACTTAAGCTCAGTCCTCCTTATGCTTGCAAATTATTAAGGCCCCAAAATGGGAATAATCCTGTAGAGCCTAAAAACGATAGATTTGTGCCTAAGACATACACTTTTGATGTGACTAAATGTGATGAGATCTTCGATTTGCTAGTAACTGATGGCCAAATAATAGTGCCAAACGGCCTGAAAGTTCCTCCTCTCGGCGCAGGAAAGAAAAAGGGTTATTGTAAGTTTCATAATTTTTTGGGACATACAACCGACCGTTGTGTTCTTTTTCGGGATATGGTTCAGAAAGCGATTGAAGAGGGAAGACTCAAGTTTGGAGATAAAAAGAATAAAGCACCGATGCAGATTGATCTCGACCCCTCCATCAAGTGGAGGCGATGTACGCGAACCAATTGAGATGGGCATCAATATGGTAGACGTAAAAATGGTGGATTCTCCTAAGTCTACCAAACCTCCTGCTGAAAAAATCAAAAGTGTGGTACAAAAGAGTGAGGCTGTGCAACAGATTACTCAAGAAGAATACGAAGAAAAGGTACAATCTGTGTACCCTAAGGCTGAGGAAGATCTGATAGACTTCCTGAATCGGTGTAAATTGAGCTCTGAGGTCATGTTATGTCCAAGTGCAGTGCTGTGTTTGACAAAGAAGCGGCTAAGAGCGTCGAATGCTGCGAAGTTCGACCACCCCTGAAAAGGAAATGGCCAAGTAAGAGGCCAAATTTCAGCTTCGAGAGAGGAGACCTTCCTTACAAGGTGAAGAATTCAAGCAGGGCTTCGACAAGTAAGCCGCAGCCTTTGGCGCGGTGTAGCCAAGAAGGAGTTTGTCTTTGTCTTCCTCTCGCCAAACCATTTTTTCCAAGAACAGATCCATCAAATGAGAAGTGGATACACGCCGGGATGTAGACACTACAAAAATGCTTGCTCAACAGATCGAACGCCAAGCCAATCACGGTGAGGCCTCAAAGTATAATTATAAAAATAATTATAAGGGGGAAGAACCCCATGACGAAGACCCAATGGCGTCGATACGGTAGCTTTCGAAAAGAAGGCAACACAGGTTGCTAACGAGCCAACGCCAAAAACGGTTAAGGTGTAACTCCTAAAACCGGGGAAACACAAAGATAAGTATAGGAGCCGCCAATCAATCAGTGAGGGTTGGAAACAAGGCTAAAGGGAAATCTATTGTTATAGAGGAACCAAGAAGGCTCGCTATGGAGAGGATTTTCCTCCATTAATGACTTTAAAAAGAAAGGTGCTTCATTCGACATGGACGAAGATGTCACATCGATTTCGACGACTCGAGGCTAGCTTTGACGTAATCGCAACGTGGTATCCATTTTGCCGAGTGAGTACGATCTTTATTCTGATCCCAAATGACGTCGAAGAGGACTTCATTGGGGATATGGCTAACCACAAGCCGGTATGCTACTATGTCATGAACAATGGTCGTAGAAGAACAAATGGCCACTTTCGAGAGGCCAAACGAGGGTATCGCAGAGATCATTTGAAGCCCTTATACGTCCAAGCAAAAGTTAATGGCGTAGGCATTAACAAGATACTTGGTCGATGGAGGGGTCGCGATTAACTTGATGCCTCGTGCCATGCCAAGACAATAGTCCATTCGACACAGACCTTAGACCTCATAACATTATGTTAACCAATTATGAGGGAAATCGCGTGTCGTTGGGAGTGTCGAAGTAGAAGTGGTGGTGGTGGTGCTGTAAGAAGAACCACCACGCTCTTTGTTATAGCATCAAAAGCAAGCTACAATCTACTCCCGGGAGAGAGTGGATACATGGCGTAGGAGCTGCTCCTCAAGCCTACACCAAAACCGGTAATGTGGAGGATGATGGTCCGTAGAGTACGTCGAAGCGGACGAGTTATTTCCTTCTTGGACGTAAACAACGTCACCAGGGAGAATTTTTGAGAAGCAAATGGCGAACATTGCGCCATGCACATCTTCTAGCCAAGCATACATCTCCTCGGATAATGTGCTTTCCTCCATTCACTTATACCCAACACATGGTTTTGTGTGGGAAAGAGAGGAAATAGAAGGTGCCAATGTCTATCCCGAGGTGTCTTTGCCTCCAACAGATGGGACACCGACTCTTAGAAGGTTTAAGATGTCGCACTCCGGTTAGCTTGGGATAGAATTACGGCTTATATGGCCGAAAATAAAATAAAACGGCTTTGGAAGCCGAAGTTAAATCAACAAACAATGGTCCGCCGAAGCCATAACTTCATCTGAAGAAAATGGTGAAGTCATAAATGACAAATCGGATTGCATTTATGACGACGAACCATTGGGTTTTGAAAAAGACCCTAGAGATTCTACGGCGCATGCAAGCTCAAGATCCATCGAAGAGGTGGATTTGGGAGATGGCTTGATCAAAAGGCCAACCTATATCGGTGCACATCTTGATCTTGCGCTTGAACCCAAGTCATTTCACTTCGCAGGTTCAAGGATTGCTTTGCTTGGGAGTACAAATAAATGCCCGGTTTGAGTCGAAAGTGGTGGAATTACAAATACCCATTCGACCGGGAAGAAGCCGTGAAGCAAACGCCAAGAAGATTTGCTCTCAAATATTGGCTAAGATCAAGGAAGAAATAGAAAGGTCGTTTCAACAAAGAAATTCATCGAATCGCCAGTACGTTGATTGGTTAGCCAATATAGTTCCAAAGAATGAAGAAAAATGGAAAACTTAGAGTTTGCGTGACTTTAGGGATTTAAATAATGCAACACCTAAAGATGAATACGCTATGCCCGTAGCAGAAATGCTAATAGATTCGGCAGCAGGATTTGATTATCTCAGTTTGTTAGATGGCTACTCAGGGTATAATCAAATCTTTATTGCCGAAGAGGACGTGTCGAAAACGGCTTTTCGATGTCCAGGGGCATTAGGTGTTTATGAATGGGTGGTCATGCCTTTTGGTTTAAAAATGCCGGTGCCACTTATCAAAGGGCAATGAATTCTATGTTTCACGATTTTATTGATGATTTTATGCAAGTGTACATAGATGATGTGGTGGTTAAGTCATCCTCAGAAAGTGGTCATTTAAACCATCTTCGACGTTCTTTCGAACGAATGAGGAAATATGGATTGAAAATGAATCCAACCAAATGTGCTTTCTACGTATGCGTGCGGTGAATTCTTGGGTTTTGTAGTACACAAGAAAGGCATAGAGATCAACGAAAATAAGACTAAAGCAATTATGGAAACGAAGGCTCCTTCGACCAAAAAAGAATCGCAATCACTACTTGGGGGAAAATCAATTTCCTTGAAGATTCATCTCAAATCTAAGTGGCAAAACACAAGCTTTTTCGCCATTCTTGAGATTGAAGAAAGAAGATGAATTCAAGTGGGAGCAAGTTCACGGGGATGCTTTCGACGCAATCAAGTCTTATTTGGTCAAGCCACCAATTTTATTGCTGTTATTGGAAATAAATTGCTTGAAATTGTATGTAGCGACTTTTCGATAACACAATAGGTAGCATGCTAGCGCAAGAGGATGATAGTGGTGTCGAAAGACCCATTTATTACCTTAGTAGGGTTTTGATTGATCTTTGAAACTAGGTATAGTCCAATTGAGAAACTATGCCTTTGCTTGTATTTTTCATGTACAAAATTGAAGCAATATATAAAATCACAGATGTTTATGTTTATTCGCATTTTGACGTTATTAAAATATGTTGTCAAAACCAATGTTGCATAGTCGAATTGGCAAATGGGCTTTAGCTTTGCTAGAGTACAACTTAACTTACCAACCCCTTAAATCAATTAAAGGACAAGTGGTTCTTGATTTTATAGCGAACCATTCTCATTGTCGAATGTGAAATACATTCATTAGACGTGCGCCCTTGGAAATTATACTTGATGGCTCGAAGCCATAAGAATGGAAACGAGCATTGGAATTTTGATTGTCTCTCCGTAAAATACTCCAACGAAGTATAAGTTTAAAATTCGAGATTCTTGCTCAAATAATGAAGTCAATATGAGGCTTTAATAGTAGGCCTTAAAATTTTACTCGAATTGGGGGCAAGTTATGTCGAAATAAAAGGTGACTCTCAACTAGTGGTCAAACAATTGACTAAAGAGTACAAATGTATTAATGAGCATCTTATTAAATATTTCGTTATTGCCAATACTTTGCTAAAAAGGTTTACATTCGTTCACCTAGAACATTTACCACGAATTGAAAATCACGTGGCAAATGAATCGCACAAATTATACAGTTACAAAGTATCGAAGCAAAGCCTAGAAAGAGTTAATTGAGATAAAAGATAAATTAATCTCGTAAGACTCTCTCTATAATACTCCTTCGACGATATTGTCAACACCAAAAAAGCGGGGGGCAATAAATACAATCGAAATGAAGCGTCGAAGAACGTCACATTTTCGACGATCTTGACTTGGCGTAAATTTTTGCTATTGACAATATGGTTGATGATGATTGGCGAAAACCCATTGTAGAATATTTGCAAAATCCTACAGGAACACTAACAAAAAGTAAAGTACTGAGCTCTAAGCTATGTGTTAATTGGAAACGAATTGTATAAACAAACTCCTGAAGGGGTGCTACTAAAATGTCTTAGTGAAAACGAGGCGTATTTGGCAGTGTCTGATACACATAGTGGAGCATGTGGCTCACATCAAGTAGGCCACAAAATGAAATGGTTGTTATTTCGACAAGGAATGTATTGGCCAACTATCTTTGAAAGATTGTATAGAATTCGCCAAAGGTTGCCAAGAATGCCAAAAACATGCTGGAATACAACACGTGCCTGCAAATGAGTTGCATTCTATAGTGAAACCTTGGCCATTCAGGGGTTGGGCTTTAGATGTGATTGGAGAAATAAAACCAACTTCGTCGAAAGGCCACAGATACATTCTAGTAGGGATTGATTACTTTACTAAATGGGTAGAGGCAATACCTTTAGCCAATGTAGATCAAGAAGCGATGATGAGGTTTATTCAAAATCATATCATTTATAGATATGGAATTCCGTAAAACCATTACTACGACCAAAGGTACCGCTTTTCACCGGTCGAAAAATGGTAGATTTCACTTTGAAATCGGTTTCAAGTTATTGACTTCGACGCCATACTACGCACAAGCCAATGGTCAAGTAGAGAGGCTGCGCCAATAAAATCATTATTAATTTGATTAAAAAGCATGTTGGGCGTAAGCCTAGAAGTTGTACGATTCTCTTGACCAAGTATTATGGGCTTGTCGAACTTCACCTAAAGAGTCTATAAACACCACTCCCTACGAAAGTTAACATTTGGGCATGATGCGGTGTTACCCGTCGAGATTTGTTTACATCAACAAGGATTCAAAACAATGTGAAATTCCTTTTGATCATTATTGGAATATGATGATTGATGAGTTGGTTGATGTAGACGAAGAGAGGTTGTTAGCTTTAGAAATGCTTATTCGACAGAAAAAAAGAGTAGCTAAAAGCTTACAATAAAAAGGTTAAGTTAAAAACCTTTGAGGAAGGGGAGTTAGTGTGGAAAGTCCTATTACCTATGGATAAAAAGATAGAGTTTTAGGCAAATGGTCACTGTGGTGGGAAGGCCCATTTCGCGTGTTGCGTTGCGTTTTTTCGAATGGCGCTTATGAAATCGAAGAGTTAGGTGACGAAAATAGGACCTTTAGAATAAATGGCAAGTATTTAAAACGATACAAGCCAACGTTAATCAAAATAAAGATTGAGCAATTGTAAGTAAATGAAAGTTGCTCATAAATGGCAATGTACAAAGAAATTGTTAAAGTTACACGACCATTTTTAGAATGCTAAGATATTACAGCCTTAGAAGGTCGACAAGGTAGCCTTGTGCCTCTCCATGATGCTAACACTTAGAGAAATAGAGGTGTCGAGAAGATACAGACTCCTTGTCGAGATCGTGAGAATAGCTTGGTGCTTGTCAATCTTCTCCAAGTGCTCTATAGTGCCATTGCTTTGGTAGTTTTGGTGACGGAAGAAGCGGCACTCTCTGCGTTCGACGACTGTGCTCTTCGATGCTTAGCATTAGACAATTTGAGTTGAAGGGTCTTTATTTCTTCCTCAATGCGCGCAATCTGCGCTTCATTCAGCGATTGCTCTCATCATTGGTCGCTTGGGTCTCGAGGGGCTTCGATGTCATCTTGATCACCTTAAGAGAGGCGAGTTCCACCTCGCAGAGTTGAGTCTCTTGAATCTTGCGCTTAGAGGTAGTCGACGTTGGTTGATCAAAAGAGAAAGTTGCTCAAAAATAGGGCCAAATTCCATGAAGAACGCAAGGACATTTGGAGGAGGTCTAATCTGGTGATCTTCTGAATGAGGGATTTTACCTCAAGATACACAGATGAGTCATGCTCGATGGTTGCCACCAAGTCCCCTTCTAACACCTTCGTCTTCAACTGGCAAAGCAGGCTTTCGACCGTCTCTTGGTTGATAGAACTCAGAGAATTGTTTGAGGAACTGCAAACCAAACGGCTCGACGAGCTCTTGAGGCTTAACATAATCTTCAAGGCTGCCAAGGGATCTGTCTTCTTTAACTCACGGCCGCTTCTTGATCGGCGACAAATGGCGTTGGATGACTCTCGGCGTAAACACCTTGATCTGCAGCCTACCTCTACTCTAGGCTCCTCCGGTTCTTGATCGACCACATTTGCTTGAGAATTTCGACGAGGAGGAGCCGCTACTTCTGGTCCTTCAGTTGTTGGAATAGTAAGTTCTGGAACTTGAGCAGTTTCTCCAACAACAGCCTCCGGTTCGACGCTACCAGTAGTTGGAGTAGCCTCCTCCATAACAGGAGCATTCTCTTCGACGACCGCCTCTTGTTCGACATTTCCAGCACTTGGCGCAAGCTCGTCGAAGATGGGAATTGCAGGGTTCTCCAATGCTTGGAAAATCTCTTGTGAGCTTGCACCTCGAGGAGATGAAGGAAAAGGGAGCATAGAGGTCGACAACTCGGATCGCCAGAAATTTCAACCATAGATCGGACTTCGAGGTTGTTCACGAGCAGTCCACCCACCTATACACAACAAGGTGTGTCATTTAAGTTAAGAAGTGGAAAGGTGAGGTCGAAGAAGTTTAAACTAATGTCGAAAGAGAGTTTACCTCTTGTACCTTAAGTCTCTTGATTGGAGGAGAAGAAGGTGGTTCAGAAGTCTCATCAATAGTGATGCCTTGGGCTGCCCTTTGAATCTCGGAAAATTTCTTTTCTTCGACCTCTCTGAGTGAGTGGGATGTTATCATCACTTTCGATGTGTCTGCAAAAGAGAATTTGGGTTATGTCGTGAAAGTGAATGACAAAGGGAAGAGAAATTTCGACTTGATTAACAAGGCAAGAGTATAGTACCTCATCTTCGTGAAGGACCATTTTCCTTTTAGCTTTGGCCCGTTGGGGATTTTGCACAGGTTGTTTTCTCGAATGAAGGTTTTCGACATGAGTAAAAGTCGTAATCAAAAGCAACTTGAAGCGAATAAATGGCAATATACCTTCTTTAGGACAATGTCCGAATAGAGACTTCGTGTCCACTTTGCTTTTCTTGGTTCTTTGGAGGAGATGGTGCTTTGTGGTAGCCTTGATTGCTTTGGCCTTCGATTTGGGTGCGAGTTGACTGACGTCGAAAACATTTGTAAGAAAACGAAATAAAACTAAGTTATAGATGTTCAAGACTCGGGGAGATTTGGATATCAAGAAGTAAATACCGGGTTGTTCAAGGAAGAGTGCCACCAATCTCTAAAAGGGTATTAGGAAGAGGACCTAGATATGCATGAGTATAAACCCTAGTAGAGGAATCAATACACAGGTTTGCCATTGAACCGCTTTCGACTATCGTGAATGTCGGGCTCATCAACAAAGCCGCAAGGGTTTTAGGTCCGTTGGTCTCGCTGCGTTTTTAAATGGAACATTCAAAGACGAGATGAAGAAGCCATGAGAGATCAAAAGCAAATGCGAGACGAAATTCAAGAGTGTATTGAAGGAAAGGAGTGAAAGTTTGAAACTTTAGTGATTTTGGGGATTTTTGCAAAATGCAGAGAATGAAGAATACAGATAGGTTTCACAAAAGTTCAAACTGAGTAAAGAGGAATATGAAAGGTTGTAGCCGCTTATATATGTTGGGAAGCTACGATTATTGCACGTTAAGCCATAACTCGCGCGCGCTCGCGACGTTTGAGAGACGTGATGGCCCACCAACTATGCAACGTGTGCCAATAAGACGGTTCGTTTTACCTGTGCAAGTAATGATGGTTGTCTTTTCGACCACTGTTGAAACGCAAAAGGCGGTAGAAATGACCATTGCACAGTATTCAAAAAATGCCTTTTCTTCCCTCCATTCCTTATTCCGTCGAAAAAACATTTTTTGGGGGGCAATCTGTTACCTCAAAATTTCGGCAAGGGCATTAAATTAAGCTTTAAATGGTGTTGACTGTACATTTAATAATATTCTGTGGGCTGCAGGTCAACGTTCAAGTCAATATACCATAAACTCAATAGCACGATTGTACAAGTCTTGATAATGCAAGCGACTTCGGCGCACTTAGTTCTTCAAGCTACGAGGCAAGGCCGGAACCTTCGACAAGAGAAGGCCCGGTTGTTCGACAAAATCGGGTCCAATGCTTCGCCAAAATTCTTCGACAACGAAATGGTCGAAGCGCGAAGCTTGCAGCGATTAGTGGGCGGTTATTTCCACGGTTTTTAGGAAGTGGTTATCGTGCACGCCACGATTGTATCCGAGAGTATAAATACTCCCTTGTAATAGGAAAACGGGGTCACCACATCTTTACAAAAACTCGTGAAACTCAACTTCCAAGCCAAAGCGAAACAAGAGTGAATCGTTACATTGTGCGTGTTGGTGCACCACCTTCTTTTCTCTTTCACTTTAATGCAATTTTTACTTGTTTTTTACGTTTGTTGCGCTTCTTGCTTTCATTCTGCTTTTAGTTCGCTCTCAAATTCTCTCTTTCTACTATTTTCTGCTCTTACGCACGCTAAAAGACACAAAACTTCTAGGCAATTGTCAAAGAGATTTTCTAGTTTGATCTCACAGTCTTAATATTAAAAACTAGTGATTGTTTGCTAAAAACACCAGCAAACACAACCATATTTGGTTTTATAGTTGTTACAGTAGGTTACCTAGGGTTTTGAATTATCTAAATTCAGCACACTAGACATGACACAGAGACGGGCATACAGGCACTGCTAATGTGAAAAACACATGTCACTGACATCAATACATATATAATTATTTATTTATTATAATTAAATAAAATATGAATATTACCTATAAAAGATTTAAATTGACCAATTTATTTCATAACAATATAAAATTTCTTAAACAAAATATGATAATTTTTTAAATTCATTTTCCATCTACTATATCGATAAGCTAAAAATGATGTAATCAAATTTAATATTTTCAATCCCTTATTTGATCATCACTGCTTTGACACTTCTTTAGCCTTTGTAGAAGTGTACAAGAATTGTCTAAGATGTGTCGAAGCAAAAAAGAAGAAAATATTTTTTGGGACAGTTGTCTGAGGTGTCGTAAACGTTTTGTATGAGTATCAGACATCGACATGTGTCGTACACCAAAAAACGCCAAATATCAGATGTGTATGTACTTCAGAGGCTATACTTCAAAGGTTATAAGGTGAAGCTTGTAAATTTGAACTGGCATTTGATTGGGTTCCATTAGTCCATTAATTTGGGTTAGACAGAACACATGATAACTTTTTGGGTGGTAGGAATTTAAGCATATAAATATGTGGATTTATAGTATTGGATTTTCCAGCTACAAAGCTTGATGACGATTGATATTAATATTATTCCATGAACATTCAAAACTTAATTAATAAATTAATATTTCTTGTTTGTCATATCATATTTAATATGAATAGTGGATAAAATGGGAATATTTATAATTAATTTAATATCTCTAATTAATGTCTTAAAATCTCTCATTTGGTAGTACAATTTAAAATCTCTCAAGAGAAAAATAGTTGGAAGTGAACTGTTATGTCTCCCAACAACAACATTTTTTTCTTCAGCCATGTTACTTTCAATTCAACTCTATGACTGTTCCCCAACCTCTCTGTTTCCATAATAGTTTAACTACGAACGTGTAAGCTTCGATTATTATAAAGATTTTGTGACGAATAACCGCTCATCACAATTGTTTTTTTATATATATGTATTCCCTTTTCCTGTAGCTCGCACGTTAGAAATTAGAAATTAAAATTCAGCTCACTTAGAAAAATTTGAAAATCAGTATCCCAGACATTGCATGAAATGGATGCTCTTATTCCTACCAAAATATTGCTGAGATTTCCAATGTGGTAATTAGCGCAATTCGCCAACTCAGATTGGATCTAGCTAGTTGAGTTACTCTCTTACAGCGTCACGAATTACTGTTCCAAATTTCTCTTGTGGAGAGTTATTAGATAAGTTCTTTGTAAGGTTTTGTTCGGCAATACCAATTTACTAGCTTAATGCTATAAATATTTTTTCAATTTTGCTTTTATAAAAGAATATTCTCAACTGTTATTTGTAGGTCATATTATTTTTACTTTTCGAATACACTTATTAATCATGTTGGGGAGTCCGGAGAGCAGGGGAGAATTACCGAGCTATTCAATGAACGGATCACTAAGGGACTTGGACACCACATCTCTACCCAAAACCTTAAGGTATTAGGTATATGGGTCCCCTCTCTTATATGTCCTTCATATAGCTCATTCCTAGCTGATGTGGGACTTAGCTACTCACACTTGAATTTTTCAACAATCTCCCCTCAAGTGTGAGTCACCCACATCGCTAGTCGCTCCCACGAGAGCGAACCTTGGCTCGATACCGCTTGTTGGGAGTGCGGGGAGCACGGAGAGAATTACCGAGCTATCCAATGAACGGATCACCAAGAGACTTGGACACCACATCTCTACCCAAAACCTTAAATTGTTGCAATTGGCAAACACCTATTGGTACAAGTTGGATTGCACTTTGGTGACGTGGCAAGGCTAGTTTAGAAGCTTCTCTCTATCAGGTTTGAACTGATGTGGTTAGCGGGAAAAAATGGTTATTACCGTTTCGACAGCATTCAAGTCTTCGACAACATTATGTTTTCGACAGCATTCAATTTTCGACAACCATTCGCCGACAAGATTTCCTTTCTTGATCTCGACTATATATACTTAGCTCAATTCTCTCTCGTTAAGAGGTTGATTCATTTTTCTTGTAATTGGATGAGTGACTTGAGTGAAACACGGGTGTAAAGGGATCAAGGGAAGTGAGGGGTTAATCTCTTCGACACTGAACTGGGCCAACAATTTGCTCTGTGTTCTTTCAATTTTCGTCAATTTTAGTTTCTTGTACTAAATTGAGAATCTTGGTTCAAATCTTGGATTTTCTCAAATCGGCTTAACTCTTCAAATTGATTGTTGTTTTGTGCTGCATTGAGTCTATCATTGTTGCTGTGATTCTCAACAAATCATGTATCTTTGAATGTGATTTTTCCTGCAAACAAATATCCCCCCTAGCCTTGCTTTTAGGCAAAATTATCCAACTACACAAATATTAAGAAATAAATTTAGTTTTTTATGAGGAAGAATTTAATCTATTTGTCTTGATTACATGTAAAAATGAGTTATAAATACTTTTTTTTTTTGAAGCAAACCAACTCAACAGCTTGAGCTGAAATAAATAAACCACAATGATCCCGCAAACAAATACCAATAACACAACGTGATCCTTGCTCGAACCAAGCTCCGTCAACATTACATTTATCTTGACCACTGATTCTGCGCGCCTCCGCCTTAAACAGAAAATAACAGCAGCAAAATCAGATTTTAAATTCTGATCTAACACTTGCAGCAAGTTAATTAAAAATCAGCTCCAATGCACTTTCTGCTGCTTCGAACTCGTCACAAATTATAAGTGCCATAAACCTGTGCTGTTTGCCACACCTGTTGAGCCTTATTACACAGCTAAAGAAACAATGTCATTCATTTTCTGGAGCTTCGTTACACATAGGACATTGAAAGGTGCATTGAACTCCCTTGCATTGGAGTCTAGTTCGGACTGGGAGACACCCCCAAGCTAATCTCCAAATCAAGATTTTAAATTTATTAGGCACTTCTACTTAATTTTCAAATCATTGAGTCTTCTCTAAAAATGGAATTCTTGGCATCTGCAGTATGTGCTGAGCTTCTGTGGGATTAAAAGTGGAATTAACAAGATCTACATTCCATGAACTTGGGTTATGGCTTATTGCCTATTGCCTATTGGGGCCCCAAAAAATCCCCTCTTGGGCAATACTAAAATGATCTCTTTTATCTTGGGACCGTACATCATCTTAGAAAAAAGGAGATGATTTTTTTTAACAAACAATAGGAGATGAGTTAATAAGGACTAGTTTTAAAATAATATACTATATATATATTTTTTAAATCGAGTATCATCCGAGCGCACTTAGAAATATTAATCTCTTCAACTGGGTAGAACCACAATAGACATAAAAACTCTTCCTCAAGAGAAAATGATATTTTTTGACGTCATCATGGCAAAAACCACCATAGACATAAAAAACATATTATTTTTTGGGGATTTTTTTTTTCATTAACCACAGATTTATACCACAATGGTTAGATGTCACTAACCACAAATATGCATAACAATCTCTAGATGCCACTAACCACATATATGCATAACTGTGGTTAGATGCCAATAACCATAAATGTAAATAGCAATTGTTAGTGGCCACTAACCATAAATATGCATAATTGTGGTTAGATGCCACTAACAACAGTTTTGTATAACAATGGTTAAGTGGTCACTAACCATCCATTAATAAAAAAACATTTTGTATTATATATAATTTTTAAATATATATTATATATAAATATATATATGGTGGTTGTGGGCAATGGCTGCCGGTGGAGCTCGACGACAGACTGCGGTGCCCCGGTGATCGACAGTGGTCGATGGCAACAGTGATAGTGGCTCTCCTGCGATCAACCATCGGCGGCGGTGGTGCTATTTTTATATATATATATATATATATATATATATATATATATATATATATATATATATATATCAACATTACCCTTATTTTAAAAAAATAAAATACAACACCCTTATTTTAAAATGACAACAACACAATTATTCATTATCAACCATTAAATTAAATTAGATCAATAAAAAAAGATCCAATGGCTAAAATTAGATTAGTAAGAAAAAGTAAGGAAAATACTTAGTATTGTAAGCCATAGCCGAAGCCGATATAACGTGTGTAATTTTTTTTTGACAAAAACTTATGTGTAATTTCATGAGTGTGATTTATGCTATTTTCAAATCACACCATGACACGTTGACTAATTATTTATGTTATTTATTATCTTTTAGTTAATTTTTAAAATTTATCTAATCTATCTAATATCTAATATATCTATCTATATATCTATCTATCTATTTAATAAAATACACAACTTACAAAATGACAATTATAGACATCTTCATTTTTTGACACATCATCACTTATTTATCATTTTTAATTCCATTTTCTCTTCCTTCTCTTTCAATCTCACATTTCCCAATATTTCACACACTCTTACTTTTTCTTCTTACACTCTCTTTCATCATTTTTTTCTTTTTACTTTACTTTTATTTTTCTCATAAACAATTATTCTCTTTCTCATATCACTCTACTTTTATTTTTTTTAACTAACAATCTAAAAAATAAGAAAATTTAATGACTATTTAAACTACTGATTAATATTTAAAACAAATATTTCTTATTGATAATCTACTATCTTTATTTTACTATCTACTATAATATACTAATCAACAAAAATAATCAATTGAAACTACGACAAAACTGCATTGATATATAAAAACACGGGTAACTGTAGTGATATATAAAAATACACAGGATCAATATTTGTCATTGATAATTATAATTTTTGAAGACTACTATAAATAAACCTACTATCTAAATAATTAAGAAGGCTTAATGACTAATCTGAACTACTAATTAATATAAAACAAATGTTTCTTATTGGTAATTTACTATCTAACTTTTGTTATTTAGTATAATCTACTAATCAACTAAAATAATCAATTGAAATTACAAGCTAACTGCACTGATATATAAAAAAACACGGGATAACTACAGTGAAAGTTATAATTTTTGAAGACTACTATAAACTTACTATGTACAAAAACAAGAAGGTTTAATGGCTATTTAAACTACTAATTAATATAAAACAAATATTTCTTATTGATAATTTACTATCTAATTTTTACTATCTACTAATCAATTGAAATTACGAGATAACTGCACTGAGATATAAGAAAACACGGGGTAACTGCAGTGATATATGAAAAAACACGAGATTAATATTTGCCATTGATAATCATAAATTTTTTAAGGCTTAATGACTATTTAAACTGATTAATGTTTAAAGCACACGTCACAAGTATTTGTCACTAATTCCTAAAAAGGAATAATAATTGTAACTGATATATAAAAAATCCGAAATAAATATTTCTTATGGATAATCTACTATCTATCTTTTACTATCTACTATAATCTACTAATCAACTCAAATAATCAATTGAAACAATGAGATGACTGCATTGTTGATACATAAAAAACAAACACGGGATAACTGCACTGATATATAAGAAAACACGGGATAACTGCATTCATATATAAAAATACGCGAGATTAATATTTACCATTGATAATTATAATTTTTTAAGGCTTAATCACTATTTAAACTGATTAATATTTAAAACACACGTGACAAATATCTGTCACTAATACCTAAAAAGGACAAATATTTGTCACTGGTATATAAAAAAACACTAAATAAATATTTCTTATTGATAATCTATTATCTGCCTTTTACTATCTACTATAATCTACTAATCAATTCAAATAATCAATTGCATTGATACATAAAAAAATAAACACGGGATAACGACACTGATATATAAGAAAACACGGGATAACTGCATTGATATATAAAAATACACGGGATTAATATTTTTCATTGATAATTATAAGTTTTTTTAAGGCTTAATGACTATTTAAACTGATTAATATTTAAAACACACGTGACAAATATTTGTCACTATAAAAAGCACAAATAATTGTCACTGATATATAAAAAAAAAACGAAATAAATATTTCTTATTGATAATCTACTATCTATCTTTTACTATCTACTATAATCTATTAATCAATTCAAATAACCAATTGAAACTATGAGTTAATCTATGATCGATACATAAAAACAAACACCTTTGGTAATCGTGACCGATATATAAAAATATGAGGATAACTGCAATGATATATATAAAACATGGGATAACTGCACTGATATATAAAAAAATACAGGTTAACAACACTAATATATAAAAAAACACTATACTAACATATTAAAAACACGGGATAAATGCAAAATTATTTTAAAATGATACTTTTACATTTCAAGATTTTAATACTACTTATCTATTTTTTTTTAAACTCATTTTTTATCTACTTGAAATTTATCCTTATTTTCACGAGATAATATTCAGACTATTTAACACTTTCTAAGTTTATTCATAGAAAAAAATACGATAGAAACCACAGACGTATGTACGGATATCCTACTAGTTATCTTATATAACTACCCCTAAGTTTTCTCTGATTTATTTTGACCAAAATCTAAAACAATCAGGAATTTTTGTTTCAAAAAAAAAACAATCATGAATTTGACCTATTTTATCCGTTTCTAAGTGATGATTTGGCTAACAACAGTACGATCATTTTGTAAATGTCCTCACCATTTTTTTTTTACATTTATTATCCAATTATTATCCAATCAAATTACCCCCCAGCGTTCCACAATTTTCCCCAAAATTTGAAATTCCAAACAGCGGCAAACACCATACCTCTTTCTCTTTCTCTTTCTCCCTTCCTTACTTCACCGTCGGGTGCTGTGCATCGATGTGAACAATATCGACGATGGAGAAGCACGTCGCGCAGATCTTCGATAGGAAGCAACAGATCATCGAACAGGCTCTCCAAGAATGCCATCTCTGGGAACATCACCTTTACTCCAAACTCCTCCTCAACGGAATTCTCCCTCCTCCATGGCTCTGCAACTCTGCTCTTCACTCCCTCCCTTCAGATCCCAAAGGTACTCTCTCTCTCTCTCTCTCTATCACTCGCGAGTCACAATTATCGGGTTAAAACCACATTTTAGCAGTAAGTAGGGTTTTGTGAGAGATAGAAATCGCGCCTCTATTTTCCTGTTCCAAAATTATACGGAGGATACATATTCTGGTTTACGGAACGAACAGTATAATTATGTTGTTGTTAGGGGTTAGCTTTTCTCTCTAATTGTCATTAATTTCTGGTAGATTCTAATTTTTTTTTCATGAGGAGCATTTTAGATTTTAATTTCCAGTTACTAAAATGAATCTCATGTTTTCTTTTCTATCTTTTCAAGTTTCAAAATAAGAATCTGTCAAATACTTTAGTGGCCAATTATTTCTCTCTTCCTCCTGCCAGCACGTGTTTAGTAAGATTACCTAACATCTCAGCCAATTTTCCTTGGGACATTTGATCCTGATTTGTTACCAATATCTCTGCAGAGTTAAACCAATATGATATTAATTCTGGAGTTCTACTATCGCAAACACAATTTGGAGTTCCTTTTCCAGGTCATCATTGCAACGGCAATGTGGATGTTGTATCTGGTGATGTTCAGTATCCAATTGGTTTGCGTAATGAAGTCCGTGCTTTTAAGAAAGACTGTGTCACACTCACAGGAGACGGGCTTTCAAATTTGCCTGATTGCTCTGTCAACAATACTGAATGTGCTTCAAGTGGTCCTCCAGAATTGGATTGTGGTGCTATTTCACCTCAGAACCAGGTAGAACCAAGAGTCTCAGAGAGTTACCATGATCCAGCAATGTCACTGGCCAAGTTGCAAAGATCTAAGTCGAGACAGAAGGCTTTGGAGCTACGTACTAGTGCAAATGCATCTAAACGCTTGTCAGGAGATGATACTAATTCTGGTCACTGTGCTGCTGCAGTTACAGGTCCTGCATCGTCAACTCGACAGGAAGACCATATCAAGGAATTAAGCTTCGACAATGATATTCATCCCAACATCCAAAGTTGTTCCATGGAAGAAGTGAGCAGAGGTGATTCTCTGACTCAAAAGATCAGAAATCTAATAATTCTGTCCGCATAACAAGATCTAAAAGTTTATCCTGAGAATTCAACAATTTGAATGTTCGTAGTTCTTCTGTAGAGAAAGATGGCCCTCCACTTAATGATTCAAATGAGGCATTGGAGCTAGTCAACCGACCTTGTTTTATAAATGGAAGTTGTGTGGCTCGGGAAGAAAATATAATAGAGCTTCATGGTAAGGAAATTGGAAGCAGTGTGTCTGATAAGACGAGATTAACAAAACCTAGAAGTTCTGGTCAGGCAGGACATAGTAGTGAACTGAGGAACCGTGAAAGCACCTCCGGCAAGGACAAAGGAGTTGAAGTATCTGATTTGAAACATGCATGTGCTCATGTTGCATTAACCAATTTAGGCAATGCATCTGATTGTAACAGTGGAAGTAGGAGGAATACAGTTAAAGATGGCGACGTCTGCCAAACTATACAAGAAAGTAACATACAGTTTAGGCCAACACTACATAGTAGTTCCCGTCCATCACCAGGGGATGATTTTTTATCTTCCGGTGACTCTGTAAAGTCTACTGATAAATCAGTGCAATTGCCTCAACCTTTAATTTCAAATAACTTGGAGGACCCTGCAGTGCCCATTGTTGGGTCCTTCGGTAGTGAAAAAGATCCTGACATTTGTTCAGAAAAAACAGAAGAACGTTTAAGTAGAAGTGGTTCTAGAAAGGTATACTTAACCAGAAATTCAATGTTATCAAAGTCTTTGAACTCCAAGTCACCTAAGCAAAGTTCTACCTGCTCTGAATCTGTGGGTAAGAAGTCTCAAACTTTACAGCCTACTGGACTGGATGCTGGAAGGTTATCCCCAAGTCCAAAGTATTCCAAATTAGATAGAGAAGATTCCATAAATTCTGCAGAGAAGGGTAACATTGCAGCACTTGCTGCTTCTAGAAATTCAGGGGCTGTGACTAGTTGCACAGATGAAGGATCGTTGAGGCCAACAAGTTCTTCCAAGTTCTTCGAAATGAAAGCAGCTGGGGCTGTAAAAGTCTTGGATGTCCAAGAAAACATAGGATCTGGTGCCAATCCTACTGATAATGCTGAGCACAGATCTGCTGCAACTGTTGCTAAAGTTCAGGTTGATTTTGATGGATTAGTTGAAAAAGACCCTTCTTGTTTGGGGTCAAGACTTACTACTGTTAACCGTAAGGTCAGGGAGGATGTTTCTGTCTTAAAGCGGCCCTCTGATTTTGTTATGTCTGTGATGCCTAAGCAACTTGTTTTTGATGAAGTGGAAGAAACAAGTATGAATGGAATATCTAGTCCTGATTTGAAAGAGGGACAACAGGGAATGTCACCTGCAAAAGAATCTCTGGATTTGTCAGAATCATTGAAGTTACCCGACGATGAAACACAGGAAGTTTTGGTCAGAGAAGGGGATTCTCAGATGAATAACTGTGCTAGTCGCTTCAAGGAGGAAGTTACAGCCAGGGAAGTGCCAAATACCATGCCACCAAACATAGAGTTACCTATTGTTCAGAAAGAATTGTGTATTCTTACTCCTTCATTGATGAATCATTCAAGTCCTTCACAAGTTGGCCCTAAAAATTCATCAAGAGTTTTTTCAAAAGAAGCATTGTCATCCAGAGTTGTATCAACGAACAGTAAACTAGAAAATGATGAAATCAGTAATATGTTGACAGATTCTTCATCTGATGCAGTTACCGAAAATGGTCTGCATAAATACACAGAGAGTTACCAGGCACTGCTCCATGAAAGAAAAGTTGCCAGTTTTTCAACTGATATCCAGAATTTGAAAAGTTCCACAGGGAGTTTCACTTATGATGGGAAGCTTTCATGCTCTCAGCATAAGAGAAGAAAAATTGAAATGGAAACAGAGAAATTTCTTCCTGACTCTACACACTTCTTGGAAAATCAACCTGATTCAATTGGCCACAGGCCTGCAAGTGGAACCTTGGGTATTGAAGAAGACAATCCTGAGGTTGTTCTTGGAGTTCGACATTTGCCATCTGATCAGGAGGATGACATCGGACATGAACACATCAGTAATAGCCCAACAAATGTGGTGCAAGAAGGCCAAAATATGGAAGAGTCTTTACAAGAGGTGATAAAAGAAGAGGTGCATAATATTCTGTTTCACATTCTAAAATTATTTAAATTGATATATCATAATATATATTTTTAGCATTCAAGATTTAAATATGAATTTTCTATATATCTTGCACTAACGGAAATGATGCCAATTGGTTGATAAGCTGCTAGTTGGTATTTAGGTTAGGGCTTTTTATTTCCTTTCACTTTTCCCAACGAGGTGGAGGGCCCAATCTTGATTAAAACCTTTGAACTTTACCAATTTAATTGCAGTGCGGTGTTGTTTTGGTATAGACATCAAATTTGCTTTATTGGATGATCACAGACTCCTTAGGAAGCGATTTTAGATAAAAAAAATTATTCTGAAAATTATAGAAAATGCAAAGTAGAATGACTTTAACTCTATTTGAAATTCCATGAATATTTCCGGCAATGTCTATGTGATGTTCCACAGGAAGAATAGTTCAGAGAAAGCCAAAACTATCTAGAATCATGAGAAATGAAAATGCTAGATTTAGGCAATAATTGAGCCATTTTTGAGTAAAAATATAGCAAAGTTTGCGTGGTCAGTTCAGGAGTGCAGCAAGGATACAAAATAAATAAACAGAAGAAAGTGGAGGGAAGAGAGGTCAGTTACGTGAAAATCCAAGATTACATCAGTGTTTTGTCAATGACGGATGGCGGTTTATGGCGGGGAGCAAAAAATCTGCCTTTTTAAACCGCCATAAAGACACCATAAAACGCCATCCTTCACAAATTGGCCATGGCGGTTATCAAGAAATCCGCCACCGCAATCCGCCATGGCACCACCATGGCTGATATTTGACAACACCGTTCACAATTTGTGGCATGGCCTCGTTTTCTACAAGTTAAAATGCAGCTGAAAATGTCTTTCATGTAAACCTTCCTTAATCAAATATCCTTCGTCAAATATGAAGGCAATACCTTTAAAATTTGTGGAATAGAGGACACTGAAAATAAAATAAATTCCCTGAACTAAGTAAAGTTAGCACGCTTAGGGGGCAATGCTTTCTTAGCTGTTGCACAATACTCTGAAAAGAAAATCATATATTGAATTGAAGATCTTAAATATGTTTTTGCATTGTTGTCTTCTAATTTTTGGTGTCTTTGTTGTTTGAAAATTAGCTGAGAGCGAATGACACACATTTCAAGGCAAATAAGCTAGTGGAAAAGGTGAATTTCAGAATTGATTGCCATTTAGTATGGAATGCAATATTTCTAGGTAATTTTTATATAGAAGTCGAAGCAGGAAAAGTGACAAATGATTGTTGGAGAGGATGGTGAGGTAAACAAGGATACGATACGAGTGATGGCAGGCAGGGAGAATCCTAAGTTGGTTGATACAAATGAATCTTGAGTCTTGACGAGTGATGGCTAATTTTCTTTGATCTGTAAAAAAGTATAGTATGCAAAACATATTACTAATATTTATACATCCAGTCAGCAGGATTTGCTGAGGACAAAATGTAGATTGATATACTTGCGGAGCTGAGGCCTTAAATTCAGGAGTAAATTGGAACCCCACTAGAATCTCTCCAATTCTCTCTATTTGCATAATTATATCTCAATTGAGACAATGTAGAGCTAATAATTCTTAGGCGGCACCCTCTGAAACATTGTCCTTTTTATTTGAGAAAGGCATATACTAAAAAGATAAGAGTTTTCAAAATCAACAACATAATACAGTTTATTTGATGAAGGGTAATGGTTATTATCAGAAACAATAATCACTACATTATATGAATAATGTGCTAACACATATTTCCTCAGTTTTGTTGTATATGAATTAAATTATTTGAAACATGCACTAATACATATTTCCTCGGTTTTATTTTATATAAAATAAATAAATCCTATATTTACAACTTATTATCTGCTCACCCATAGGTACCACTGCAGTGCTAAAATTCATCAACACAGGCGTAGCAGAAGGATTCAATTACAAATTAAATTATAGTTTAGGAACCAAATTACAATTTTTTTAGTTTAGAGACCTACTTAAAAATTCTCAATTAGTTCAAGGATTTCTAGAGTAATCAAACCTAATAAAATTTCTGGCAGAGTTTTAATATTGATTTAATAATATTTAGACTTCAAGACCTGCAATGTTTTTTTTGGATCTCTCTTGTTGTCATTGACTTGTTTCAAAATACATTGTATTTAACCAGAACTACAGTTGTAACCAAATTGTTATATAATTTTGCATGAAAGCGAATATACAAATGTATGTGATAGGACGCGTGGGTCTAATGTCATGTATGACCCTACCATAGAAGCAATTTCTCAGAGGCCTACCATATGGAAGGTCTACACTATTAAATGGAGAGTGGGGTTAGGAGGAGAGAATATTAGTTAGTTACCGACGTGACCCTAGATTCCATGTGATGCGGTTATAGGAGGGAGAGAGAAGAAAAGGTCGTCATAGATGCAATTGGTATTGTATTCAGGTAGGAGAGGGTATCTCTCAGGTAGGATTCTCTGACTTCAGTTTATTTCTGTTTCCGAGTTGTAGAGCCCTTGAGCTCATCGTTTTCATTTTCATTGAATAATATACCGTTTCATTCACCTGAAATTTGAGTTCTATCACTATGCTTGCAAGTGTTTTGTTGTAAAAGTTGCCTTTTCTATTTACTAAATTTTCTGAGTAGACTGTGTTTCAATGACTTTCCTGTCAGCAGAAAATTATCTTGGATGGAAGAGGCAGAAGTTCAGACACTTGTATGTTGGCAGAGGCAAATTCATTCAGTTTTTGTGTTGACTCAACAATGAATAGCATCGTGGATGAGAAGGTGGAGTCATGGCATCTTCCAGTTAATTCTGGGATTGATAGTGCAGAGCATCTGACTTTTGGCGAAAGAAGAACCTCAAGCAGAAAAACTTATCCCGGAGAAAATGCTGAATTATCAGATGGTTTGCCCATTTCTCCTGGAACCCGATACTTGGATTTAATTGGTACAGATGAAACTTTACCAGAGTTTGAAGGGTTTGTTATGCAAACAGATAATGCAGAATCATGCACTAATGGAGACGAAATGGAATTGGAGAATATGAATCTTCCAAGTAACTTGGTAGAATATACATCACTTGGTAAATCTGGATTCATGCGTTCTTCATTCTGCTATTCTTCAACACCACGCAAGTTTGATAGCCTAACAAACCAATGTCAGTCTTTGCCTAATGGACTGCTGGAGGGCTATGGTTTAAAGACTTCGCATCCTTTAAACAATGGGAGTCCAAGGGCCTTTTCTGATTGCCTACCAAATTGTAAGGGACAGTATACATCTTCAGTTCAAACTCTTTGGGATAGAATTAATTCAAACTATGGAAGTTCAGGAAAACGGAAGAGTTTGAAATCAGAGCTTCCCTGCATTAGTGAAGAAAACGAAAATGTTGATGAGGTTCCAGGTACATTCCAGAACGGAATCGGTTCGGATGAAATGACTGGGTCAATTGCCCTAGGACCACTAGCTGAGATCACAGATAATGCAAATCCTTCTACGTTAGTTTTACAAGATGATGAAGATTTGGTAGGCACAGAGTCTAACTTCGGTGGGACTCACAAGAAAGTGAAAAAAAAACTTGACAAGCAAGATGGATATAGGGCGAGATTTACAAGCAAGGGGAAGGAGAACCAGAGTATATCTCTTGGAGCAAATGGTGCCAAGAGGACCTCTGAATCAGTCCGCAAAAGGTCCAGTAGGCCAAAGTTATCTGGAAAAGATAGTCTGAAACAGCGTCCTACTTTTTCCGGAGTGAAGTCTACACGCAAGAATATTGTTTCCAACCTTACTTCCTTTATTCCATTAGTGCAGCAAAAACAAGCAGCAGCAGTTTTTACAGGTAAATGCTAGTTATTTGAAAAATAAAAAATGCATTTTTCTATTACAAAGGTAGCCCTTTTTTGGATATTACAAATCAACATCTTCCTTTTTTATAGTCATTTACATCTCAATGTGTGAACATTTAGGTAAGAGAGATATCAAAGTGAAGGCCCTGGAAGCTGCTGAGGCTGCCAAGCGTATGGCTGAAAAGAAAGAAAATGAGCGCAAGATGAAGAAGGAGGCATTAAAAATTGAGCGGGAACAACAAAACCTAAAGCATCTGGAGCTGCAGAAGAAAAAGAAAGAGGAAGAAAGACAAAAGAAGGAGGTCGAAATGGCAGCAAAGAAAAGACAAAGGGAAGATGAAGAAAAAAAGGAGAAAGAAAGAAAAAGGAAGCGTGTTAATGATGTTAAGCAGCAGCAGCAGCAACAAGAGCATAAGAAGATGGATGCTAGAAAAGAACAGATAGAATCACAACACCGAGCTACAGTAAGCGGCTCTTCTGCCAATAAATCAATTTTTCTCTTTTGATCATTTGAAAGTGCTAATATATAGATTTTCTGGTCTAGGGTGAAGAAGTCCATGAAAGCAGAAAATTTATGGATAAAAGAGACAATCATAACAACTTGCAACTACAAGACAATATAGAAGGCAATGTTGAGAAAATTTCTGAAACTGAACCTTTGATCATCGGAGATTCAGCAAATGATAAATCTAAGGAAAGTTGTCCTGAATATTC
The DNA here is from genome assembly GCA_020916435.1 of Oxytropis ochrocephala. Lineage (NCBI taxonomy): Eukaryota > Viridiplantae > Streptophyta > Magnoliopsida > Fabales > Fabaceae > Oxytropis > Oxytropis ochrocephala. The sequence goes on along the minus strand of CM037090.1, from coordinate 2,958,561 downwards.
AGATTCTGTCTCTAATTGTGCTAATAATGGAAAGGTAAAATGATTTTCTGTGGCTCTCTTCTATGTCATCATTAACAATCTTATTTGGAAGGATTTCATCGCCGTTTGGTCAAGAATAGGAATAATATATTCCAATTCTATAGAAAGAAGTTCCCTTCTAACAATGCATGGTGCTTGTTTAAGTCAATCAAATAATGCCAATATATTTTAGTTTTAAATGCTGTTATTACTAATTGTTTAAAGACGACTGTTTCTATGTATATGATGCTTAAATAATAATCAAAGGGATATACGACTTTCCACTTAATGTTTCACTTATCATAGTTCTTCTGTGTAATAAGTTCTGCTTGTACTTGTGCTGAGCAGGGGCTGACTGATAAATAACTAGTCTTTACAGTGACCTTGAATTTACATGTTTGAATTTGTGTTATGAAGTTCCTTATATAACCAATGTGGGATTTAATTATCTTCATAGGCAACAATTGATTTGATCAAAGCCATTGAAGATGACAACTTGATCATCAAAAACCCGCTTCAAGAGCAATCATATGAGATCTCTCCATATAAAGGCTCGGATGATGAAGATGAAGATGAAGATGGCGTACCAAATAATAAGTTTATCCCATCATGGGCGAGGTTTGTGACTGTTCAAGTTCTTGCTGGTTACCCTTTAACTATCATTATGGCACTGTCAACTAGATTTCCTAGGTTTTAAACCTTTCATAGGGCACATGCCTATGTGGAGCATTTTTTTCTTCAAACTGAAATAAATGAATTTAACTAAATAAAAGCTTTAAACACAGGCACGTGCCTAAAGGAAATTACTTGATGATAGAATCTCACTTGAAATTTTGGCTTATCCGTATACCTAAAGACATTGAGTTTGATTGCTTTCTGCAGTAAGCATAGGTTGTCTATGATTGTTTCTTCCCAAAAAATGGATCCAGAAACGATTTTTCCTCGGCAAAGTTTTTGCAACATAGTAGAAGGTAACTTTATATATTGTGATACCTCAAAAAAAAATCTTTAGATATTATGAAGTTATATATATTAGTTGTCTATAAACTAAGCAACAATTGTTCTTTTTATAGTTCTCCTGCCTCGGAATCTTCGACTATAGTAAGAAGTCAATGATGATGGATTCAATAACATAGATATTCTCCATTTCATTGTACGGGATTTTGTGTTAAGGTATGCTGTCTCTTGACATAACATAGTTCATTACCTTGTAATTCTTGGTTAGCATTTGGTGATTCTGAAGGTATTTGTTTCAATATTGTCAGTTTGGAGACTACTTGTAAATAATATTTCCATTGCCATGGCCCATGGCCTTAGAAGAGTCGCATATTATGATGGGTTTACAGCTTTTAATTTCAATTCAATAATGTAAACTTTTGAAAACCGACTCTTTAAATTGTCACGGCTATAATAACTATGTCAACCCTTGATTTAATGATAGTATACTTTTTTTCTGGGATGAAAGAGCATATTAGACTCTTGTACCATTGATTTCATTACTATTTTGGGATGAAAAAACATTAATGCTGGAAGCAACCCCTAATTGTAAACATAGCAGTAGGTCCATGAATTAAATTGGAGGGATCAAATGGGAGGATGAAGTCCAAAGCCCAAACAATCTGTGTGTTGTACAGAGCTCTGAGCATTTTGTTGTGTTACGTGTAATAGAAGCAATCAAGCAAATGGGTGTCTATATTTTGTGAGAAATGTGTTAGTTGCATAATATTAATATACCGCCTTTACTTGTGTTCCTAATATGGTTATGTATTTATTGAAGGCTGCACTATAATTCAAATTTTTACTGGACATAAATCTTGGAAACCATTGGAATTTATAATTTTTCAATGAAAAACTTCTAATGATGGCGACGAAACATTTTTAACTGGACTTAAAACTTATAGTAGGTCTTTTGTATACCTGTGGCAGATTTTTGTAGAGCTTCGCTATGCAGCTGCAAACAGGATTCCTTACAATTCCATATCTTTTCCTTAGTTGAGCAAGGAGTCTTGATCAATATGCTGGTGCACCCTCAAATTTGCTTTATAGCAATTCTCTTATATTTTTTTTTTGACTAAGACAATCCTCTTATGTTTAAGATGCGTTTTTTGTACAGTTAAATAATCCCAAAGTAGCCTACGTTTCATAACCTTGGACGACAGCTACGTTTAATGTATTGATATATTTTTTTATATTTAAGCTGATAAGTACAGTCATACTGTGTATCTATTAGTTTTTTATGGTTGTTTACATTTGCAATTTTAGCAATATGAGAACACTGGCTCTGAACTTGAACTTGGATGTGATAGTGTATATGGAGTGTTTATTTGTCATTTTGCATAAGTTGACAAAAAATACTGTTTATTTATTAGATTTTTACTGTACCAGCTACAATGTATATATACACAGCATTTCTCATATGAATGCTCCAAAATCTGAATCTGAATCTGATACAGTAGTAGTCGTAAATTTGTAATAGTTCCAATGCGAGAATATGAAAGAGAGAATAGCCGTCAGTGAAGTTATATGTTTTATGCCGTGATTGAAAAGTATAATTGATTACTGATGAGAGTAACATGTATCTTCTATGAATCCCGGGATAAGGGATACGATACGTGGATACAAATTTTTTGGAATCGAGATACGTTACTACAGTAGAATCTTGATAAAAAAACTTAAATTAAAATTTAAAATATAAAACATAAAGATATTTATAATCAAAATAAGTAAGGATAGTCTGCAACGAGGATTTTTCCGAGTGGTAATTGGACTCAGATCCTCTTCCAAGGTTACGGGTTCGAATATTGGGTGTGATAAAAACTCTGTTGGGAGGAGAGAACCATAAAGGCTGACAAAGTCGAGTACTCGTGGCCAGCCAGGTTCCCCGACGCAAATTAGTCATCGACAAATCCTGTAGAAACCGTGCACGAATGACATGGTAACCAAAAAAAAAAAGTAAACATAATTAAATGTCTTTTTCCCACAATTTTAAAATATATTCTTCCTCCTGCGAACATGTCACAAAAGATATACAGTTAACTACCCAAATTAGAATTTAGCACAAAACAACGTCATAAGTCATATTCAATGGAAGGTTAGGCTCTATAGATTTGCCTACTATTAACTACTTAGCAGTTAGCATAGATATGTCATTCTTCTCTCCTCCATTTCCATCATTAAAAAATAACAAAGCTTCCAACTCTGGTTCATCAAGAGATATCTTTGCTAATTCAATTCCAACACCATCAAGTGGATAATGTGCATCTCCACTAATGTCCCACACACATCTTTGGATTTATTTTATTTCTCTTCAAATAATAGATAAAAGAGTAAGCATCTAGTTGGTTTTGATTTAAAAACAAATATAAATTCTAAGATACTCCCAACTGGATACGTATTTGGAAGTATGTGACATGTGTCAGATACATATTAGATACATGTATGTGGCCTAGTTTGGAATATCGATGCTATATCGTTGTACAGGAATACATTAGATGGTGTTCATTGACGTGACTTCACTAATTAATCAGTTATTCACACGTCTTAAATTTTTTAGACTTAGTTGGATTAGAATTATCTCAGTTTTAAAATATTAATTCAATTCAACGTGTATACACTGAATTGCGCTCAAATCAAAAGCATTTTTGACACCATCGCTGGGCCATAATATTCCGAGTTTGTTTTTTATCAAAAATATTCCGAGTTCTTCTAATCCATGATGAGAGTAATAAATTTTTTTGACCAAATGTGAGTAATATTGATCTCATAAAAGAAGCTATGAAAGGAAACTTTAGTGCAGAAATCAAGAACTTAATTGATTTTGAGAAATGTTTTTTTACAACCAAAAATGACAATTCGTATGTTATTTATATACGGTTTTGTTTATTTATTAATGTTCTGGGCTTTCGGCCCAACCCACTTAAGAGCGCACACTCAGCCCAATCCGTGGGGGAATCAGATCAGCGTTCGTATGTTCTGATCCAACGGCCCAGATCGCTTCATACTGATCTGACGGCTATTGACTAACCACTCAACAGTATATATAGGGGTCCACCGCTATGAAGGTAATTCTTCTGCCCCATACGTCATTTCCTACTTTTTACTCACTCCACTGACAGAGGCGTTGGAGTGCAATTGCAGGTACACCCAGACGGAGTGCTGAAGGCAACCAACAGACACAGATTAATCTTCCACTCTACTCTAGGAACAGTCTACTACAGATCAATTACTGCTTTTTTCCTCTCCTCAATTTCATAGACACTAAAGCAAACCGTATCTTATATGGTGTAAGCTTTTAGTTGTAAAATTGAGTTACCAAAAAAAATACGACTCATCGACTTTTAAGTGAAATATTCATATTCATTGTATGACCGAGATGAGGTGTATAAACAACAATCTGAGCAATGTATTATTTGACGGCATTATCTGGATTATTGGTGTCCAAATTAGATGAAAATCCATGGCAACATAAAGCTAATCACCAAACCTACAATCTTCATAGACATCTTTGCCAAAGTCAACTGTCCACTCCAGTTTAAGAAATCTCCATCATATAATAAAAGTCTTCCACGAGACAATATAAGTAACTTCCATCAAACAGTAGGAGTCTCTGGTTAGACAATAGATTATAACTTAGTTGAGCCTGATTTATATCTGGAAATAATAAAATAGAAAGAGTTATTTAGTATGAACATTGTTTTTTTAAGGAAGTAGGAATGAAAGTGAAACTCCTGTTGTTAGAGTTAATTAAGAGAACTATGTATCAGATATCTTTAGTTCACCAAAACTCTCTACAAGAACAGAAGCCATCCTTAAAGTGATGAAAACGGTTCGTATCTCGAACAATAATCTCCCTGCTTGTAAACTTAGACACTAATTTCATAAAATTGTGGCAATCACCACAAATTCTAAGGTTTTTCATAATCCTTATTGGTATATCACTAGGCAAACACATCAATCCAAAAGTTATAGCAAGCTTCTCACTATGGTGCCTCAAAAGCATCTCTTTTCTGCTCTCTTCCACATCATGCAAATCATTACTAGTATCAACCTTATAATTAAGTTTCTTCAACTCTTCCACCAAATTATCCAACTTATCATAAATCTCTTGCATTTGTGGATGATTTCTCTCCCCAACAGTAAATGAATGAATCTTATTCTTAACTTCAATCCAACTTGTACCCCTCTCCTTCCTCAAATCACTCTCTCTAAGAAGCTTTCTTGCTTTTGCAACTTCGTCCCATTTTTCGCTTGCAGCGTATACGTTTGCTAGCAAGATGTGGTTTCCTGCATTATTAGGTTCAAGTTCAAACAAATGCTTAGCTGCAATCTCAGCCAACTCAATATTTCCATGAATTCTACAAGAAGCTAAAAGTGAACCCCAAATAGAACTAGTTGCATTAAATGGCATTTTCTCTATCAAGTCATAAGCCTTCTGAACCTTTCCTGCTCGACCAAGAATGTCGACCATACACGAATAGTGAAGAACACTCGGCGAAAGACTATGCTGTCTTACCATGAGGTCAAAATACTTGTGTCCTTCTTCATGCAAACCCATATGACTGCAAGCATTTAATACAGATACATATGTTACATCATCAGGAAAAAAGCCTCTTTGCTGCATTTTTTCAAATAAGATCATAGCCTCAAGTGCACAAGCATGTCTAGCAAACCCAGAAATCATTGCATTCCATAAAACAATGCTTCTCACCTCCTCCACACCTTGGAAAACAAGGTAAGCTTCTCTTATACAGCCACATTTTGCATACATATCTATAAGAGAGGAAAAAACATATACATTAGAACCAAATCCAGATTTACATGAAATTGCATGCACTTGTTTCCCTTCAATCAAACTTGCCAATCCTGCACAAGCACAAATTACAGATGATATCATAAACACGTCTTGCTCAAAATCCATCGCCTGAGAATCGCGGAAAAGCAACAAAGCCTCTTCATGAAACCCATTTTGCACATATCCTGCTAGCATTGAACTCCAAGTAACAGCATTTGTTTCAGGCATACTCTCAAATATCCTACTCGCATCTTTTATCAAAAAGCACTTAGCATAAACATGGAGTAAAGCAGTTCCAACAAAACAATTTGAATCCACAGAAGCCTTAATAGAAAAAGCATGCAATTGCATGCACTCAAGTATAGCACATTTAAAAGCACACTCACACAAAACACTAGAAATGGTAAACTCATTGAACCTTGTTCCCTCTCTCTGCATTTGAACGAAAAGCGAGGGCAAGGGTTTCACGATCCTCTTCATTCTTGGTAAGTGCTCCAATCATTGTATTCCATGAAACTAAGCTTTTCACAGGCATTTCATCAAACACTTTGCGAGCACTGTTAACTGCAGAACATTTAGAGTACATATTAATAAGCATATTGGAAGTTAACACGTCGGTTTCCAAGCCAATACGAATAGTCTGAGCATGACATGCCAATCCATCCCTGGAAGATTTCGTTTTTGCACATAACTGCAAATAATATTGCAAATTGGATACACGGGTTGAATCAGTATCCAGATTAACAACGTTTTCCACGTTGAAGAGCACTTGTTTGGGGTGGGAAATAGCTGACAGGTTCCTAAAATGGATGCCGGAAGAACCACAGAGTTTCTCACACTTTCTCAAGGTTCTCATTCTTGTATCTATCGTTTGCCTTACACCATTTGATCATGTCAGGCTTGGAGAGAGCACCGTTGAAATGAAATTGTCAAAATTGTTAGAGTGTATATCATGTCTCGAGTTCGAACTCGGGACCTCAAGAGTGTTTGGTTCTTTGTATTTAGGCTTGGGTTACGAGCTCTAACATCATGTGACATTAGGAATTATTTTATGAGAAGTGCTAGCAACACTCTCTTTTAGACATTCTCTCGAGCAGTCACTCTATGATTGGTTAAAATTGTGTGGTTTCACTAAGTTAATGGGTCTCAAATCCAAAGTGGTGGGATCCACATGAATTTTAACTAATCATAGAGTGTAATCATAGAGTGGGTATTTGAGAGAGTATTTAAAAGAGAGTGTTGCTAGTATTTCTTTTATTTTCTATTTATATATCTGCGTAATTATTAAATTATTCTCCACACTTTGAAGTTATGGAAGACTCGCAATGAGAAAGTACGCGAGAACCTTAATCCCAATGCTCAAGCTGCTCTAAGAAGGGCTATGAATAGCTTATTTGAATGGGAGATAACAAGAAGTAAGCAAGGTGCTGTTAGTGAAGGACAAAATTCAAGGTTGACAACTGAACAGAGATGGACCAAGCCTAGTGAGGGAAACCTGAAATATAATGTTGATGCTGTGATTTTTAACCAAGACGACAAGTACGGGATATAGATGTGCATCTGAAATGACCAATGAATGTTTGTCAAGGCTAAAACCATGTTGTTCAATGGGATCCCTCTACCTCAGGAAGCTGAAGTTATGGGCTTAAAATGTGCCATTATTTGGTTGAGTGAGCTAAGTATCAAATCTATAACTATTGAGCTGAATTGTTTACCAGTGGTGAATAGGTTGAAAAGAACTAGTAAGCTTAAGTTTGATTTAGGCTCTATTTTGTTTTCTTGTAACACGGCTCTTTCAAATTTACAAAGCTATCGAATTATCTATATTAGGAAGCAGCAGTCTAATCTCGCTCATTTCACTCCTTCAGCAAAGCTATTGTAAGAATGTATGCTAGCTCTCAAGTCTTTAATTTCAGTCCAACCTATATTGAAACATTTGTTATGCATGAAATGAGCTAAGTTCTTTGTGCCAAATAAGTTTCTTTGTGTCAAAAATAAAAGTTTGGAACCATGCAATACAATGTTCCTTAGAGTTTTAATCCAAAATAACCATCAAACTTCATTATGCGTAAACTTGGAGACATATTAAATCAGTGTATGCGTTCTTGAGCCTTTTAAATGAGAGCTATAATTCTGATCTCATCTGACTTTGGATCCTCTGATAAGATTAGAATGGCAATTGAGTCGATGTCCATACCTGAAAAAGTATACATAACGAGTAGATAATTACCTGTACAAAAGGCATAGGCTCTGGGTACAGACCCTACAGTGCCCACCACACTTTAGGCCTGCACTCGCACACACACAATTTTAACTATATACAATCTAAAAAATATAATGATTTATCCCTAAAACACTAAATCTAATTATTAATATTTTGGATATATATATATATATATATATATATATATATATATATATATATATATATATATATATATATATATATATATATATATATATATAATATCACTAGTTACTATTATTATAATTTTAAGTATATTCGACTTTAAATAGAAAATCCAAACGACTAATATTTTGAATGTGTTAAATTCACTAAAATCATGTGTAATATGCAAGGGATGTTTTTTCCATACCCCCACCCCTTCCTCATATATTCCCACCAAAAAGTGAAACTCCAAAATGCCCTTTGCAATCTATTTTATTTTTTTTAAAAAAAGGCCAATCGTATATATGTTATTTTGGACATATATACGATGGTCAAATTTAACCCATCGTATATATGTCCTTAAGACGTATATACGATTAGCCGTGTAAGATGCAATTGTATATACGTCTGAAGGACATATATACGATGTGTTAAAAGTAGGCATCGTATATATGTCCAAAATGACATATATACGATTTATTTTAATTTTTATTACTAATTACTAAAAAGGCTACTAAAAATTCGTTAAATAGTCAAAACTACTCTAAAAAATTATAAAAACACCACTAAAAATCTAATAAAACCAAACTAAGGCTATACAAATTTTTTTAGATTTTTTAGAGACTATGAAAAATTAAAAAAAATCGTAAAAAATAGTAAACGATGGAATTTGGGATTTTGAGGCCGTAGTCCCATAATATGGTGGGGGTGTGCCAATCGTATATACGCCTTGGGGGTGTATATACGATGGGCAAAAAATAGGGTCGTATATACATCCCCCCAGGTGTATATACAATTGGCCAAAATTTTTTTTCATTTTGGGTCATGCTTCTCCCACTTTCCCCCTACTCACCACACACCCCCATAACCTGCAAAATGTCCAAAATATCATTTTTTTTAAGTATATTCGACTTTAAATAGAAAATCCAAACGACTAATATTTTGGATGTTTTAAATTCACTAAAATCATGTGTAATATTTTAATTAGTAGATATGGAAAATTAGACCAGACCCAATCTAAGTTTTAACAAAAGAAACCACAAAAAAGTGCTCAAAAAAATAATAAAGTGGTCCAGTCTGGCTCATGGGCCAATTGGACATGCCAAAATAACTCATTTCATTTTGGGTCATGCTTCTCCCACTTTCCCCCTACTCACCACACACCCCCAATAACCTACAAAATGTCCAATTCAGATACTATAGATGGGATATATAGTGTTAAGTCAGGATATAAAGTTTTGAGGAGGATGGTTGAAACTAGGGTTGAGAAGCCTCCTATTTCCTACAATCACTCTGAAGATTCTTGGAACCAGTTGTGGAGTGCTAGGGTGCCTGGGAGGATTAAACATTTTATGTGGAAGCTTAAGCATAATGCAGTTAGTACAAATCTAAATCTGGCGAAGAAGAAGATTTCTTCTTCCTCAATGTGCCCTGTTTGCAAAGATGCTGATTATTGAACATCTCCTATTTCTTTGTCCTTGGACTACCCCAGTGTGGTTTGGATTACAGATTTGCCCTGTACCTAATCAGTATAATGTCACTCATTTTGGTCAGTGGTTTGATTCTATTCTAGAGGCAAAATGGTGTTTGGGTCAGGATAAACAGTTGATGCTTTGTTATGTGATGATTGCTATATGGAATATTTGGAAAGCTAGGAATGGTATGTGTTTTGAGGATATATGTCCTAATCCTAATGATATCTATTTTCTATCAGAGCTAATTGTATATCTATGATAGTGCCTTCCCCTACTCCCAGTGGCGGATCTTGACCAAAAAATTAGAGGGGCCAAAATAGTAACAAATATATAAACAAAAATTAACTATGTATTCATAATAGTTTGTTTGGTTTAGTGGTCAAAGTTATCTATGTCAATTTTAATGTCATGAGTTCAAATCTTGCTTAATGCAATTTTTTATATTAATTTTTGAGAAAAATATACTAATATCTGCAAAAAAGAGATGAGGTCATCACAAGAATTGAACTGGGCACTCAATACGCCAATAATGCTCTTAACCTCTCAACTACTATTACTTTTATTGTTTAGTCTTCATTTGGTTCTATATATTCTAACTTTGAGTATATTTATATATTAACTTTATGGGAGCCGGGGGTACCGTGTCACCCCCCGGCTCCCACTAAGATCCGCCTCTGCCTACTCCTAATCATCAACTGAATACTTTTTGTGGTCAAAGGAGGACTATGGCTAAATGGAGTCCTCCTCTGAACCATAGAATTAAGTTTAATTCTGATGCACAGTTTAATGTGAGTGAAGATAAGGGTTTTTCTGGAATTGTGGCAAGAAATAACAAGGGAAGCATAGTTGCTGGGAGTACCTCTAGAATTCATGCCTTTTCTCCTCTAGTTGCTGAAGCTTTGACCTTTAGAGAAGCTCTGATTCTTGCTTCTTGTCTCAACATCTCTGAGATATATGTTGAATCGGATTCCCTTGTTTTGATCCAGGCTTGCAATCAACAAAAAGGGAGGGGTGAGATTGACATTATAGTTCATGGCATTTTACAGATAAAGAATCAATTTACCTTTTGTGAGTTTCAGTGGATCAATCGGATGGGTAATCAACTTGCTGATTCTATTGCGAAGCTTGCATCTTCAAATTCTTTACCTCCTAACTGGGTTGCAGTCCCTCCTCCGTCAATTCGATCATTGCTGAAGCTTGATTTCAATCTCTCGAACCTTTGATTCTCTGGGGATGAAGGTTGCTGGTTGCTGTGTTAGGGTTTTCTGTTTCGGTGTTTGTTGTTGTTGTGGTTCGTTGTGTTGCTCTTTTCTTTGGTTTGTTAGTTTCGATTGTATCGTTGTTTTTTTTATCCTTTGGTTCGTGTTGTCCTGTTGGGCCGGATCGTTGGGTTTTTTCTTCTTGTTTGGTTTTGTTGTAGTTGGTTGGGCCTTGCCCATTTCTTTATGAAAGCCTGATCTTGTTGACAAAAAAAAAAATACTAAGTCATCCAGTCGACCTAATTGACACTCAGGAACGACCCATCACAAAGCTGATAAGCAATATCACAGCTTGCTGCTTTCATATACATAAACTAGAGCAATCAATCCAAAACCTATTATAAAGCATGGGTGTACCTAAGAGCACTTTAATATGACCTCATCATTGACCTTCTCCATTTAACATAAAAAATATATGTAAATATAATGTCACGCCAAAAGAAGACAAGTGTAAACAATAAAAAGATCAAAAGACATCTTCAATATATACAAAAATAAAAGGAAGTAACCTAACGACCACTTGGATAAGATGGTAAGAGTCTCTTCCACTTTAACTAAGGTATTAGATTTAAATCTAGTGTTAAATCTTTGTGGAAGAGCTTTATCGCCCATTGTAGTCCTACCCAACTCGAGTGATTAGTCTCTACAGTTACGCGCAAAGGACCTCACCAATGAAATACATTATGACATGTGGACCTCACAAATGAACCAAACAAACCAACCCATATTTCAACTCCCACACTTTCTATCAGTCATAATATACGCAACTTGCTGCTTTGAATTCTATTGCTGAGGAAGTCTTTTCATATTCATATCATCAACCATATCTTAACTAACTAAAAGCTGATACAAAGAAACAAATATAGAGATACCCAACTCATCATTCACCCGTACCAATCTCTCTCTTTCTCTCTCAACCTCACTTTCTTTACACATATATACCTATCTTTTTGGGATGTACTTTACAGAAATGTAAAAAGCCAAAAACAAGAGAGAGATATAGGCTGCAAGTTGATGTGAGAAGATTGAATATCTATATTATATATTATATATATTTTATAATGTGACTTAATATTGTTTTGTTTGGTTTCTTGATAAGATCTTTTCAGTTGCACCTACTACTTGACAACTTTGTGAGTAACATGTTGCATGTGAGACCATAAAGAAATAAATCTTGTATTATAAAGAAAGAAAAGGACTTGAAAGAGAAAACGCAGCAGGATATAAATATATATATATATATATATATATATATATATATATATATATATAGGAATGGAACCAATTATTGAACATTCATGACACAATTCATATCACCAAGTGAAAGTCGAAATAGAGAACTTTCATGACACAGATCATATCCCCAAGTGAAAGTCGAAGTAGACCGTTACCGTTAAGTGGGATCGAATTTGTCTAAATTTGTTGTTCGAACCAATTACAATTGTTATGTTTATATTGGTTTGAATTTTAAGTTTTCTTTACCCAAAATACGAACCAAACCATTCTGATAACGGACAAGTTGATTTTGATTGGGCTCAGAGATCATACACCAAAATATTAATTTTATAATATATAAAGCTGCACTTTTTTTTTAAATTCCAACATGACTAAATAGTCAAAAAAAAATCTAAAATTTAATAATGATACTAATTAAATCAAACTCAAACTCATTAATATTCAGTTAAAAATCTTACAAATTAATCACAAACTACTAAAGTAAAAAGTCTAAAAAATAAACGTAATGCTTCTAAACTTACAAAACTAGTATGAGTTAATATGAGTTGGTTCAGTTTTGCTTTTTTTTTTTAATTCGTTGTTTGAACCAAACTGCTATATGGGTTGGTTCAGACTTGGGTCAAACACCAAAAATGTTTGAACCAAACATATCAATTTGGATTGGATTCATAGAGTTGAATTTGGTTGAACCACTAAATACCTCTGCCGTTAAATAAAAGTGCAACTTCCACGGTGGACTAGGGAGATAGTTGGTACAGACAAGAAGCTCGGTATCGTGGTGCATAATTCAGCGCATGCTTAATTCCTATTGGTGGGGCTCTAAGCAAGGAGGAGAATGGGGCATTGATTGGGTGAGTTGGGAGAAGCTTACCACGCGGAAAGAATGGCGTGGAATGAATGGGCTTTCGGGACCTCCACGGGTTCAACTTGGTTATGTTGGGGAGACGAGGTTGAAACTTCATCATCAACTCAAATACTATTGTGGCACAAATCTTTAAAGCTTCTATCCAGTAGCTTATATATGTGTAAATGCTTACGAGACTTCTCAAAGATCTCTTCCTTATGTCCGCTTTACGCCTAACATATTTGGAGCTGGCTTGAAGGTATCCTGAGTATCCATATCGATACAGCTTCTTTTTGGAACATTTTAGCCTTGACTTCTAATGGTTGGATCCTTCAATTGCAAGATATTGTATTTGTGCTATTGTTAATATTGTTTGGGGCATTTGGTATTGCGCAGAATCGGGCCAAATTTAGTAATCATGTGATCCCCTTACACTCGGATATCAATTTAATCCTTTCTAATGTTGCTTTAGCTGGGAATGATACTAAATCATCGATGTCTTCCTCTATTGTTGAGTTTATAATTATCAAGACCTTTAATATCATTGGTAATTATAGAAGCTCTTTAAACATCAAAGAGGTCAACTTGATCCCCCCGCTGCGCCTACATGATTATTAAGTGCAATCACCGATGACGCTGCTAAGGGTGTCTGGGACCTGCCGCTTCTGGTGGTATTCTTAGAGACAGAAGCGCTGCTATTCTGCCTCCATTGGGAACAATTATGCTCTTCATGCTGAAATTATTGAGGCTATGTTGGCTATTGAGATTGCTTTTGATAAAGGTTAAAAGTATTTGTGGTTGGAGTGCGATTCTCAGTTACTGGTTTCCACCTTCAAGAATTGCAAAATTGTTCCTTGGAAGCTTAAAAATAGATGGAATAATTGTTTATATTTGACGAGACAAATAAACTTCATTTGCTCTCACATTTATAGAGAATGTAACACTTGTGTTGATAAGCTTGTAGGTTATGGTACTAACACAAGTGATTTTATCTGGTGGGACGTTCCTCCTAGTTTCGTTGTTGAGGATTTCACTAAATAGTTTGGGGTTGGTGTTTTCAGAACTACCTTAGAGAGTTCATATATGTTACAGATTGGTGTTCGGCAACTATATCTCCTCTAGAAGCTGAAGCTTTGACCCTTCTCCGATCTTTTGCTTGGATTGCTAATCAAAACCTATGTGTCATAATCTTTGAGATGGAAAGCAAGAAAGTGGTAGATGATGTTTATGCTATAAACCTAGACCAATGTGAATATGGTTCATTAGTTACTAAGTGTAGATCCATTCTCAGTATAAACAACAATTACAGGTTTATGTTTGTGAAGCGATTGTCGAATGTTATTGCTCATGCCTTGGCACGAGTATCTATAACCCATGCTTCTAATGTCTTGGTTATATTTTAAACTCAACTTTGAATGAAATGAAATGCTGGTTAATTTCAAAAGATAAAGCGCCAAAAAGGTAATTCAACCTACCTTAAGTTAGTCAAATTAGAAAAGCTAATTAAATGGAAGATTTTTAATGTTGATGATTCACTCAATTGATTTTGTTTTCGTATGTTCACTAGAAAAGGATGAGATTCTGAACTTATTCCTTTGACTTATATTGGAGTAAGTAGAATCCAAGTAGTGGAGACAACATATATAGAATGCGATGGGAAGTGGAATCCATGTCCGTTGACTGTTCTATATGCTTTAAACAGTACTGTTTGTCCAAACTCATCCAAATATATATACTTAAATTACTAAGCAATTTGCAAAGCAGTAATGGGAATCTCTTGTGATCTTATCTCATCATCCCCCGACCTTAGAAATTAGAATATTATTATAGATATTCGGCAACCGGCAAACAAATAATTTTTTTTCTTTAAACAAACAGACAATTTATCCGAATTTATTAAAAAAAAAGTACAATGCAGGACTTGACTAAATCTCTTAGCATAAGTGAAACTAAAGTCAAAACAATAATAAAAAGTCTGTGACATATATATGAAACAAATATATGAAACATTAAGTCAATGATACTAATTAATTAGCTTCAGTAGAAAAAAAGTTAAGGTTGTTGTGCCATATATGTAGCATTATTAGGTTAACTAGGACACATGCGTCGCGATGCGATGCGAGAGAGGATGATGCGATTTGCTGCTACAGATGTATGTCCGTATAAAAATATAGAGTGGGGGTATATTGGTAAACAGTGGCAGTATAAAAAAACCAAAATGATTTTGATAATAAAAAACAATGAGTGCTAGACAAAAAAAAATTGTGGGACCTTAATTTTTGCTAGATTAATAATGGACATAAAGTTTGCATTATTTACAATTAATGTTATCAAAAAAGTCTCCCAAAATTGATTAATAAAGTAGTCCAGTGTAAAGTGTATCATACTATAACACATACATGACTAAGTAACACACATAAAGAGACTTATAAAAAAATAAAAATTAAAGTAGCCAGTGTAAAGTGTACAATACTATAACACATACATGACTAAGTAACACACATAAGACGAAGAGGCAACAATAGCCCTTGGTGGGATGAGGCAACAATGTCGGTCCAAAAATATAGAGTGGGGTATATTGGTAAATAGTGAGGTAAAAAATGAGGGGTACATTTTGATAATAAAAAAAAAGTGTTGGACAAAAAAAATTGTCAGGGGTATGTCGGTCCAAAAATATAGAGTGGGTGTATATTGGTAAATAGTGAGGTACAAAATGAGGGGTATATTGGTAAATGGTGGGGTACCAAAAATAGAGTGGGGGTATGTCAGTCCAAAAATATAGAGTGGGGGTATATTGGTAAACAGTGGGGTACAAATGAGGGGTATATTGGTAAATGGTGGGAATAAAATTTAACAGGCCTACAGATGTATGTCCGTATAAAAATATAGAGTGGGGGTATATTGGTAAACAGTGGCAGTATAAAAAAAAACCAAAATGATTTTGATAATATAAAACAATGAGTGCTAGACAAAAAAAAAATTGTGGGATCTTAATTTTTGCTAGATTAATAATGGACATAAAGTTTGCATTATTTACAATTAATGTTATCAAAAAATGTCTCCCAAAATTGATTAATAAAGTAGTCAGTGTAAAGTGTATCATACTATAACACATACATGACTAAGTAACACACATAAAGAGACTTATAAAAAAATAAAAATTAAAGTAGCCAGTGTAAAGTGTACAATACTATAACACATACATGACTAAGTAACACACATAAGACGAATAGGCAACAATAGCCCTTGGTGGGATGAGGCAACAATGTCGGTCCAAAAATATAGAGTGGGGGTATATTGGTAAACAGTGGGGTAAAAAATGAGGGGTACATTTTGATAATAAAAAAAGTGTTGGACAAAAAAATTGTCGTGGGTATGTCGGTCCAAAAATATAGAGTGGGGGTGTATTGGTAAATAGTGAGGTACAAAATGAGGGTATATTGGTAAATGGTGGGGTACCAAAAATAGAGTGGGGTATGTCGGTCCAAAAAATATAGAGTGGGGGTATATTGGTAAACAAAGTGGGGTACAAATGAGGGTATATTGGTAAATGGTGGGAATTTTCCCACCAAAAGTGAATAAAAAAGAGTGTTGGACAAAAAAATTTGTCAAGGGTATGTCACCAAAAATATAGTGTGGGGGTATATTGGAGTGTAGTACAAAATGAGGGTATATTGGTAAATGGTAGGAGTAAAATTTTCCCACCAAAGTGGATAAAAAAATAGTGTTGGACAAAACAAAAAAATTGTCGAGGGTATGTCGACCAAAAATATATATAGTGGGGGATATTGGTAACAAATGGGGTACAAAATGAGGGTATATTGGTAAATGGTAGGCACAAAAATATAGAGTGAGGGTATGTCGGTCAAAAAAATATAGAGTAGGGATATATTGGTAAATGGTGGGGAAAAATTTTTTTCCCACCAAAATGTCAAAAGATGTTGTTAAGATGCGACTATGTCTTAATAAAGAGGGGATGTTTAAGGAATTGTTTAGTTTATGTTATGAGGAAATTTTCACTTTTCAATATCTAAAATTTTGTATTTATTTTTTGTGTGAAATGGTCTTTGCACAATTGTGACAACCGCAGTGACTAATCAGTCGAGTCAGTAGAGACCAAAATAGTGGAAAAAAACTCCCCTAGAGTTTTATCGTTCTTGCATTCATTCCTGCCACTTCTGATTCAAAACCATAATCTTAGTTAAGTTGGAAGAGATCCAAAATTCCAAACCATCTCATCCAAGCACAATCGAGTAAATTTGTACTATTTATTTTAAGTTGACAACAAGAAAAATGAAATATTTATATATGCAGTACTAGTACTGAATAATTGTGATACAGATCAGATTGAAGAAATCATAGGAGTAGTTTATAGTAAGACAAATACTATATATCTACCTTTTCTTATGCTTGTTAATTCTAGTGGAAATGAATAAAAAAATAGTAACCTAGCGATAAGTTACAATATTTTTTCTATTAAAAACTCTTGCATGCCAATTAAAAAAAAGAAATGGACAAGAAAGATATAAACAAAATTCTCACATCAAGTTAAAAGTCTCGTGATCTCTTCCAATAGCTTGTAACATGAATGGAATATTGATGTGGAATATTAGATTAGTGTTAGGGTAATAGTTAATTTTGTAGCTTACTTGGAATCTTCCCATAATCTGTTCCTTTTCATTGTTGAAGTAATTTAATTACGGTGTAATGGAATAACAAAGATGAATGGGGATTCAGAATAAAATATGTTATATATCGACCACGATGCATAAATGGGGCCATAGAAAGAGAAATCAAAGATAAGGCAACTTCGAACAAAACAAATTGTGCTGAAGACAAAACAAAGAGGAGTTCAATTCGGATATATATACAAATGAAAAACATGATGGCAACATATTGGCCCCATATTATTTTGTCCATATATCTACTTTGTCAGCTAGAAACCACTATATATACCTACTAGTAGTTAAATAAGGCGTGGACTTTATCATTTTCTAGATTTCAATTACCCTTGTTTATAAACACAATATTTTTGCGTCTCTCGGTGCTTTGTTTGTATTAATGATTTATTAACATACGCGAGAATGTTAGCTCCCAAGTATAATCGTGATCGGATAGCATATTTAGGGTTGTCGACTATTCCCACACAAGTCAACAGAGATTGCTCCAAGTCAAACACGCTTAATATGAGATAACATATTTAGGATTGTCGACTATCCCCACAAACCAATACGGATTGCTCCAAGTCAATAACGCTTAACTATGGAGTTATTATGTTCAGGGCTCCCAAAAGATAATGCATTTGTTGGTATATATAGTCCAAATCAATTATTTTAAGTTTTCCTTCAACTATACAGTTTCATATCTGCACAACTCTAAGATCCCTCTGATTCTCGTGTGTATTTAGTTCATTCATGCATCCCTTCAATGGAAGCTTCCAGGAACTGCTCTTTGTGTGTGCCAACTTTTGGGCACCGACGATCACTCCCCGCCCTATCAACCACAAATTTCACAACATAAGAATGTCAGCTCCCAAGTATGATTGTGAGATAGCAAATTTAGTGTTTATTAATTTGTCATTTCGTCTAAACAGATAAAAAACAATATTTGTACACACAATTATTCGAATCGGGTAGGACCGTATGAATAGTAAAACTCTCCACAACATGAATAAAGCACCTATTTTTAATTAAGCAATCATACTAAGTTCACCGACTCTACTGTGAAACTTAATTTAAAGGTGAGCAAGATTGGATTGGAAAGAAGAAATGCTCCATCATTGATGATAAATTTCATAATTATATATGGTCGGTGGAAAAATTGGACATAGGAAGGAGTTAGTGGATCATTTGGTGAATGCTTATCTTTGGTTAATAATAATTTGCAACCTTATTTCTTGTTTTTCCTAATCCTTCTGCTAGATTCTGATTAATAGCACAAATTGATGATTTGATTGAAAAATCTCGACACTGTAATGGAAGGAGTCACATATCATTAATTAGTGATTGAGAAAAGTTCAAAAACTATAGTGTGTCCAAAAGCTAAAAGCTAAAAGCACCACCTTGGTTGTTTTAAGTCTTTTTGGTTAATTAATTATATACTCTTTTGAGTTTTAAGCAGTACTTGTCAAGTGGCTTTGCGTATTTTCAGCTAGTAGTGATTCACGTGATACCTATGTTCCCTATTGATTATTCTGTTAATAACTATATTTTATAACATAATTAAAGTGTTAAAATAATATGGTTATTTTGACACAGAAAAATATGGTTATTATGCCATTCATCCGAAAACAATAGGGTAATTATTTTTTGGTCAAAAAAAAATAGGGTAATTATTTTGAATGGCAATTATTCAGTGGTAAATCTCAAAATGAGTAAATATCTCGCTCCATTTTTTTTGGTTTATTCAGTGGTAAATCTCAAAATGAGTAAATATCACGCTCTATTTTTTTTACTAGTGACAAAAGTTATGTCTATTATGAACTTCAAATGCATACTAAAAGAGGTGTCCACATTAATCATTATAGGGTGTTTTTATACCCCCACCACTTCCCCCATCTACCCCCACCAAATTCTACGAAAAGACTAAATACCCTTAACCAAATTTAAAACCCCAAAATATCCTGCAGCTTCAAAAAAAAAAAATGAATTCGTATATACCCCTCAAATCGTATATACTCCATCGTATATACCATTTGAAGTGTATATATGATGATATTAAAATTATGGGGTCGTATATACACCCCCTCAAATAGTATATACAATGGCGTATATACGACCCCTATTATGTTTTTTTTAGTCAAATAAAAATTAATTAAATTATTTAAAAATTAAAATTATATATTTTTAATATAGATAAATTAGAGATGAATAACTTAGGCTTAAAAATAGGTTTAGTGTGTAGTTCGTTAACACGTGACGATTTTATACGTCGAACGAATATTTTAGGCTACAAAATCGGTTTTCGGGCAACCTACTCCGATCGTAATGAAACCACAACCCTTAAATCCAAAAAAAATCAAGAATCATGACTCCCCTAAAGGGGACTTCTTACTGGACTACGGGCTCAAAATCTCAAATTCCATCGTTTACTATTTTTTATTAATTTTTTTAATTTTTCATAGTCTCAAAAAAAAATCTAAAAAAAACTGCATTGCCTTATTTTGGTTTTGTTAGATTTTTAGTGGTGTTTTCATAATTTTTTAGATTAGTTTTGACTCTTTAACGAATTGTTAGTAGCCTTTTTATAACATTTATTTTAAAAATTTAAATAAAATACAGTTTTTTTAAATACACATCGTATATACATCAAGTGGGGTGTATATTTGATGCCTAAAATGAACCCACCATATATATAATGTACCCCCACTTGATGTATATACGATGTGTATTTTTAAAGAACAAATCGTATATACATCAAGTGGGGTGTATATATGATGCCTAAAATTAAACCATCGTATATACCCCCACTTGATGTATATACGATGTGTACTTTTAAAGAACAAATCGTATACATCATTTGGGTGTATATATGATGCCTAAAATTAACCCATCGTATATATACCCCACTTCATGTATATGATGTACATTTTTCTTAGGGGTATTTTAGTCCAAACAGTTCATGGGGGGGTATGAAGAAAGGGGGGGGGGGTAAAAAAAAAACCAGTCATTATATGTCTATGCTTGTGCAAAATTTACTAAAAAATGGCCCATTTGAATTTGGTTATACAGATAGCCCCATGCTTCGTCCAAACCAGTTAATATTCCCAAAATACCCCTAAATTAAAATCTAATTTTCCCCCTATCTATTCCCTCTCACCCTCACACACTCCATCACATTCTCATTCTCTCTAAAAACTACCCTACAACCAAACCCACACCCCTTCAACTTAAATCCATCATTTTCGTGCGTTTTCCATCAACAATCAACGACATTTCCTTCCATTGACATCTAGGGAGGCTTCTTCATCTTCTTCTTCGCGTTATTTTTTTATTTGTTTTCGGTTGTTCGGCCATGCAATGGTCGATCTTCAAGCGATCACGCGCGTCGCGCCGAACACCCTAGTGATGCAATCGCTAGTTGAATTCTCGATCGATCGCGTGCATCGAACCTCTTTGGGGATGTTCGATCAAGCGTGCGCCGTTTGTGGTCGAACCTGGCACGACCGAACACCCCTAATTGTTGTTGTATGTTGATTTTGACTGATTTTTATTGATTTTTGACATTTCATTTGTTCTTTATAGTATGGCAAACACAACGATACGAGGACGTGGACGTGCGCGTGGAGGTGGCACTACTGGTCAGGAGCAGCCCGAGGGCCGTGGGCGTGGACGTGCACGTGGAGGTGGCACTACTGGCACTACCGGTCATTTGTTATTTGAGATTGAAAACGATGGTGCAGCGGCAAAGCTTGTTTTTATAAGCTTGCACCTGGAGGAGGTGTGTTCAGCACCTATATGTTACATTTTTTTTAGATTTACTTTTTTGCACCTAGAGGGCCAAAAGATAAATAAAAATGTATCCCACAAACGGTAAAACCAATGAACAACACCCGAGGGATCGAACCGACAACCGGGTGTCCATAAACGACATTTCTGCCGCTGCGACGAAACAGCTTCGGACAAACCCTAGTGTGTTTTTTTACCTTGTTATTGATGCGCAGTTTCCACCAGTTTTGTCGATGACTAATCTACGCGGAGAACTTGGTCAACACGAGTACCGGCTTTGCTTACCTACTGTGTGGTTCTCCCTCCCAATGAAATTTTGCCACACCCAAGATTCGGTAGAGAGACCCTAGAGTGGGATCCGAGTCCAGATTCTACTCTCCAACCAACTATTGTTTGTAACCCTAGTGTGCTTTAATAATGAAGATTGAAAATGAAGAGAAACCAAGTGAAAAATTACCTAGTTGGGAGTTATTCCTAGAATTCAAGTTCTATTCCAAAAATTACCTAGTTGGGAGTTATTCCTAGAATTACCCGTCTAAAAAAGAATTCAAGTTCTATTCCTAAAATTACCTAGTTGGGAGTTATTCCTAGAATTGGAGATTTATTTTGATTTTTTTTTTGCAAGTTGATCTAAGCTGTTTAGCTGTGGATATATTCTGAGATATCCCATCGGATCAAAGACTTATTAGGATTGGTTAAAAAAAATGACAACACAAGTATAAAATAAATGGAGTTGGAATCCATCTTCATCAAATTACAGCTTGTCCTTTTACAAGAAAAAATTACGCACAGCACGCCAACCCTTGGATTCTCTTTTTCTTCTTCTTCAATAATGTTCACAATTTTGCTAATGATGATGATTTTTTGTGATCAGTAGCTAATGATGGTTGATTGAATGAACACTGATGATTATACACACGCCGTAGATATGAAGCAGTGTTAATTCTCTTGAGAGTTTTATCACGCATTGTAGTCTTACTCGACTCGAGGGACTAGTCTCTACAGTTATGCAGCAAAATATACCCGATATATAAAAAAAAAAAACATTTTGTGTCATAATAATTGCTCTCTTTCTCTTAAAATAGACCTTGGCCATATAGCACAATTAGTCTTTTCATATATATATCATAAATAAATTCCAAATGCCATTCCCATTCCCATTCTTAAGATACCATTATTCACACCCTTAATCATGCTCAACAAGATCATACAGAAATCTAGGACCACAATTGGATGGGAATTCATAGGATAAACATAGGTTGTTGGTGGATAACATTAGCCATTAGTAATTTATTTACCAAAGGGACCACAACAATTTTCTTGGCATCAAAAAAACCTAAGCCACCCTTTTTTAACTATACAACAATTCGCCACTTGTACCAAAAATGTTGCAGCCTATTCTAATTTAATCAACAATATTTCTCCACTTCCCACAACCTTCTTCCTCGCTTGTTCCCATTAAAGGTTGAACTGTTGAAATTCAAAAGCATAAATAAAATAAAATAAAATAAAATATTATATTTACACTTTGAAACTTTGGTCCTCAGATTCCTTTGATTCCACGTGGCCCTCGCCATTCTTTTGACCATCATCTTCTAAATTAGCATCAAAACTAGCATGAAGACTGTAGAAGATATAGAAGAGAACTGCAACAGCTGAAAAGAATCCAAATCGAACATAGGATGGGCCATCAAGTGATCCTAACAAAAACAAATTCAAAAAGATAGATACAGAAGGTATCCATGGCATAAGTGGGACACCCCCAAATTCTGGCTTTCTAGCTTGAGGGACCATACAATGAAAAAGTTGTAATATTGAGAATGCAATCACACCACAAACACTTAGCATAGCTGCTTTGGCAGTTCCTGTTGGTACGAATTTCCAAAGAAGAGTGAACATAATGGCTGATATTGAAAAGGAACAGAGGAAAGACAATGTAGGCCATGGATTTGTTGTCCCTGTAACCACATAACGTCTATAAACCACAGCATTTGACACCATGTAAAAAACAAAGAGTGTTCCAATGGATACTAGATTGAGAAGGATATTGAGGTCTGTGAAAAGAGCTATTGCTGCTGTGAAGATCCCTGAAAAGGAGATTATATGCTAATCATCAATATCAGTCAAATGATTCTAATAATCTATCAATAGTGGGTGGGTACGTGGTGGGTTTAGAATCAATAAAAACCATCCAATGTCTGAAATGATGCTTTAGGAAATTATTAATTAAGATTGATGGGTGAAATGAATGATTCATTCACATCTTATCAATATCATCCATTTTAAGCCACACAGAAACATGCTTTAACACGGTTGTCTCTGTCCTTCTATTTATCTAATCAACAAGATACGCAATTGATTTCATGCTTCTAGTAACATGTGACACCCATTCCATCCAGATAATTACTTTTTCCACCCAACACTACACAACACCCCTTTTGGAGTGCCTTGCCCAGTTTCGCTTTCAAATAAAAACAATGATGCTAACTAGTAAGTACTGTTTCTTTCACAATTATCCAGGGTAAAAAGGGGCACCGGCATGTATATTACTACTCTAATGACTCTAGATCGAACGGCCCTCACTGGCACATCACCATCCACTGCTGTGAAAGATCCAAATCCTACTTCAAGATTTATTATAAAGCGAAAGTGAGTGACCAAATGCTGATGTATTTGATTTAACACATTTCGTTGACCCACCTTTGCTTACCAGGGTGAGCATATGCCTAAGTTAAAAGCCAAGGTTATTATACTAGGTTTGCCTATCCGGTAATATTCTCGATGAGTATCATGCAATTCTCTTTATTAAATATAAAAATGCAAAAAGAAGCCTCTCTCTTTCTGCAATGGAATGAAATTGTGAACGGAGAGAATCCATTCCCCGCGAGACAGGGATAGCTATCCGGAGAGATGACGACATTAAAATTCTCATTTATTGTATTGTATTGAGATAAAAACAACCAACAACCCCATTTTTTGACTCATACAGATAAGTTAGAATCTCCTTGATATCATCATCATGTTATCAAGGCGAGAATGTGGAGAAAGAACACTACACCCATCACACATTAATGAGGGAATGCCATTCTTATCAACAACTAACCACAGAAATCCCTCCATCACACATCACCCAGAGAGCCTATATTGTTGAAGTGGGTCCTTTCCCTTCACTTCACTTCTCTTTCTCAACAACAACAACACTAGCGTGAGAGAAATTAGAACCCTCCCCAAATCACACCACCCACACACGTTACCAAGAAAAACAGAGGACCGCAGAAATTATGAATGAAAGAATTAATTAACACATAATAATCATAATTAGTGGATGGAATGGAAGGAAGAGGAAAATATTAGATTAGATACCAAGGAAAGCGGAAGCGTTGACAGGAGTGGATGTCCTGGGATGGACCTTAGCAAACCAAGTTGGGACCACATTGGACCGTCCGATCACACACATGTAACGCGCCTGTCCCAACATCGCCACCAACAACGACGTCAGTATTCCAAAACTGGCCCCCACTCCTATCACCTTTGACGCCCATCCCCAACCGTCCGATTTAAATGCCGCCGAAAACGGTGCTTCTGGATCAATCTGCATCAACATCAATATCAAATCAAATCAATATCCCTTTACTTACTTTCCCTTCACTTACTACTACTACACCACCAACAACAAAACAATTTACCATATCGTAAGGTAGAAGCATCGACATTGAAGCAGCCATAAGACAATAAAGAATCGTCACTATAATAACCGATCCAGAAACTCCTATAGGTATATCTTTCACCGGATCCTTCACTTCTTCAGCCATCGTCGAAACGGCGTCGTATCCTATATAACTTAAATACACAGCTGCTGCACCGTTAAAAACACCGGCAGCACCGTGGGGAAAGAATCCAGACGGATTTTCCGGATTAGACGGTTCCGTGAAATTCTTCCAATCTCCTTTATAAAAACCTATCACTATCACAAATGTTAGGAACAATATATGCAGCGCCGTCAATATCATATTCACCACTGAACTTTCTCGAGTACTGTAACAGATTACGAGAGTGATCAGTAAAACGACGGCGACGGCAACCAAGTCTATTTGGTTAAATCCTTCCGGAAGAGAAGTTATTGTTATTCTCCATTTTGCGGAGGAGATTCCGATTGTTGCGCCGAAATACGCTGTGAAACCTCTTGCTACGGCGGCATTGGACATCACGTAGTCCATTATGAGATTCGCGCCGGTTAGAAACGCTGCAAATTCACCGAATGTCACGCGGAGGTAACTGAAGGCACCGCCGGCGACAGGCATATCGACAGCGAATTCGGTGTAACAGAAAGCTGAGAGGAGAGCGCAGAGACCGGCAATGGCGTAGGAAACGACGATAGCAGGACCGGCGTAAACGCGGCTAGCGTGACCGGTGGTGACGAAGACTCCGGCGCCGACCATTCCGCCGATGCCTAAGCCGACGAGGTCGAACCAACGGAGTGTCTTGCGCATGCTGGTGCCGGAACGGGCTCGAACACGGCTCATCTCTTCGTAAGAGGTGGAGACGGAAATGGCTCGGCGAGCGAAACGTGAGGGAGTGTGAGCCACGGCTCGGAGATAGGCTCCGAAACTTGAAAACGATGAGCCGTGGCTTCCCATTGCGTTGCGTTGCGTTGCGCCGTTTGGTTTTGGTTTTGGTTTGTTTCTCTCTCTGTGTGATGTGTGGATGGGTTTGGAATGGATTAGCGCTTTTATAACCTCTCTGCAACTGCAAAAAAAGATTTCGCTGAAAGTGTGAATAGTTCAGTTCACTGAACTAGTAAAGTACTAGTATAAAATCTAATCTCAAAAAAAAAGTACTAGTATAAAATCATGGTGAAGGATAATGCTAGTGCTAGGTATTAAATATTGTACAATAAATTTGACAAAAAAAATATATTGTACAATAAAGTATTACTTTGGTCTATTTTATAAGAGAAAAAATATTTTTTAGGTTTATTGAATAAACGATGCATCGAGTCTAAAATCATTTATTTAATAAACTTAAAAGATATTTTTTCTCTTATAAAGTGAATCGGATAGAGTATTAATATAATATTCATTTTTTTGTCAAAAGGAAAAATAAAATTCATTTTAATTTGAAAACTACAATCAATACAATAAATACAAGTAAATGAGAATTCAATGTGTTTCCACCAAAAAAAGAATTCAATGTCTAAACTTTAACCGAAAATTAATTTGATTTGGTCGGTGAGTGAGTTTTGATTTGCTAAGTAGTAAGCCGTGTTTTAAAACTGAATCAACCAAAACGGTAGATCCGGTTGAATTATGACCCGACACCTTAAGAAAAAAAACGTAACTCATTATAAAATACAAGGGGGGCTTAAGTGATGATTTTATAATTCGTTACTTTTGGTGTCCCAGGGAAAGGTATTTCGGTTAGCGGTAAAGGGACGTGAAGGAGTCACACCATATAAGTGCAAGAAGGAGGTCCCTGGTTAAGCTCCTAAACTAACATTTCCCCCACCCCACTAACAATCGCCTATCTAAAAAAAAAATTAGTTACTTTTGGTTATTTTTGATATATAAGAGTACTCTTTGTTTGTTTTGTATTTAAAGGATTTGGTTTATGCACCTCCTCCACTCACTTTATTCTACTCTTTTGTTTCTTTGCCGTATTTTAAACTAAAAAGTTTTGTTGTAAAAAAATAGTTTAGTTTAGGGGAGGCCTATTTTACGCAAGACCATTAGAAGTGTAGGCTTGGATTTATCGTAGAATTTGCATTTACGAATAGCTTAACTACCAAGTCGCAATACCAACCAAAAATCGCATTTATGATGTATTTTTTTCAAAAAAAAAAATATAGAACATCAGCAGATCTATTAAAATTAAATAGTTATTAATTAATATGAAATTTTTGGCTAAATTATAATTTTAGTCCCCTATATTCATGAACTCAAATATTTGGTCCCCATATTTTAAAATTCTGACATTTAGTTGCTTTATTTTTAAAAATTCAAACATTAAGAGTGTGTTTGGTAGTCATGCAAACTAAGAGAAAAGAGAGGAAATGAAAAAAAAGTAATATAATATATCATTTTTTTTTGTTTGGTTGTCTTATAAAATATAGGAAGGAAAGAAAAGTTTTAGTGGGTCCCATTTTGAGAAAGAAAAGTAAGGAAAAACACTTTTTTATCTAAATGACATATTTACCCTCGCACCAAAATTAATGTATTGAATTAAAAATATTTTACATTTTTTAGTAAATGTTAGTTTTGTCATTTCATACATATACACTTTTATTTCCTCTTATTTTGTCTCCAACCAAACAAGGGAAAAGAAAAGTAGTGAATTTATTAAAGAAATAATGATACACATACTCTAAACCCTAGCCGCCTCTCCCAATTTTTCTCATTCTTCTCTTCCTTCTAGATCACCACCAATCATACATACAATATAATTATAGTATGGTTGGTGTTGTTGTGTTTATAAATAAATAAAAATTAACAAGTGGCAATGAGAGACTGAAATGAGAAAGTAGAATCTAAGCCACATATCTTATATTAGATCTCATTTTCTTTACTCTACTAAAACTTCTAAAACCAATCAATTTGCCCACTAACATTTATCAAAAACAATTAACCACTAACAA
This sequence comes from Oxytropis ochrocephala, assembly GCA_020916435.1. Lineage (NCBI taxonomy): Eukaryota > Viridiplantae > Streptophyta > Magnoliopsida > Fabales > Fabaceae > Oxytropis > Oxytropis ochrocephala. The sequence goes on along the minus strand of CM037090.1, from coordinate 2,930,471 downwards.
AAATTTCAAAATAGATATTTTTAAATATTTTAAATAAAATGATTAAATTAATATTAAATGATCTAGAATGATAAATATTTTTTTAATAAACTAATTAAAGTGATTAAATTAATTTAATTTTGAAGCACAAATTAAATACAAATGAAAAAACATAAACAAGCAGCAACGATAGGCAGGCGACAGGGAAAGGCAACGAGAGCGACAACGGAGTTGCGTATCTTATATTAGATCTCATTTTTTTCCTGATTTTTACTCTATTTTTAAGATTATAAGAAGATACTGATTTTTTTAAAATTTTTGCAACACGAGTTTCTAAGCAAGTTGAAATATAATTTTTTATCAAAGTTTTTCCTTTTTCTTTTATTAAATTTTACAATATTCAAATTATCTATAGGTTCATAACAAATTATAACAAATACAGTATCACCCGTGTGGATGCACCTATATAATATTGGTCTTACTTATAAAATCTAGGGCTCTTGAGAGAAGAAAAATCTCAATCAAGATGGTAGAATTTCAAAGAGTTATAATAATACAATTGAAAGTTACCCATCAAGAGGCTGAAAAACAAGTAGAAACTTTAAGACAAAACCAAATAAACCAAAAAATTACCATAAAAAACAAAGAACCGCATTCAAATCAAGTTCATTATTTTAGTACATCCTAAATTAAAAACATTATTGCTAACAAAATGATATAAGTTTGTTTGAGTTGGGGGAAAAAAGTTTAGGGGCGCACCATAGTATTTTTAGAATTATTTTTATAATTATTATTTTTGTATAGATTTGACATTTAAACGCTTATTTGGCTTTTGAGTCTAAAAAATTAATTGTCTTAAAAGCCAAATTGAAATACCAAAAATAAATTTCCTACACCAAAACTTAATCTCAAGGAAGAATTTAGCACAAAAACAGAATTGATTGATCATCATAACATACAATTCATCAAAGAATGAAGAATCAATCAGCACTTTGTGATTAGGAAAATAATCGGTATTACGAAGAAGAAACACACAAAGAATACCCAACGTCTGATTGATTTGTGATGTCAGCTTTTTTACATATTTATTTTTTTTAAAAACAAAACGCGACTTGTGTGGTGTACTTTTGACAACTCTTACTGTAAATCCTTTATACCAACCATCATTGCTCTTGTGGTTAGCACATGAATCTGGCACCTAATAGTGGAGGAGTATCCCTAATCCAAAATTCAATCACAACCATCATGAACCGTGTGCGGAAATTTGCAACAACTTTGTTGTAATTCATGTAATTAAGGCACAACAACAACAATAGATCCAGGCAAAAGATCATTATAGCATTCAAAACAGCTTTAAAAAATGTTTATGGTGCTAAAACTAGCTAGCAAACCTAGATTCAAATATCATCAAAATTGAACCTCAAATATAGAAGCTCCAATACGTAGTTAATGGATCTAGCAGTAGATCATCGAGAATTACATCAATCGTATTTGAATTTGGCCAAGAGGTTTGAAAAAAATGGAGACAAAATCAAGAACATGTGTATATCATAATTTTTTTGAAATTTTACAAAATTTCATGAAAGAATAAGATGAAGTAGAATTAGAATTCGGTCAAGAACCAAAAAAAAACTTGAAAGCATTGATAAGATTCTTGAAGATTTTATGAAGTACTTAAAGGTGTAGTGGCTATAACTCTTCACAAATTTCGTAAATGACTATAATCTATTAAAATTCAAGTTACATGAATTTTACAGGCTAAATTTCGTATGGGCTTGACAAAGGAAAAGACGTTTGCTTTTCTCACACCCCCTCCTACTCAAAACACACCTCATAAGGGTGTGAAAAGACCAAAAGACCAACCAAAACCTCTTTTTTTTCACGAAATTTCACCTGTTCGAACATGGGTATTCGAACAGGTTCGAATGACATCGTTCGTGTGTGTTAAATCTTGACTTCACACCCTCTTGTGCGTAATTTCACTTGTTCGCATGAGGGTGTTCGAACACCCTATTTTATTACAAAAAATGGACTCTCACACCACATTCACATTTTTATTGCGTTCGCATGATGTTGTTCGAACGTGTTCGAACTTCGAACAGTCATAAAACACGTTCTGACAGCGTTTTACGCGAGGTTATTTTTGGAATAAAATTTGTTAAGGGGTGTGAAAGACTAGGAGGGGGTGTGGGAAAGCAAACTCCAAGGAAAAAACCTGTCGAGGCCCATTTTTAAAAACAAGTAAATTGATGTAGTTTCCTAGTTGCACCTCCAAAATTACTATTGCATCTCCACTAAAATTAAACAGATTAAATAAATATTTTCTTTAAAAAATACATATATTTGTATTTAGCTACCCCAATAATATATGATTTAGTTATGTTAAACAAGTTTATAGTCTCAATGAAATTTAAAAAATTACAAGTCCACTAACTATTATTAGCCCAAATAGATATGACCTATAAACACATTATTATATTAAAATAATAAAACAATAATATCAAACTATTCAAGTATAACAACACTCTCTAAGTTGTGCTAAAAAATAACAAAATAGGAAAGCTAATAATCATATCACTTGTTGGACACTTCCGATCTCTGCAACAAATACATAGGAAGCTTTTACAACTAAATTTTTTTTGATAAAAAATAAAAAACTAAAAGTTTTCAAGACAATACTAAATAAAATGAAAGATAAGTTTCTTACTATTAGCTTTTGTTTGCATTGAAAATATTTTACTAATCTATTTAGTATACTATCAACTATGGATGAACTTGACATCCACACAAAATAAAAACAAGACTCACCTTTACAATGGGGTAACACAACACACAAATTGAACACTTAAAAAAACACCAATAAGCTTTTTCCTCTCGAAACAGCTCCCCCAAACCACTTCAACTTTTCTCTTGAGCGTTACACATTTAAAATTTATTTTTCTCTTTTCTCTATCTCTCTCCCTTCTATTAGACGGGAAAACATCTTTAACATTATAAATGGATATTTTATATAATTTTTTTAATTTTTTTTTTGAGTTTTATTGAGTATTGTTGGTATAATTTTATTACTTTTTATTTCTTACAAGGAAACATAACACGTTATCGGTGAACATTACATGTTTTTGGTATGAACATTTTGCCTTTGAGCTGCAACAAGAAAATATTGTCAAATAATTTATTTTTTATATTTTATTTTTAGTTTTAACGAGCAAACATTATACGTTGTTGCTATAATTTCATTACTACTAATTCTCTATGGTGGAACGTTACACATTGTCAGAATAATTATTTTATATTATTCTTTTGAGTTAAAACGGAAAAATGTTACATGTTGTTGTTATATTGTATTACTAACAAAATGTATTTCGTATATTTATTCGTCGTGTGACCTACATTATTACTACATGATTGGTAATTACCTAACGATAAAAAATGTCGATTGAATAAAATATTCTAAAGTTATGAAATTTCATTTCTTATCAACTTGAAATATTTATTGTAACTGAATTCTAAGTATATTTATACAAAGAATACAATGTTATCTGTGCGTATGCATGAGTATATATATTTGGTAAGCATTAACGTTTACATGTTTGAAAACTATGGCGTAATCACGAGCTTTGATATTGACTTCTGAAAATCTCGTATACCCAATTTTGTGGCATGAATATTGATTATGGAGATTTCAAAATTGTTTATTTTTGAGAATTTCTATAGATTATTATTTATAGGATTTAATATGCTCTCCTACTAATTTTAAATTGTCATCCAAAAATTATGTTCATGTCAATTAGGTATGTGAGAATTAAATTCTCGGGATTATATATGGGTCTGTTTGGTAAAAAGTAACGGATAGCGAATAAGCTAGCAGATAGTCGATGAGCGAATAGCGGATGACCTATCAGATAAGGAAAAACTAGTTGATAGCAAATTATGTGTTTGGTAAAACTAGCGGTTAAAATATCTGATAAATGTAAAATGTCATTTTATCACAAAAAAATAATGTAAAATGACATAATGACTAAGGTTGTGTTGGGCAATGTTCATCTGCTATCTCATAGCGAATATAGCTTATAGCGGATCCGCTATTTGTAAGTGTTTGACACAACTAACTTTTAGCGTTTTTTCACTACCTTATAGTGTTTTTTGAAACACTACATGAAGTAGTGTTTGAGCTTGTAGCATTTCATTTTTTCTATCAACTTTACCCTCATTACTTTAATTAAACTTCTCGATTATCCTCCATTAAATGAATTTCTCTCACAATTGTAAACATTAATTACAAATGTTTATTTACGTAATTTTATTTTTATAAGCTACTTCAACTGCTAATTTTACCAAACACTTTAAATTCAATCCGCTACCCCCATCCACTATCCGCTACCTCATCCGCTATAAGCTAGTTTATCCACTATCTGCTACTTTTTGCTAAACAGAGCTTAAATAATTTAATGATATGAAGAAAGAGAAATAATTTAAAGAAAATAATAAGGGTAAAAATGCAAAAATAAATAAATAAATAAAATGAGACGCTTTCCGCTAAAATACTACTTGAAGTAGCGTTTCAAAAATCGTTAAATCCTACCTGAAAAACATTAAACACTAATGCTTACCAAGCATATATACTCGTCAACCGCTAATCAAATGACACGCCGAATAGAGCCTATGTCTGAATTAAATTGTATATCATAATTATGGATATTATAATATATTAGGGAACAATGACAGTTGCAATTTATTTATTTTTGACAAATGACAGTTGCAATTTACTTGCTTAATAATTCATGTATTTTTACCGATCATATAATATATGTGTTTGTTAAATAGACTATATACATTGTCAAAAAAAATAGACTATATACAATTTAAAATAATAATGAAATAGAGACCAACCGAAATAAATCAAGGTATTTAATTAAATCAATTGTTATTATTATTGGTATAGTATTTCGGCCAAATAGAAATAGACTTATAACAAATTATAGAAAAAAAATCCATTTAATATGTTTCTTATCATATAACTTAAATTTTCTAATTTAATCATACATCAATTGCCAATGTTTAATTTAATTACTGATTTATATTCATAAATTGGTTATTTAAATTGATAGAAATTTGGTCTTATTAAAGAATTGATTGACTGTATATGATTTAGGTTTAGATTTAGATTTCGATGGTGATATATTGTGTACTGATTAATAGAAAATTGATTGATTGTATATCAATCAATACCAAATTTCTATATTTGGCATTTTTTTTATCATACACTTATTACATGTCAAAATTTGTATGATACAATCTTTATTATTATTGGTATAGTATTTCGGCCAAATAAAAATACACTTATAACAAATTATAGAAAAAAAATACATTTAATATGTTTCTTATCATATAACTTCAATTTTCTAATTTAATCATATATTAATTGCCAGTTTTTAATTTAATTGCCGATTTATATTCATAAATTGGTTATTTGAATTGATAGAAATTTGGTATCATTAAAGAGTTGATTGATTGTATATGATTTGGATTTAGATTTAGATTTCGATGGTGATATATTGTGTATTGATTAATAAAGAATTGATTGACTGTATATCAATTAATACCAAATTTTGATATTTGGTATTTTTTATCATACACTTATTAGATGTCAAAATTAGTATTAGTATGATACAATCCTTATTATTATTGGTATATGGTGTGGAAAATAGTATGTCAAGTACCTCCTTACCTTCTTTCTCTTCAGAAACTTAAATAAAAACTAAAACTAAATTACAAATAAGAAAAATAAGTGATCATTTAAGAACTTGGATGAAGGATGATTTGCAAGTGAAGAGATGGTCTCTATTTATAGGCAAGTGAGCTTTCCTCCCTTGGAGGGTTTCCTTTGTCGCGAAAATGCAACTGAGATCAGTAACCATGGTTAGTTGTAGACCTCCCATCAAGCAAATTGTTCAAGTTGCTCTTTTGCATGAAGTTCACATGGGGTGGTCCAATAAAGAAGTGTCACATGTCCTTGAGTAAAGTGAGCTTCTCAACTTGTCTTTGATAGTGGTCGCCAAATTCTGCAAGTGGATCTGCTCCATATGACTATAGGCATGACGTCACATATCAAGTATTGAAGCATCAAATTGGTCATTGGATGTTTTGGTGCAAAGTGCTGGTTTAGCAGGTGTAGGCAGTATAGACACTCCTAGTGCAGGCAGTGTGGGTACACCTGAAGTAGCTACACTGAACAAAACATCAAACCTAACAAGATATATGCATTTTGCCTAATTCATTGTCCGAATCCATTTGAATCCTTAAAATGTTGTTTCTTCAATTATAAGCTATATTTTATTTATTAATTTACTTGAAAATAAGCAATAACCTAAGTTTAATTGTATGAATAACTCTATATAAAATAGAGTTATCAGTATAATATTTCGGCCAAATTGAAATAGATTTAAAACAAATTATAGAAAAAAAATCCATTTAATATGTTGCTTATCATATATTTTAAATTTTCTAATTTAATCATACATTAATTGCCAATGTTTAATTTAATGACCACTTTATATTCATAAATTGGTCACTTGAGTTTTAATTGATAGAAATTTGGTGTTAATAAAGAATTAATTGACTGTATATGATTGAGATTGAGATTTCGATCTGATGATATATTATATATTGATTGTATTTGAAATACTATTAAATTTGTTATTAGCTAGAAATTAATTTAGATATCCACGTATATCTAGCTCTGAAATTTATGTTGTTTTTGCCAGAACAATATTGAAAGTTAAATATTAATCAAAGCAATATGATTTAATTTGATACTATATACCAATTTAGTGATGGTAATCAATCGGGTGTTTTATTATCCCAAAAAGGTAGTTCGGTTGGCGAGCTAAGATATACCGAATGAGTAAGAAGGAGGTCTTGGGTTTAAACCCCAAAAACTAACATTTCCCTCACCCCTCTAACAATTAACAACTAACCTTGCTTATAAAAAAATGTGTTTTATTTTGGTCAATATTATTGCTATTAATCAATTAATCAATGTATTTCAATATAACAAATTAATATATCGTGATGAAAAAAATATTGTATGTATTTAATGTTTGATTTGGTCTCAACATGTTTCTACTAGACTTTGTGTGAAATTGTAAGTTAATATAATTCAAGTTTAATTTGTTTGAATGTCCAACACTTTTGAATTTGATGAAAAAATGATGTGTTTAATTACTAACGAAGGTAATATTCTAAATTGATGAGTTTGTAAGTCAAATCATGTTCAATTGAAATAAACATTTTGTATTACTCACGATGAATGAATTTATATAGGTCAATCTGTTAATTAGACATTTTTTTGTATTGCACTATAATAAACATGTTTGATTATTAATTTGATATCATTATGTTTTAACTTTTTAAGTTCACATCACAAAAATATATTACAGAATTTATAAAGTAAATTGATTTAGAAAATCGTTAACAGCACCTGTATTATAATCATAAAGTAGTTATTTGAATTGGAATTTGAATTTGAATTGAAATATATTCTTTTTTAATAAAAATTAATTGTTAGTGTCTGTTTATGATTTATCTATCATCTGTTTAAATTAGATATACGAATAAGCTAATAATAATAATAATAATAATAATTCTGAATTAAGTAGAGTAGATTACACTAGTTAAGAAATGTTTGCTAACATTGCATTATCAAAAAGACAATTGAAAATTACATGAACTTATAAAATCTAATAATTCATATAAAAATTTAGAAGACACTGATAGTAATATCTATATCAAAAGTAACTAATTTAGATATATTAGACGGTTCCATTGTCTTCATCAAAATCTACATTGTTGTGAATTCATTGACTATCTTTAGTGGCGGATCTTGGAAAGAAAATTGGGGGGTACCACAATAATAATGAATATATAAAATATATTTTACTATTTGTTATAAATTGTTTCATTTGGTTCAGAGGTAAAATTTATGTACAATGACATTATTGTTTGCAGTTCAACACTTCGTAGGAGCAATTTTTTGTTTTAATTTTAACAAAAACATACAAAATGAATGAAAATAAACAAAATATAGGTAGGGAGATTCGAACCACGTTTCTAGCGCTAGCAAGGAACCTGCCTAACAATCGCACCAACTGAGATACTTAGATATTACTGTTCGTTTAAATATATATAACCAAATATTATGTATAAAATATATTTATATATAGTAAATTTTTAAAAAATTGGGGGGTACCGTGGCATCCCCGGCTCCTACCAAGATCCGCCTCTGACTATCTTAATCTCAAGGTCTGCAACAACTTTTGCAATACTACGAATCTCTTCACCTTTATTGGAGAAATATTTAACAGTTATATCTGAACATGTATGAGTGTACTAGTATTAACTCGTCGCATGCACGAGTATACATCGTTGTTTTAAAATATTAGAAAAATGTTCTTATATATTTGATATAATATTAATTTTTTATAGAGTTATATATTAACAACTTTATCTTTTTATATATCTAATTTTACGAGATATAAATAATCACTAATGAATAATAAAAAAACATTAATAAATAAGGCTTTTTCGCACTTTTGATTTTGTATGCCTTGCATAATTTGGGAGTTTTTTTTATTTAGATAAGCGCATAATTTGGGAGTTGAGTATACATGAAAGTTGCATCCAGAATTACAATCAACAAAATTTCCTATAAATATGTAGGTTTGATTAGTAAATATATATATATATATATATATATATATATATATATATATATTATTAATTTTATGTCAAGATTGAAAAATGTCTAACAAAATATCCAGTAAAAAAAATATCTTAGACAAGAAATCAAGTTAAATTAAAATCAAAATTACAAAATAAAACAAAATAATGTAAATATTCACTAAAATGCGATAAAAAAGCAGATAGACGAGCACGAGTATTAGTCATATAAATCACTGCCACTGCCTATTGCCAACACGAGTATTAGTCATATAAGTGAACCCAAATAACCTAAAAAGTGGGGATACTCTAGAGTACTTAGTCAAACGCTAACCGTATACAATTTTACATGATTAGGTTTGTTCACCTTTAACTGTCATCTTTTAAAAGTTTTAATTAACGTCACGTTTTTCTCGAAACCATATATTTTTCTTAAATTAAAGTTGATTATAATTCTACATTAGCAGTTTCTATAAGTTAAATAAACTATTATTTTATTCCTTTTAAAACTTTTGTGAGATTTTAAAGTCTGTGTGCTCTAAAACCATCTCCAGTATATATATACATGCATGTACACAACTTTTTTACAATCACTCAGTTTAGTTTGAAAGATCATGAGTGTGCCAGTTGAGAATGGAGATCAACGTAATGTTGCAAGCAACCTTCGCAAACAGATTCACTTGTCTCTCGACCTCAATCAACCAGCCAAGGTTGAACCACAAAATCTGAGTAATTCTTTTGCAGGATATGAAAATAATTTTGAGGTAAAATCATTTTTTATTCCATTCAGATATGTTTTCTTTTATAGTTTTCATTTCTTGATAGATGGATATTATAGGTTGTAATTTATTAGCTTTTTTCAGTGTTCATAAACAGAGTAGCTATAGACTACTGACTGATATTTTATCCCTTTTTGTTTAATAAATGTAGAATTGTTTTAATCAACTTTTTCCTCAATGTTTTATTGCATATTCAAAGGTTGGATCTGGATCAATGGGAATAAGGAAAAGAAGTGCCGCAAATTTAAAGGTAAATGGATATGAGAGTTATTTAAACCTTAATTTAATGTTGAAATTATGATCAATAAGATTGAGCGCTTGTTAAGTCCTCATAAATCTACAACTTGTCAGATTTCGCGACCATCAACTCAACCACTACCAAAATACCTATCTTCCATATTGGGCTCGGATCTAGGTGGTACTGCAGGAGATGATCTACCCCCATTGGTTGCGATGGGATGTACCCATTGCCTCATGCATATATTGGTTTCTGTGGTTGACCCTGAATGCCCAAAATGCAAAAATCAAGAGCTGGTTGGTGACAAATGGAGATTGAATTTCTCAAAGAAATTGAAGAAAACTCACATATAATTTGTAGTTTTTCAAACAATGTTGTCATCTTTAGAACTCTTTGAAGGAGATGTTGTCCCAACTGTTTGATTTAAATTGTATCTTTGATTGCACCCGGTACTTTTAATAATAAGAATGCGTTTTTAGAATTGTCGAGAGTTTGATTATAATTTTTTGTTATAATAGGTTCTTTAAACCCTAGTAGATCACATGAACACAACCCTAGCCAGCCACACTCTCCCAACTTTATTTCTAGTTGTTTATTAGAGATGGGTGATTTTGAGTCATTTTTTGACGTTGAATTTTGGCTCTGGTAGGTTTTGAGAAGGCCCTCCTCCTTTTCTGATTTCCATTATAAGGGTTGGACACCCATTGTTCTCCCTTCAATGATATCGTTGCTTGTCTAAAAAAAAACCTCTACATCGTTTTCTTTCTCTTTTTATGTCTAAATAAGTGGATACTACATAGATTTAGTCTTAGTTTGCATTTTCCTTGATTTTTCCTTTCAAGTGCGGTGTTGCTTTGTTTGTCATCTTGGTGTTACAAAGTTTTTTCTTCTTGTTGTGGGGTTCATTTGGTTCAGACTGGCAGATCAACTTCGATCCATCATAAATTCAATCAAATATTTGGGCATGAACGTTGCAAATTGTCATATTTGTAGGCACTTTGCCGTTTTATGCCATTAACCTGGGTGTTGTGAATTTGTTCACAGATTCATCGTTTTTGGTTTTAGCGATATTGAATTTGTATCATTATCAATGTATACTCCGACTTTAAATGAATGAATGTATTTTTTAATTAAAAAATTATTTATCTTCACCGTACGAACTTCAACTTAAGATTTAACATAACAAAAGCATCCAATATTTCTTACAGAAAATAATTTATGATGAGGAGATTGTATTACAGTCCAAAGTAGGAGATACCTTTAGGCTCTCTAAGAACTTACAAAGAAATTTACATTTACATCAATCAACAGATTATGGTTTCGAGGAACCTTTTGCCAGAGGATGTTAATCCGAGTAGGTTTCCAGGAAAGAGATGTGGGTCACAATGGACACACTTAAATACCAAGTCTTTCCTTAGCCAGAACTTTCCCCAAACAACAGTGTTTTAAGTTTTTAATTTTTTAAAAATAAACCGAAGATATTACTGGGATGAGTCGCGGACTAGGTCGCTTCTCTCTTTAAGACGCTTCGTGGCACTACTCAAAGGTGCAAGTAGGCTATCAACCACGACGTCCCGAGATAAAACAAATCGATTACACTGCTATTTAATTTTCACCGCTGACCGTGAGAAATTCGCTCTAGAAATACACCCTCAATATGGTTTATGGAAACCACTCTATATGGTTATGAAAACCACTCTTAGCTTGGAAAATATCTCAAGCTTTCAAAAAACAGAACTAGAAAAATTGTTTAGGAGAAGAGAAAAAGCTTGAAGAGAAAATTCTTGATCTTAAGCTTTTGGTGCAAATTGCTATGAATGAGAAGAGCTCCTTATATAGGTAAAATTGGTATGTACTGTTGGAAATGAATTGAAGAGCCAACGGCTCTGTCATTCATTCAAAAAGCGTTCAATCATAATTCATAAAATAGAATTATGATGATAACTCGTGGGGGTTCTGGTTTGACCAAGTCAAACCGGTCAAAATAAAATAATTTTATTTCAATAAAATAATTATTTCCAAAAGTTAAAATTAAAATACACCACAAGTCAAGTTGGTCGGACGGACACGGCGCGCGCGCGTGTGTGGTGGTCACTTTGTGTGTGTCCTCACCCATCCACAAAATTGGGTACTCCTTGAGGCCCAACCCAATGGGTGATTCCCCACTTATAAACACTCACATAGTGTCTATTCCAAACAATGTGGGACTTTTTCAATTCACACAATTCATTGAAATTTCCAACAATCCCCCACTTGAATTTAAAAAGAAGTTTTAAGAGTTAGCGTCAAACGCTTCTATAAGATTGTGCATAAGCAAAGGTGTCTACGACTTGAACCTTTACATAGTGGTTAGGATTTCGATTCAACAAGAGTGACTCGTAGTCTTGAACTCTATCTCGAACATCAAAACCACACACAACCTTTTCTATGGGTGTATTCTTATAAGCCCGTGCTTTTATGGCCTTACACGTCTATCCCAGTTTAGTGAACGCTCTAGGAATCTTGCCAACGATTCCATAGGAAGCGGCCCCACTTCCACATTCACAAAGGTGAGTCTATCAAGAGTACTCCTGTAGCTAGGTACTCCACTCCACATAGAGTATAGATCTCATTAAGAGTTTCTATTACCTCAACCTTAAGTTGCTTCAGGAATCATGCTTCCTTATTTATTATAGCATGTTCATCTCGTATCACTTCACAACTTGTTATTACCCATTGAACCTAATTCTTGGGATCTCCAGTCTTTTAGGTCGGGTTACCATCGTGAGTGACTCATGATTCTAATGGCAGTAGTCCCATCACTGTGAGAGAATGTATCTCAAAAGGAGCTGTGAGAGTGGATCATGTACGCACTGATATGAACTTAGCTGATCCTTTGACGAAAGGATTAGCTAGGGAGAAAGTCCAAATGTGCTTACGACGTATTTGTCGTCTCTTACCGTTATAATAACGGTTCTCTATTTTTGCAATAGCCGCGGTACTATCGCAGTGGATCAACACAGCTGGCATTGGTTTTTCCCATAAGGGAATCTCTGCTAGTAAGCATCTTAGCCAAGTAGCTTCTTCACTAGCGAGTTGCTAGTGCTATCATTTCGAGACTCCATAGTGGATTGAGAATATGGTCTGTTTCTTAGATTTCCAGGATACAACGCCACCAGCTATACTAAATATATAGCCACTGGTTGCTTTGGAATCATCTCGATAAAGTATTCCAATCAAGATCACTGCACCTCTTCAAGTACAAACCGAATCTCTCGATAATGTAACCCGAGATTCATGGTCCTTTTAAGGTATCTCATGACTCTCTCAATAGCGTGCAATGCTCTATACTAGGTCGACTAGTAAACTCGCATAATAATCCCACAACATAGGCAATGTCGGTCTAGTACAATCGCGGCATACCTTAGGTCGCCAATGATGCTCGTGATATTCCGTTTGTCTTACACTTTGTCACGGTGTTCTTAAAAAGTTTGACACTCGGATCATATGGTGAACAAGCGGTGTTTACAATCAAAATAATTGTATTTCTTTACGATCTTCTCAATATAATGAGATTGATCCAAAGAAATTCCTTTCTCGACCTAGTAATCTTGATGCCAAGTATTACACTTGCTTCTCCGAGGTCTTTCATATCAAAGTTGTTACACAACAGTGATTTCACTTTATTTACGGCATGAATGTTTGATCCAAATATGAGTAAGTCGTCTACATAGAGACATATGATAGTGCAAATGTCATTTTCGGTTTTGTAATAAATGCATTTGTCACTTTCATTCACTTTAAACCCATTCGATACAATTAGATTATCAAACTTCTCATGCCACTGTTTAGGAGCTTGTTTTAGACCATACAGAGACTTATCCAACTTACAGACCTTGTGTTCTTGCCCATGAACTACAAACCCTTCAGGTTGTTCCATATAGATTTCTTCTTCTAATTCACCATTTAAAAAAGCAGTTTTAACATCCATTTGGTGTACCTCCAAATTGTGAATTATGCCAACGAAATTAGTACCCTTATGGATGTAATTCTAGTAACGGGTGAATATGTGTCGAAGAAATCTATATTCTCTCTTTGTCTAAAACCTTTGGCTACAAGGCGAGCCTTGTATTTATCAACAATGCCATCGTTTTTAGTTTCTTTTTCAAAATCCATTTACAACCAATGGGTTTGCAACCGTGAGGCAAGTCCACTAAGTGCCATGTCTTGTTAGACTCTAGAGAATCCATCTCATAATTGATGGCTTCTTGCCACAAATCTGCATCCAAAGAAGACAATGCTTCTTGAATGCTCATTGATCCTCTTCTAATGTATAGACCAAATAATCTGGTCCATAGTCTTTAGCAACACGTGCTCTCTTACCTCTTCGAGGTTCTATTTCCCTTTGTTCATTGTTTTCAACGTTCTTAGGCACGAAACTTGACTAGTTCCAAAGTGCCCACTATTTCTAGATTTAAAAGGGAATTCATTTTCATAGAAGTCAACATCATTTGACTCTATGATCACTTTAGCTTTAAGGTCATAGAACCCGTAAGCTTTATCACATCGCATACCCAATGAATACACATTCATAGGCTCTCAAGGCGAGTTTAACTCTTTTTGGATCTAGGATCCCGACATAAGCCAAGCAACCCCAGTTCAAAATAAGAGACACATTTGGTTGTCTTTTCTTTATGATCTCATAAGGTGAAATTTTGCTCTTAGACTTTGGAAGTCTATTCAAGACATAACAAACAAGCAGTTTGCAAAATTTCCCCACACTGATGAGATGCAGCTCTGAATAGAGCATTATAGAAACTACCAATTCGGTAAATGTTCTATTCTTTCTTTCTCGCTTTACCATTCATTTCGGGAGAATATGGTGCGATCGTTTCATGAATGATTCCTTTGATTTATAAAAATCATTAAACAATTGGGAAACATATTCGGTTCCTCTATCACTAAAACGCTTTATCTTTTTGCTAAATTGGTTTTCAACTTCGTTTACAAAAATTTTGAACATGTCAAGCGCTTCACTTTTATTTTTCATAAGATATACAAAAGTGTAGTCCGAGCAATCATCAATAAAAGTAATAAAATATCGCTTACCATTTCTCGTTAACGCTCCATCTAACTCACATATATCGAATGAATTAAATCCAATGGCTCGATTCTCTCATTACCGATTTATGCGATGTTTTCGTAATTTTGCTTGACTACAAAATTCGCATTTTTGAAAATCATTTAAAGATAACTTGGGAATTAATCCTAAGTTACTCATATTTGAAATAACGCGCTTGTTAACATGACAAAACGAGCATGCCAAATATTAAAATCACAAAGCATATAAGCAAAAGGAGAAGTTTTATTCATTTCAACATTCAAATTAAACATGCCATCACATGCGTACTTTTCCCAACAAATACATTATTTTTGGTCAAAGTAAATAAATCCCCCAATAGTTTGAGTAAACCCCGCTTTGTTCGTAAGAAAACGAAAACCGATTTTTCCTTATCTCTCGAGTGTGCTTCACATCTTTCGTAATCGAGTCTTTCCGTAGTGAATTTCGCCCACATCTCCAATACCAAAGAAACATTAGTGGTGTGAGCATCGCCAAAGAAAGACTTTCTTATTATCGCCACTGTGTATGTTTTGAACATAGCACGCGGCCATTGCACACACATGGATGGATGATCCAGTGTCCAACCACCAACCTTCGGATCCACCAACAAGGTTGATTTCGAAATCATAGCAATAAATTGCTCTTGATCGAAGTTAGCTTTGCATAGCGAGATTTGGCCTGCTTCTACTCTTTGCGTGCCATATGACTGCGCTTCCCCCACGCTTGAAACAAGTGAAGGGAGGAGCGATATCATTCTTGGGTTGTGGTGGTGGTTGTGGCTTAGGATTTGGGGCCTTAGGAAGGTTCCCATTCTTGTTGCGGTTCTTTTGAATCGATTACGGTTCGATTCTTAAATGGTTTGCGATTGGCTTCGTAACGCTCTGGTTTCTTGTTTGAAACAAACAAGACTTCATCTTTCTCGATCTTGCTTCCGAGATTCCTCCTCAATTCGAGTCGGGTAATCAAACTTTCCAGAGAAAACTCTTTGGTTTTGTGCCTCGAGAATTTTGAAATCCTTCCATGAAGGAGGAAGTTTGTCAATAATAACAGCTACTTGAAATTGTTCATCCAAGGCCATGCCTTCAGATATAATATCATGAGCTATTTTCTGTATCTCATGTGACTGAGACTCTACAGATTTTTCATCTGTCATCTTGTAGTTCAGATAGCGGCTAACAAAGATATTTCTTAGCACCCGCTTCTTCATTATCATCATATTTCTTTTTCAAAGCATTCCATACATCCTCGCGAGAATTGCAAGAACTGTAATAATCATAAAGATCATCAGCAAGTCCATTAAGAATAAAATTCTTACAGAGATAGTCATGCTCCTTCCATAGGAATATTTCTTTAGCTGTCTTATCCTTTTCTTCCGGTGTGGCTGTTTCATCTGCCACTGGAATGTCATCAGTCAAGACATTGGCAACCTTTTTCATAGTTAAGAAAAAGAGCATTTTTGGTTGCCAACGCTTGAAGTGAGCTCCTCAAACCTAATAGTTTGTTGAAGTCGAGGCAATGGAACCAAGCATGCGATAATTTCTTCGGTTGTCATGGTTGACTTAGAAACGCCTTAAAATTGTTAATCCGAGTAGGTTCCCGTGAAAGAGAGGTGGGTCACAATGGACACACTTAAATACCAAGTCTTTCCTTAGCGTAACTTTCCCAAACACAACAGTGTTTTAAGTTTTTAATTTTTAAAAATAAACCAAGATATTATCGGGATGAGTCGCGGACTAGGTCGCTTCTCTTTAAGACGCTTCGTGGCACTACTCAAAGGTGCAAGTAGGCTATCAACCACGACGTCCCGAGGATAAAAAATTTCAAGATTACATCGCTATTTAATTTTCACCAGCACCGTGAGAAATTCGCTCTAAAATACACCTCAATATGGTTTATGGAAACCACTCTATATGGTTATGAAAACCACTCTTAGCTTGGAAAATATCTCAAGCTTTCAAAAAAACCAGAACTAGAAATTGTTTAGGGAGAAGAGAAAAAAGCTTGAAGAGAAAATTCTTGATCTTAAGCTTTTGGTGCAAATTGCTATGAATGAGAAGAGCTCCTTATATAGGTAAAATTGGTATGTACCGTTGGAAATGAATTGAAGAGCCAACGGCTCTGTCATTCATTCAAAAAACGTTCCAATCATAATTCATAAAATAGAATTATGATGATAACTCAAAAAGGGGTTACGGTTTGACCAAGTCAAACCGGTCAAAATAAAATAATTTTATTTCAATAAAATAATTATTTCCAAAAATTAAAATTAAAATACACCACAAGTCAAGTTGGTCGGACGGACACGGCGCGCGCGCGTGTGTGGTGGTCACTTTGTGTGTGTCCTCACCCATCCACAAAATTGGGTACTCCTTGAGGCCCAACCCAATGGGTGAGATTCCCACTTATAAACACTCACATAGTGTCTATTCCAAACAATGTGGGACTTTTTCAATTCACACAATTCATTGAAATTTCCAACAGAGGAGGCTATGAAATAATAGCCAGTGATTGCTTTGGCAAGCTAACTGAAGGATCGAGGATAAAACCTCTTGTCAATACAGACAATTTTCATAGAAAAGTCAGCGAGTGGAATAAATGGAACGAGTATAAGGGCTAGTTAGTAGGTGAGGTTTCTAAGTGTGAAAATTGTAGTAAGCAGTAGTTAAGCTCTCAAGCGAGTCAGTCGTTAGTTTAGTTGATAATCCTGTCCAGTAAGGTAATGGAGAAAAGGATGGAGTTTATCAGCTGTAACCGACCAGCGTAGGAGAGGCTTCTACCCGTCCAATGTTGAAGTTTGGATGGTTTTCTGTCCACAAGTACTTTGAACCCTCAAAATAATTTATGATATAAAATTGTGCTTGTGAGTCAGTTTGGGAGTTTGAATGAGAGGGGAGAGGAGGGGAAGGGAGGGCTTAAAAAAATTAGGAAGGATGAAAGACAAATAGAAGGAATGATGTATCATCAACTTCAATGGGAAGTTTATATTTCTTCACTGGATCAAATCCATTCAATTTGGAGGAACTCAAAAAATGTATTGGAGGAAGGTTTTGGAGGGGTTGGGAGGGCTTAGAAAAAAATTTCAAATCATTTACATCCTTTTATAATAGTTTTAAAATTAAAAATATAATAGTTTTAAGTAATCTCTTATCATTGTCTACAAAATTAGTCTCTCAATTAAGGTTAAATATTTCTATATGTAACACCCCAATTTTCGTACGTCGTTGTTCTTTTAATACATGCTTGTCTTATTAACTATTCGAAATGATAACATTAAATTATTTTAGGCTATCGTGTGTTTGAGGTATGAGCATATGTTAAAATATTACTTAATTTTATTTTTATAATACATTGGAGATATATTCTTGTTATTATTTAATTATTATATATATATATATATATATAGATTATCTGTATATAAATTAGTATTATTTTAAATGATTATTTTATTTTATAAAATATGATTATTTGAGATATTGTCTATTTTTAAAAATTTATTTTGGGTTATAGAAGTGTTAAAATAGTGTCTTGGGCCTTCTACACATACTTTTTTTTACTACGCACACCCAGAGTCCAATAAACTGATCCGACCCACATTCCTCAGCACAACTGTAAACACACGTGGTCTTCAACCTTGAGAAGCAAAAGAAACGCATCAATGCAAAACCCTTACCCCCTCCTTCTTTGCTTTCGTTCTCCCTCTCCAGGTCACAGTTTGACCCCAAACTTCACTATCCAACTCAAAATCACCTTCTGAACTCGATTATAACCTCTGTTTCGTCAAAGAAGGCACCGTTTGTTGTGTTTCGTAACGTTGGACGAACTGATTTTTGCACATTCCGACCACCACAGTTTTCGGTTGGAAAAATGGACGCTGTTTTCGGATTCTACGCGTCGAAACCTTTGGGAAGTACTAGTCTCTTTTTCATTTCGGCGAAGTTGACATCGGAGCCCTCTTTCGGTGAGACAGTTACCGTAATTCAGTTTTTGTTCATTTAGGCTTCGTTTCAATTTTAGAAATTCCAAAATAATCAGTTTATAGTTACTATTGTTTTTGTCCAGCCGTAGTTCGCTCCCTATACAACCTGTGGAATTTTCTTCGCGCCTGTTGAGTGTTGAACGGTTGCTCTCGGCACTTGTTGATACCGCAGACTAATTTTATCGAGGCAAGGGGGTAGTTTGACTCTTTAGTAGTTAGTATGTGAGACAACAAGCAATAGGGATGTCCCATGATCCCTAGGCTTCGCACAACTAATTAGTACCATTGCCACTGTGATGGGAAAAACTATCTAGTGATAGTTATAAATGTATACGATTGCTATAGTATGACTGATAATACTGTAGGATTTGATTGAATGAAATTAATGAGTAGCTTTAAGTCAATGAGTACCATTGCCGTCGTGATGAGAAAACTATTTAGTGCTATGTACAAAGGTATATGATTGTTGGAGTATGACTGATAACCTAGTATTGTTGTTTGAATAGAAATGGTGGATTTGGTGCATGTTAATATGACAATTTTTATGTATTGAGTGTTGGTGTTAGATGAGGTTTGGTTAGACTGGATGTAATTAATATTTGATTCTCAAGGTGATTTCGTAGATGCATTAATAAAACACTTTATTGCGTTGTTGCTGATTAAAATCTCTTAGTGTTGTTGTTGCTGCTATCGTGGTTGTTCGTTGTTACACTTGTTGTTATTGTTAAGTAGTTATATCAAAGTTGCTAAGTGGTTGTGTTGTTGTTCTTTAATTGTTCTTATATTGAAATTGTTGTAGCGATCGAATAGTACTTGTGTGCGTGTGTGCGTGTGTGTGTGCGCGCGCGCCAAGTTGTCAAGTTGTGGTTGTTGTTAAATAGTTAAACTAAAGCTGCTAATTGTTTGTTGTTGTTGTTGTTGTAGTTGTTAAATAGTACATACACTGAAGTAGTGAGTTGTTATTGTTAAATAGTATTCCAATGCTAGTTGTTAAGTTGTTGTTGTTGTTATTAGACACCACTTTGGAATAGGTTCATGCCTCATACTCAGGCCCGACCCTGGGTCTGTGCGGCCTGTGCTACCGCACAGAGCCCAGGCCCAAAATTCTGTTTTAGGGGCCCCCAGAAAATAAGAATCAGTCCATATATACACTATATTCGCAGAATTGTTAACGATTTGCTTGTAGCTCAGTGGTTCATGTCACACTCCATAGCTTGTGTTTCTTGTGTTCAAATCCCAGCATCATCATTTTCATGTTTTAAATCGTTTTTAAATAATTAAATTTTCTGCCAAAACAACTTATACTGAGACTTGAACCCATGATATTGAATTTATATACCACCATTTAACAACAATACCACTCTACCACTAGCAATCTTAGTAAAATTCTGCAAATATTTATTTATATTACCTCTAAGTTAATACAATACACTGAATTTAATTTTTTTTAGGAAAGCATTCAACCTTTTTTTGGTACTATCCATGGCTATTATATTATTATTTTATATAAATATATACTCTTTTTCTTGTATAGAGAAACTTAATACATTAATTTTTCAAAAGCTTAATTTTAGTAAATTTAGTTTTACATGTACGGAGTTAATATGTCCTAAAAATTTGATTTTTTTTTAATCGAGACCGAATCAATGGTCATGCACTCAACTGCAGACTTTTGAGAAAAACCCAAGCCCCAATTAGGGGCCCAATTTTTAAAACTCGCACTGGGCCTCCAAATTGTTTGGGACGACCCTGCTCATAGTGTCCATAATATTGTTGTTATTGTTGTCCTAGTTGTTAGTAGGGCGTTATCGGGCAAGGTATCCCGTTCAGGCATGGTATCCTGGTCCTATGCTTGTCATTGTTGTTAGTTGGGAAATATCGGGCAAGGTATCCCGTTCAGGCATGGTACCCTGGTTCTGCATTGGTCTTTGTTGTTAGTAGGGCAATATCGGGCAAGGTATCTCGTTCAGGCATGGTATCCTGGTCCTGCGTTTGTCATTGTTGTTAGTGGGGCGTTATCAGACAAGGTATCATGTTCGAGCATGATAACTCGGTTCTACTGTTGTCTCTGTCGTTGTTAGTATGGTGTATCAGGCAAGGTTTCCTATATAGGCATAGTGTCCCAGTTTTGTTGTTGTTGTTGTTGATGCTGCTGTTGTTAATTATTGGTGTTGGTGTTGTTGTTGTTGCTGCTGTTGTTAATTATTGATGTTGTTGTTGTTGTTGCTACTGCTGGTGTTATTAATTATTGATGTTATTCTTGTTCTTGTTGATAGTTGTTGTGATATTCCTGTCTCATAAATTTTGTATAGAGGATGTGCTTGCACATGTTGACGTTGATGGAGCCGAGGAGTGATTGTGCTCTCGGGGTTATCCTTGATTAGGACTAGCTAGTTTATGTTTCGAAAGTTTATTTTTCCGATGTACTTATGTAAGGGTCAGCTCTGAACCGTTGTGACATCGGGGATTTGGACTGTTTGCTTAATTAGATGCTGATACATTTACTTTGATTTTTCTTCCGCAAGTTTGTGAACGTGATATCTCTATCCCGTTAATTTTAAAGTTTTATTGTGGACAAAAATTGGTTTCTAGTTGTTTGTATTTTCTTATTTAATGCCATGATGGGGTAGAGGGTGTCACACTATAGCTCTCTCTTTACGCCAATCCCCCAAAAACGCTTCCCTCTCCTCCACTCCAAACTTCCAAACAAGGCCTTAAGGGTAGCTCAACTAGTTGGTCGATCTCTTAGTAGCGTTTTCCCGGGTTCAGTCCTTTCAACTTTTTTATTTAAAAAAATTGGGGAAGGAGAAATTTTATTAACCAAAATGACACTAATGACCATTTTACAACTGTCGCCAGAGAGATTTGAACTAAACACCTTAAGGATACTGTTCTCAACCCTTTCTGGGAATGAATTAGTCAAGAACACAATGAACAATCTCGCGTGAATAGGAAAATTGCTCAACCCTTCATTAGCCTCTCTGGGCGAAATATATAGTATTACAATCATTCATGGCTAATAATTGATAACCGTTACATAATTAAGAATTCAGTTACATAATAAAGGTGACAGTTACAGAAGATGCCTAGGTATGGAGTGGGGACCGACTGCTACAGACTGGGCCGAGCGTGAGTGGCGTTTCAAGGTCTTAGTCCTCGGCGCTTTGTCTTGGGATGCCGCGGGCGTTAGATCGTGGCTCGGCTCGGCGGCCGTGAACACATCCTCGAGCGATGAATGAAAACATGAAGTCGCTCAAAAGTATGCTCCCGTCCTACTCCGGCCGCTTTCCTTGTTATTGAATAAAAACCGAAGTCCTTTGTAGTTGACACTACCGCCACTCTTGACCGTAGGTAACGCTTTGACCCCCTCGGGAGTTGTGTTTGACTGCTGCGAGCGTTTACGCACTTCATAAATGTTCTGCTTTGTAACTTGTTCTCTTTCTTTATCTATAAAAAGGGCCATGATGCTTCGTGATTGTCACTCCCTTTCTTTCAAGCTACCGCTTTTCTTTCCTTGGTATTGTTGATGCTTATGGGTTGCGTGCTTTCATCAGTTCTTTGCTCCCCTTTGAGCTCGCACACAATCTTAAAGTCCTCGCCGTTCTAAGATTGTTGGAGGGCTCAAAGAAGGAGTCGTGGACTTCCTGCATTTGTGGATGTTCTTCGCTGCAGCTTAATCCGCTATCCCCGCTTGAGATTGTGTGAAGAGCTCAAAGGTGGTGCCGTCACGTGGTGGTGTCGCCGCGGCTTAATGGTTGATTCTTTCTTCTCAATGTAGAGGATTTTCCATGGGCCCGCTGTTTTGGAGAATTTTTCCATGGACCACTCCCTTTGTACGGCCACGACTTCCCGCTTCTTCCGCCGGATCTACGAGAAACTCCGAGGCAAATCCTCCATGGACCGGCTTATCCGCTCGAGTTCGCCGCGGATTATCACATATTTGCTAAGACACGCAATTGTATTTTTGACCTTCATTGTGCTCGCTTTAGGCGGCGGTTTTGTTAGCGTATCATGTATTATAAATAACAATATATATTTGTGTGATGAGAATATGCATATATCCATATTTGCAAGGTGCCTTTCGCTTACGCTTATGTTTACCGGCTCGCTTCTAATCATACCGCGGTCATTTGTGACGCCGCCCTTGGCGTGTGAACACGCAAGCGATGAGACGTGACTTTTGGATTGACATTAATGATGTTTTGATCCTCGGAATGGTGCCAACCACCGCCGCGATCGCATAGTCACCACGCATGCTACCCTAGCCGTTAGAGTTGAAAAGGCTTTATACCACAACCGCTTGATCAAAACTCGAACGGTTCACTAGATTGTTTGTTATTTGAATACTCGCGTGCTTCTTTTTCTTTTCCCTTTCGCTCTTTTCTTGCTTCGCTTAGTCCGCAACGACGCCTTACATTTCCTCGCTTTGAGTCATTCCACCGCTTTCAGTGCACGCTTGTTTTCTTTGATTCGTAGTTTCATTACCCTTCCTTTCTATCTTTTGGTTTTTCTCGCATAGTTACACCTGCGAAATACATTTATGGTTTCTATAATAAGTATTAGTAGCGATAGTGAGGAGAGGTTACTCGAATTAGGTGTGGCAATGCCTCCCGCGTTGGTAGGCAATGTTCACGCTGTCGCTTAGATTGTATTAGGCAAAATGTGCAAAGCTATGAACACTCGCTTGCCTCTCGATGATGAACCTCTCGCTCCATTGCGGGGCAGCTTTCCCACGATCTTCAATGGTTCAGGGGAGGATGTTGAAGATCATAGTGATTATTCGTAAAGCATTGACTTGGATGTATTGGACTCCCACTCGTGTTAGTGATCAAGAGTCATTGGTACGACGTAATCGTTTCTTTGTCATCCGGTGACGAAGGTGCTCATTGTTGCAAAGCCAGTGACCCGGATGAGGCGCAGTGTCGCAGCGATTGTCCGGAGGCTGGAAATAAGCCCTATACTTATATGTACACGACTTTATTTGAGCACCTAGGCATTAGGGTTCCTTTCTCCGAATATTACCGTGCGATGCTTCGGTTGCTAAACGTGGCTCCGACTCAGCTTCATCCGAACGGTTGGGCTTACGCCGAGCCTTTGAGATTATGTGTGAGTGTATTAATGTATCTCATATCACGTAGAAGTTTCTTCATTTCGCGCGCTCCTCGCTAAGGATCCTCCTCGCTGGGTATCCCTAGGTAACCATACCCGTAGGCCTTTTATGAAGGTGTTCAAAAGTAGTTACAAATCCTTCAAAGACAACTTCTTTCGGTTAGAGGCCGGACCTCGTGACCCATTTTTGTTAGTTGATGAGAATAATGTTGAGTATTTTCCCCTTTATTGGACTCCACGCCCAAACAACAAATTTACCATTGAGAGGTGTAGCTTATCCCCGGCTGATCAGGAGGACGTAGACCGGATTTGGTCTTACGTTCAATCGGGTAACCAACCCTGGGCATCCCACATCATACAGAAAGTTGACGACTCATCCGGACTTATAGCATACCTAAGTAAATACTTGAACTTTGTGTCTTCTATTTTGTTATGTGGTTTTATGATTTTGATCTTATATTTGGTGTTTCTGCAGAACTCTTCGGTATGTCAACATTGAGTGTAGAAGACAGACGCCGTATTCGCGAGAGAGCAGTAAACTAAATGCAGGGTATACCACCGACGCCGGGTGCTACAAAGACTCCTAACAAAGATGTCACTGCGACGAGAAAGAAAAAGGAAATCAAGTTCTCAACGGTCCGCCCAACTTCCTCCCCTTAAAAACCGAAACTCAGGCTCAATCCCCGCTTCTCCAACCTTGGCCCGAGGTAAGTCCAACTCATTTGAATCCAATACGCCTACCGATGCTCGGGACATGGAGGATGCCTCTTGCGGAAGGTCTTAGATGTAAAGAAAGTAAAGGATGGGACGGCGAGTGGTTCCCTCAAGATCGCTCGGGGCGTGCGGTATCCACCGACAAAGGCCTTGAATTCGCTTTCTCTTCCGGTGATGTGGAGCGGTGCGTAAAATGGGACCTCGGCAGAGTTTGGTAGCAATCAAGTCCTACAGCTTTGGGCTTCCATGCCGGCTCATCACTTTGAGAGTGCCTCACGGGAATTAATGGTCAAGGAAGCGATCGGTGTGACCGATCAAATCTATGGAAGAAAAATCGAGTACTGCCAAAGGAGAAGAAATCTCCGAGGAAGATTTGAAGAAGTATGCCCATCACAAGAAAGTGACGGATTTGAAAATCACGAGCTTGCCGGAAGCTAACGAGCAATTGAAGAAGGATGCAACAATCAAAGAGCGTGGAGTTGTCCGTTATAAAGAGAAATTGATCGCGCCTACAATGATCCGGATAAAATCAAGAAGGAAGTCGCGATTATCATTGCTTTCGTGGTGACAGAGTTTGACCGCGGGTTTTATCTCGCTCTTGATCAAGCGCGAGTGCACTTCCCTCGCCTTGGACCCCAAGTATTTGATCCTCGATAATGTTGTGGTCAACGGTCAAATCATGGCTCCTATCCTTGATGACCAAACCTCACCGCGTGCTTGCAGTGCCGAAGGAAACAATACTACCTCTTGACCTTGGATGGGCTGTACCAAGTCTTCGAATGATTTGTCGCCATTGGGACTCCGCGAATGAGAAACCGCGAGATGGGGCTTTGGTGATTGGTCTTTGCCGGGAGGTGGCCGATGACTCGAGAGAACTCACCCGAGGGTCCACATACTTAATTTGTTTTCACCGAACTTTGATGACCAAGCAACTTGTAATTTGAATATTTGACGAATATTTTGATGCTTTGTATCTCGGTATTTTACCTTGTATTTTGATTATACGCCTCCTATTTTGATGATTTTGGCGTTCTTCATGACTATGTCCCATGGACTGTTTCGCCCATCTTGTGAAACATAGCAAAGTAATATATGTTCATGACTTTGTTTTTATTGCGCTCTTCGGTTTTTCCTTCCACACGACTTGCATCGGCTGGGTTTACGCTTTCTTCCTCTATTATGTGAGGAGGAGGTTTCGTGAAAGATCGTCAGTTTATGCCGCGGGATGCCCTCGCATCTACCGCGGTCTTGTTTTTGATCCTCTTTGCGCGAAACTCGTTGATTTCTTGAGCAAACGCGATCCTCGACTTGCTTTTCAAATGGTCATGGTCGGTGTGTTGCTATACAAAGAAGGTTTCTTCGCATGTCTCCGCAGCTTAACTTTTCACCTAACTACTTCATGGTCATGTGAAGTGCCTCCAAGAGGTTCGCGAACTCGTCGATCCCACCAAACTTGGCGGTGTCCTTTTATCTTCGGTGCCCGGTCAACATCGAGCCAACTACTCGGTCCTTGCCGCTTTCGGACTTTGTTTTTCGAGACGCATTCACGTATTGCTTGTATAAATTTTATTGCAAATAAATTTGGCATTTCAAAAGTATTTGTAATCTTCGATTCTCTTTATTCAATAAGTAATAAGACATTTGGGAAGCTATAGGCTCCTACAAAAAAATACATTTATTGATGTAAAAGAGACAGAGAATCGGTTTTTCATCCTCGGTCCCGCTGGGAAGACCGAAGGTTCTTTCATCTTCACTATAGTAGAACCGAAGGTTGGTAGCGCCCATGATCTTGGGATATTTCCCCGTTGAGTTTTTCCGTTTGAACGCACCTTGTCCGACCACGGCTTTGATTCTCGAATGGACCTCCCACTGGGAGATAACTTACCCACACCCTTCTACTCTTGTTGTTGGCGCAAAAAACTAGATCACCTTCCCCGAACGTTCTTTCCTTCACTTTGGAGTTGTACCTTTTGGTCGCTTCTCTGCTTGGCCGCTTCTCCTTAACCTTTGCCGCTTCGGGCTTCTTCAAGCGAGATCTAAATTTGCACGGCGTCATTGGATCCGGCAGACCGTCGTAGCCGTATTCTCCTTGGACTGGGCTCCAGTATTTCCACAGAATGAGCGCATCACTACCATACGCCGATCGGAAGGAGTTTCCTGTGGAAGATCGCGGTGTAGTGTTGTAAGACCATAATACTAAAGGTAATTCCTCGCCCAACTTCCTTTGGAACCTTCCAACCTCTTCTTCGCACTCGCCAATACTACCTTTTTTGCACTTTCGGCCGCCCATTGGTTTGAGGATGCTCTACCGAGGTAAAGGCTTGGTAGATGTTCCAAGTTTTGCATAGTGTAGCAACTGATTCTGAAGCAAATTGCGTTCCGTTGTCAGTCACTATGGTTGCAGGAATCCCAAATCGGCATATCAACCTCTTCCAATAAAACTTTTTCACCCTTTCTGCTGATATGATGGCTACTGGTTCGGCCTCTATCCACTTTGTAAAGTAGTCGACAGCTACCAACAGGAATTTCAGCTGACCCGGCGCAGGTGGAAATGGACCAAGAATGTCAACACCCCATACAGCGAACGGCCAAGCCGAAGAAACCGACTGTAGGTTGGTTGGTGGGGCCTTAGGAATTTTTGCATGCATCTGACATTTGTGGCATCGGCGGACATAGTCGACCGCATCCTTCTTCATCGTGGGCCAATAGTATCCTGCACGCACTATTTTTGAAGCTAAGGCCTGACCTCCGACGTGGCTGCTGCACACTCCTTCATGCACCTCCTTGAGTATTTCTTGTGCTTTGTTGTTGGGAACACATTTAAGGAGCGGCATGGAGAAACCTCTTTGTACGCCGACTCAATCGGGTGTAGTTTGTAGTCGCTTTCATCGCCTTTCTCTTCGCTATCCCAAGACATTCGCTTCTTCACCCCGCATATAAGCAAGAATCTTGGTCATCCAAAGAATCGTGGTCAATCTCATCGCGAAGACTTGGATTTGATTGATCTTTGGGTTGGGTTATCATTTCTTGTATTATCAATGGTTATTGCTGTGTTTTTAGTACTTGCTAGCTTTGCCAATATATCGCCCCGCTATTTTGCTCCCTAGAACATGCGTTAGTTCAAAAGAAACAAATTTGAGTTTTAGCTCTTGTACCTTAGACAAATATTTAGTGAGCGCTTCATCTTTGCCTTTGAACGCCCACGTGACTGGCCGGTGACTAGAAGAGAATCACTACGAACTTTAAGATTTTTACTCCGATGTCTCACCGCCAAGTTCATGCCAAAGCAATTAAGGCCTCGTATTCGCTTGATTGTTGCGCCCTTGAAACCGAACCGCCGATCGTTCTATAAGCACATTATCGTCCTCTAGCGTGACCCCGCTCCATCGCTTCTCAAATTAGACGACCCATCCACCGATAGAGTCCAACAATACTCGGAATGGGCTTTAACCGTTTGGCCGTTTCTCCTGCGATTTCCACTACGAAATCGCCAAAGCTTGCGCTTTAATTGGTCCTCCGGGCCGGGTACTTAATATCATATTCGACAACTCAATCGACCATGCCACCATCCTTCCAAATGATATCCGGCTTGGAAAGTATTTGGCGGATAGGCAAATCTGCTTTGACGATTATTGAGTGACTCATGGCATCATCGCTGAAGTTTCTGCCGCCGAGTGGATCAGATAGGCCGCCTTCTCAATCTTCTCGATACCACTGTTCCGACCTCTCCACATTCGGCTAACATAGTAAATGGGACATTGCTTTTTGACTCTTTCCTCAACTAAAACGCACTTCCCGCGTGGTCGTGAATTGACAAATATAACAAATGTAACGGCCCACGGTGTCGGGGTTAAGATTGGCGCGCGCGCTAAGTATGCTTTTACTACCTCCAACGCCTCTTCACACTCACTGTGACCATTGAATCGCGCTTTCTTCTTCAATAGCTGGAACATTGGTCGTATCTTGTCACCGCCGACCGAGGAATCTTGATAATGCTACTATTCGCCTGCTAAGATCCGGACCTCTTTGGCATTTGTTGGGCTTCGGGCTTCTCGATAGCTCGGCACTTTGATGGATTAGCCTCTATTCCTCTCGCGAGTCAACACGTAACCTAGGAATTCACCGCTTGAACTCCGAAAGAACACTTGTCGATTTAAACGCAACTCATGCTTTTCCAAAGAAGAGGAAGGTTTTTTCGAGGTTTGCCAAGTGAGATTCCTCGGTTGTTGACTTGACCACCATATCATCCACGCACACTTCAATGGATCTCCCAATTTCGCCTCAAAGATTCTCATCCCATCAGCGCCGCACGTAGCACCCGCATTTTTCATCCAAAAGGCATTACGCGGTAACAATAGTTATACCGCTACCATGAATGCCGTCTTCTCTTCATCCCTCCGGCTCATCTTGATTTGGTTGTAGCCGAGTATGCATCCATGAAACTCGTGGAGTTTATAGCCGTAAGTTCCGCTCTACCAAACCATCAATACTCTGGGCAGAGGTAAGGATCTTTGGGACATGCTTTATTGAGATCTCAGATAGTCCACACACATTCGCCATTTCCCCGTTGGACTTCTTCACCATCACGGGGTTGGCCACCATGTGGGATACTCGACCTCCTTTATGAATTGCGCTCTACCACTTCTTTGTTTCCTCCCGTATGGCTTCGATTTTTCACCACCTTGCTTCCTCTTTCTCCGGGCTACAAAGCTACAGATGGGTTTAGTGATAACCGATGGCGTATGAAGTTAGGATCAATACCGGCATGTCCCGAGGGGACCACGCGAATACGTGAGTGTGACCGAGAGAAATTTGATCGATTGATCCTCCGGGCTCGGGAGTTAGACTGGTGCCGATCCTTGTTTTCTCGATCTTTGGGCGGTCCTATCACTACTTCTTTCGAGTATCCACCGGCTTCAACCTTTGCTCCTCCTTTACCGGTCATATACATACAATGCGGGTCTAGGTCTAGAAAACTCGCAGTTGGAACTAACTCCCCGCCCGACCTTTCTCTCGAACTGTCTTTACCTTCGCACTCTCTGCGTAACATTTTCTTGCAATAGCTTGATCGCCCTTACCACACCTATCTTGCCATTAGGAAGGGGGTACTTCATGCAGTGTGGGGATACGATACTACCGCCATTAAAGCATTAAGTGTCGGCCTTCCCACTATTATATTGTACGATGAATCGGTATCAACTACCATGTATCTCGAGTTACGCTTTTGCCGACTCTCCTTCGCGCCAAAAGTTGTTCTCGTGTCCATGTAGCCATGACCTCAACCTGCTCACCGAAAAATCCTACCAAAGTTCCAGGATAGCTCTTAAGTTGCCTCCACCGGTAAATCTAGACCTTCAAGCACGCGCCAATACATAACGTTAGTCGAGCCGCCTCCATCTACCAAGATGCGAGCTATTGAATAACCGCCGGTGGTGACGGAGATTACAATCGGATCATCCGAATGAGGCCGCACACCTTCAAAATCCTGCGCATCATCAAAAGAAATTGCGGGATATTCCGCATCGATCCACAAGATAAGTGGTTTCCGCAGAGAAAACGGATAGAATAGATCTTGCATATCTTCTCCGGGATGAGGATGTAGCTCCCCTCCGGAAAATCCTCCGTATATTGTGTTAACTCTTCCTTTGTCGGCCGCCTCATGCTCGCCGCGTTTACCTCTATCGCCTCGCTTGGGTCGTACATTTGATTGTTGCACCGCCGGGTTTGGGGCTGCGCCTTCGCTTTCCTTCCTCACTGCGCTTGACGTACTTTTTAAGTTGACTCTCATTGGATGAGCCGCTCAATTTGTTGTTTGAGTGTCCAAAGAATTATCTCAGATCATGTCCTCCGTCCGGTGGTACTGCAATAAGACCACAGACTCTTACCCATTACACCAACAAAAGGCGACGGTCGGCGTATCGATCCATCATGTAGTCCTTCGTCCAAAATTACCGACGGCCTTGCCTTCGAGAGGTGTGAAGGCCAATTCGCGATCGGGGACGGGTGCGTCGCCTTTTGACTTTGCGTGTGCGCTCTGTCGCGGCCGGTCGTAGGGGTGTATGCTTGACGGGGTGGAGAACGTCTCGGTGAAATCACGCGCCTCGGCGGTGCTTGCGTGTCCTTTTCATCTTTACCAGGCAATGTCGCGTTGGCGTCAATATGTTTCTCCGCTCGGACTCTAATCTCATCCATAGTCCGCGGCTTCCATAGGGATAGGGCTTCACTAAAGGTTCCGCTTGCGGATGCCCTTCATAAATGCTTTCACAAAGAATCTCTCGTCAGGATCATCTACTAAGACCGTGGACTTATTGAAACGCTCCGTGTAGGCCTTCGAGAGACTCTCCGCTCTTGGCGTCGTCGAACATGTCCTCGGCTAGCATTCGCTTCTTCTTATTTGCCGAGAATCATTGTATGAAACGACCGCCAAGTCTTCAAAACTTCGCTACCGAGCGCTCCCAGAGCCGCCCTCAACCATTTCAAGGCTACGTCGGCCTAAAGTCCCGGCGAACATTTTGCGCCTAATGGCGCTCGGTTCCTCCATCGATCATCATCTGCGTTTGGAACGCATCCACATGATCGGAGGATCTCCGTGCCATCGTGCGTGGCGATGGATGGCTCCCGAAGCGTGGGGAAGTTGAGCGGCTGGATAGCAATGGAAAAGGTCAAACGCCCGCAGAGGTGTTCTAGTGGCATCGATCACTGGGCGAAGTGTCTCATTTCGGTAAGCTGAGCTTGTAGCTGCACTTCCCTTGCTTCTAGAGCCTGGGCGCGTAGAACTTGCTCTTCATTTTGACGGGCTTGGTCTGCATTCTGGGCTTGCAGTGTTTGAACAAACGCAGCAGCAATGCTCAATCTCGATCCCCAAAGGCCTTTGACGGCGCCACCATTGTTCGATTTCTCGTGGTCACCATTATGCTAGTGATGATGAATCGGTTTAGAGTTCAGCCAGGGGGCGTAGGAAAAAGTTTTGCTCGCCCCACGGTGGCGCCAATGTTCTCAACCCTTTCTCAGGAATGAATTAGTCAAGAACACAATGAACAATCTCGCGTGAATAGGAAAATTGCTCAACCCTTCATTAGCCTCTCTCAAGCGAAATATATAGTATTACAATCATTCATGGCTAATAATTGATAACCGCAACATAATTAAGAATTCGATTCACATAATAAAGGTGTGATTCTGAAGAAGATGCCTGGTATGGAGTGGGACCGATCACTACAGATCGGCCGAGCGTGAGTGTGGCGTTTCAAGGTCTTAGTCCTCGGCGCTTTGTCTTGGGATGCGCGCGCGTTAGATCGTGCTTCTCGGCTCGGCCGTGAATGTGATACAAAGGTAAACTCTTACCAATGAGCTAGCTCCCCAAGTGTGTCCTTTCAACTTTAAATTTTGTTCTATTCTTATTTTTTATCAACATTCTATCCTAGCTCATCAGGCCATCGGATCCTAATTATAAATGCACGGATATTTTTTTTGTTCCCCCACCATCAACACTTATACCCCCACCAAAAAGTTTTCTTACCATTTTATCCCTAAATATTTGCCAAAATAGATTTACCTAATAATTAGATAAATTTGTTGTGCATAATTTGAATAACGAATTTATCAATTTATTAAATAAATATGTAGTTAAATATTAATAACGAATTTATCTAATAAATAGATAAATCTGTTGTGTATATATGTTGAATAACAGATTTATCAATTTATTAGGATAAATCTGTTAGCAATATAAATCCGTCAAGCATCCAAGCATAAATCCATAGTGACCAAAATAAGTATGTTTGTTTGTTTATTTATTTATTTTTTTGTGAGAAACATACAAATTTGTTTGTGATAGAAAAACACACACACATCCGGTCAAAAAAAAAACACACACACGATAGATATATATATTCTCGTTTGAGATACAAGCATATAAAAACATATATATTTGTAATCAAAATAAGTAAGATATAGTCAACAAGAAGAGTTGGTGCAGTGGAATCTGACTCAGATCTTACCTCAAAGCCTCAAGTTCAATCTTGGATGCGATAAAACTCTATCGAGAGGAGAGAACACACGTCGTGCAAGAAATGAGTACTTCGTTCTTGCCAAAGTTCCTCTCTTCGTGGATAATCATCGTCAGTGAAAAAAAAAAATTAAGTGCACCAATGACAATGATGCACATAAACCAAATCTTGTCTTTTTTTTGGAACCATTTTATTTCTCTTCAAAGAATGAATAAAAGAGTAAAGATTCCAGCCGTTTTTTGATTTAAAAATAAAAATAAATTCTGGATACTCTCGCATCGTGATCGTGTCGGTAAAGTATCCAGCAAAGATCTCCGCTCTCTTTTGATTTAAAAATAAACATAAATTCCATGATACACCCAGGATACGTATCCGGAAGTATCTGACACGTATCGATATCGAATACGGTGACGCCGACCTATTTCAAGATTCGAGCTTCATAGTCTGTATATATAGAAGGAAAAGGCAGTGCTGAAAATAAGTGATTTCAAAGTTAAAGCGACTGATTTAAGAGAAAGATAAGCTCAAGGATTTGCAGGAATTGGGGGATTTCGAAAGGTCAAAGAGAAAGAGGCTGCTGATTATGTTGTTGCAACAAGAAAGGCTTAATTATAAAATTATTTATTTATTTCTTCATGCGTACACATGCATGAATGAATCTATAATTCTATTCAACAATGTTATTTGGACATTTTTGTTAGACAAAAGTAGACAAACACCAACTTACAACACTAATTAACTGTTTTTGCACCATTTACCCAACTTCGCTTTTTCACGCTTTTTATAGCGCGTATAAAAACTTGGTTAATTGATCACTTGGTTAAATGGTTTAAAAACTTGGTTAATTGGTGTTGTAAGTTGGTGTTTATCTACTTTTGTCTGACAAAAAATGTCCAAATAACATTTTTGAATTCTATTTCTGTGTAAAATATAGCTCACACTCATTATCGCCCACCAAGTACCAACGCCTACAAACTTCTCTAACCAGCTAAGTACGTGTTGTGTAGTAAACGTTGAAATGTTGGTGCAAGAATTCAGATGATACATTATGCAAAAAGCAACATTTTGAGAGGAAATATATTTTTTCTAAGGTGTTAGATTTTTTTTTACTTAAATGAAATGATAAATAAACATCACGTATACATACTATCATTGTTCACACCCAAGTTTGAATCTGAGAGCCTACATCCCTATGTCCCTTAAATTGTATAAGGCAAACATGATGACTAAGGTTTTTTTATCACAAGATAAAAGGAATTGGAGTAATTTTATTCTCTAAAAAGAAAAGGAGAAAAAAGTATAAGCTATAATAAGGGTGGGGATAGGTCATGCCGATCGACATGGGCCTACAGCCCAGCTTAAGTCAGGTTAGACTTTTTCTTAGACGAACAAGCGGTTTAGGCTTTTTTAAAAGTCTATTTATCTAAAAAGGTCAAGCTAGGTCATTGAAAAATCTCTTGGAAACTTACTAGGTCTACTTATTTATGTAAAAATAAATAATATTACTATTATTATTCTATTAAATTTTGTACTTTGTGTGAAACCCTAAATTTCTTAATATTTTATGTTAATTTAAACATATTGGCCTACATCAATTTTTGACATATTTAAATTATTGTTATAAAATAGAATTTAAATTGAATGTCATGTAAAATATAACTTTAATCTCACTTATTTATTAACTTCTTCTCTTAGTTTATTTACAAAAGCATACATCACTTAAAAATTGTAGGCTTTTGTATAAAAAAACTGTGAAATAGGCTTTTTAAATGCCTTTTCGGGATTACTGCACTTACATGTTTATAAGTTGTTTAATGTATAATTTTCATGTTCTTTCTAATAGTTTATGAAAACATCTTATGGTTTATAAAAAAAAATTATTTTTATTTTATCATTTATTATAGAAACAACTTATATGATAAACACTTAATTAAATTGTTTATCCAAGCGTGTCCAAAGTGGTTAATAACAAATGTATTAATTGTTAGAGAGAAGTTGTGTTCAAATCTTATACACTAATGTTTTAGCAACAATGTCTCTTTCAATTGGCATGGAATATACGATGGCTTTGAATATTCCTCCATTGTTTACAAAAAAGTACATTTACTTTTGACTATGATGGTGACGGTGTATTGGTCAATTAATTCCAAAATCCTTAATAACTTAAAATGAGTCTGGTTATCTTAAAACTTTACATTTCTTTCAAATGAGTCTTGTTTTTCTTATAATTTTGGTCAAAAAGAAAAAGTATTTTTCTTAGAGCACCTTTAGTGCTGTCAACTAAAACATAAATCAACTATTACATGCTTTAACTATAAGCCATCTGTATTATAGTTGTCTTACGTGGATGCTAGGAGAGGTTAAATTTAATTGCCGTATGCTAAATAGAGCACGTCAACTAAAAAACAAACTATGATATAATACAATATCTTCTCTCTCATTCAAAGCACAACACTCACTAAATTTGATTTGAAAGTTAGAAAATTATAAATAAGGGAGTCCATATATAGTTCTTTATAAATAACTTCCATTGAAACAAAAATCACTTGAGTCAACTAAAAATTACTTAAATTCTACGTATCAATTTAAACCCACAAAAATCATTTTAATTTACTAATTTAGTTTACTCCCATTAAATATTGTCTTATAAAAGAAAGCTATGCCTATGCATATCCGTGGGATTACAAAGTGTACTATTTGTTTGGCAACTAAATTAAAACTGTCTCAACGGTAAAGAGGAGTTAGAAAGAAGAAAGACGGCTTAATGACTTGACAACTCAATCTTATCCATAAAACAAACAAACCTAGACGCCCACGAGCAAAATTCCAAGTGGATCCACGTGGCAGAAATTTCTACAGTTCTTTTTTACTGTAGTACTTTCGGTTCGGTTTTGTTGGAATATTTTTTTTTGACGGTTCCTTTTAGACCGAATCATCACGGGTGGGTGGGACCTTTGCTACGTCAGCATGCGGCTTTTAAAAGGTGACACGTTTTTTGACACGTCATTATCCTACAGATCGTCGCCGACATCTTCACAGTGCTTCACTCCCCCGACACCTCACCAAGCCACTTCACCGTTTTTATACAAATAAATATATTGTAATTGTAATGAAATTAAACATGTTCAAAAATAATGTAATCTAAAACTTTCAATTGTAAGATTATGTTAGAATTTGTTAATATCAAAGATACAAATTCTCCAACACCTATGATTTTAGAGAGTAAATTAGGGCACTTTATTTATTTTTATTGTTTCTCTTGTTTTTTATTTCCACTCTTCCCTCTTAACTTAAAAAAAATATTAGTAAAAACATATTTAGTATTTTTAGTTATTTTGAAAATGTTAAAATCATCGGTTCCAAAAATATATACTTTTTAATTAGATTTTCGTCTTTTGTCTATTACAATTATTGTTTACTAGTATTTTACCCGTGCATACGCACGGGTGATACTGTATTTGTTATAATTTTCTATGAAATTATAAATACGTTGAAAGTTGCAATATAATAAAAGAAATAGGAAAATCGGATTTAAGGTAAAATATGCACCCTAGTTGGCGCTCCTGTTGGCACTCCCGTTGGGCCTCCCGTCGGCGCTCTCGTTGCCTTTTTCGTTGGTCCTCCCGTTGACCCTCTCATTTGCACTCCCGTTGCCACTCTCGTCGCCACGCGTTTACTCCCTTTTTATATGATTTCATATTAATTTAATTACATTTATTTAATTATAAAAAAGTTATTTAGTAATTTTGGTAGTGCTTAAAGTTTTTTATGTAATTTTTTAGCGATTAGAGAGTTTATAGTAAATCATAAATTTTAGATGGAGTAAAAATGAAGAAAGAGAAAAATGAGATTTAAGGTAAACAATGCACTCCCGGTAGCGCGCTTGTTGCATGGCACTCCGATTGCCGCTCCCGTTGTCGATCTCAAGCTAGTCTCTCGTTGTCGTTGTCATTTTTTGTATTGGTTAGTGTTCTTTTTACAATTCTTAGTGGTTAAATTATTTGATTTTAATAGTTTTAATAGAGAGATTATAATAAATAGTAAATTTTAGGTTATTTAATTTTTGAGTATTTCATTTATACTTTTTGACAAATAATAATAATTTAATTGACTGAAAATAATAATTTGAAACTTTAGTTAGAAGTATGTACTTTTGTACAATTGGTAGTGATTAAATTGATAAGTTTTAGTAGTTTAAGTTGATTATTTTTTAGAATAAATAAAAGGTTATTGCAGTTTTGTCTTTTAGTGACAGCTTTGTCTTTTAGTGGCCAAATGACTATTTAACCCCAATATTGTAACTTATGGAAGGAGGATGGTTAGTAAATTTTGTGGAGGGTTGATTGATACTTTTTATAGTAGATTACAATGAATTAATTGTGCAAACAACACCATCTTTAACACTTTCACACCAAAACTCTCTTCATAATTTAGTGGGTCGTACTACATTAGTAGGTCTCATTTGACGATGGTAGAATCCAGCGGCAACTCTAAGATCCTGAGTTAGTGGGTACGAACGTTTTTTTTTTCATTATGAAAATTGTTGGTTCACAGTATTGTTTATTTTTTTTTTCAAATATTATGTCTTGAATCAATGAAACTAAGAAAACCAAACGAGGAGTACATTCTCTATTTAGTTTCCAAGTTCAAATAGTTTCTAAAATTTGTGACATTAATAAACTAATCCCTAAAGTTTTATAAGTAGTCAATTACGTACAAGATTGATGATACAAATTTTTAAACACTTTAAAGACTAATTTGACAGATTTCATAAACTCATGAGTAGAGAGTCTAAGTTCATGAATTAAATTGTGTGAGTTTAATCCTTATTTAATTGTCAAAATTGAAAAAATTGAATGATTTAAGTGCAAAATCTTAAACTCATGAGGATCAAAACAAAAATTGAATGCACACACCTCACCGAAGAATCACTTCACTCGTGTTTCCCCAAGATCCCCTTTTTGAAACGCAACTCTAGATACCATGTCAACGCATCAGAAATCTGTTGATGCTTCACACACACACTTCACACAAGCTCACAAGAATGAAAGATCAGAGAAAGAGAGAAGAATACTCAGTTGAGAATAACAGAATTCTATTCAATGATAACCAAAGAATTACAACTGATTATGTTTTCTAGGGATTTAATACCCTTTACACACAATGACTGAAATGCCCTTGATTTACAATATAAAGGACTAAAGTACCCTTTTCCTTATTCTACTAAAAACTATGTATTGTGAAATTAAGCTACAATACAACAGTATTAAGTGTTAATAAGTCTCACATTGAATGAAAATAGAGATGTTGAGCAATATATAAATGAGTGGACCCATACACCTAATGCCTTAAGGGTTTTGGTGAAAAATGTGGTGAAAAATTCTCTCTTATGTTTGGTCTAGGCATAATGTGGAGATCTCCATGATATTATAGGCTCTTCCTGTCACCCAACATATGTGTAAATCGGGTATCCTCTGCGCGCAACTACAGAGACTAATTCTTTCAGTTGGGGAGGACCACAATGGACGACAAAACTCTCCTTCAAGAGTTTTAACACTGTTGCATGCCCAAGGTATTCGAACTCAAGACATTGATTAAGCTGGAAGACCCCTACCATCCCATTTAAGTGTTATTGGGTTTTATACAATTTTTTTGAAACTTACTTTCATTAAAAATAAAAATATATTTGAAATACTTTTTTTTGTTAAACTAAGATATCCCTGCGTGCACAATTGCAATGACTAATCCTCTGAGGTACTGAGATCCATTTAAGGAGTTGACCTCTCCCACCAGGTATTTTTCCATACGCACTGACCAT
Organism: Oxytropis ochrocephala; assembly: GCA_020916435.1. Classification (NCBI taxonomy): domain Eukaryota; kingdom Viridiplantae; phylum Streptophyta; class Magnoliopsida; order Fabales; family Fabaceae; genus Oxytropis; species Oxytropis ochrocephala. The sequence goes on along the minus strand of CM037090.1, from coordinate 2,892,027 downwards.
AGATCGAATCTTCGACCATCGTTATAATATTAGTTCAATTAACAGTTGGATTTAATTTTGCCTTAAAAAAAGAGTTTTGAAGACTTAATTATGCCAAATTTTACACTAAATTAATAAAGAGTTCAAATATCACGTATGGTAAGTCGTTAAAAGGTATAGATCGATAAGGTCATTATAAGTGGACTCATTTATTTTTAATGATATGTCAATTTGTAATTGATTCAGGGTCGTATCAAAGAACCAGGAGACCCGATTCAAATCTTAAAAACTGGACTTCTAATTATACTTTTATCAAACGAATCACTAAAAATTGGGTTCATTATACTTTTATCAAATGAATCGTCATATACTCAAACTAAATTTATTTGAATTGTAAATAATATCTCAATACAATTTCAAATTAATTATACTTTTATCGAATTGATATACTAATTTTTTTGAAGAGGCCTAAAAGATGTTCTTGGATTGGGGCTCTGTAGCCCAACCTGCATAGCCCCTTAAACGACCCTTAATTGATTGATGACATAAAACATTTATACACATATCTTGCATATAAGTTAAATCCACAAATAAAATCGTTTAGAAAAATTGACAAAAAAATGATTAAGAAAAGATTGGCAAATTTAAGGGGAACATTTATTTATTTACTTTTTGAAATGATTTATTTTCAATAACGGAATAATAATTAATTTCTTTTTTCACAAAATAGAATATTGATTTTTTTGGGTGGTGACGAAATAGAATATTGATGAATAATAGTTATTGTCCTTCTGTCAAAAAAAAATATAGTTAATTTCTTAAAAAAGAGGTGAAACGCGGTCTTCCTTTTCACTATGCACTGTACCGTTTCACTAAGAAACAAAAAAAGAAAAAAATAATCCCATAAAAGCAAAAACGTGTTGTAATTGAATACCTAATGAGCTGGTCCCACCAAAACAGATTTTCCCAAACACAACCTAAAACTAAAATAGCTTAATTATATAATAAAATAATTAAAAAAAACCAGATCACAATTTTCTAGGGTTTTTAGTATTTAAATTTTCACTTCTCCTACCTATATATTAATCTCGTTATTCTGAAAACCCTTTCACCAAACCAAACGCAGAAGCGAAATCTCCTAGAAAGCGATTATCTTCTCTCTCTTCTCTCTCGTTAGCGAAACAAACAAACTATCGAAACACGAAACACCACAACAACAACAGAAACAACACCTGTTTTCGAATTCAACTAAGAAAGCGACAACGAGGATGTTTCGAGAAACCATTACCGGAACCGTGTTACCGACTCAGCAAACTCAGTGGACTCGGTATGATGATAAGCTATTCGAGAGAGCTTTATTGAGCGTATCGGAGAATCATCCAAATCGGTGGGAAATGATCGCCGAACAAGTTCCAGGTAAGTCGGCGGCGGATGTTAGAGACCACTATGATGCGTTGGTTTATGACGTGTTAGCTATTGACTCGGGACGAGTCGAGGTACCGACTTACTCTGATGACTCGGTGGCGAGTGGTGGCGAATTGTCTTCTTGGGATTCTTCTAATCAAATCTCTTTTGGTTCTAAGCCTAAACATGGGGGCGAAAATGAAAGGAAGAAAGGGACACCGTGGACTGAAGAGGAACATAGGTATGTTAAAGATTTTACTTCAATTCAATTTTGTTTTTTTATGAATTAAGCGATTTGATTTTGAGTTTTCGATGCGATAATTTTAGGGATTTTTTTTTATTGAAGAGTTTTTGTTATTTTTTTTTCCTGGAGAAAAAATTGATTAAAAGATTTTAATTTTCTGCCGTGCTTAGCTGGCGACCCTTCATGATAAGTCCAATTTGATTTGATTTTCTTGAATTGAACTGATATTTTGACAATTGAAGAGTTGGGTTGAGTGTATTTTTATACGGTATCTGTATACCGTATACCGTATATGGTTTGAAAGCAATTTCAGGGTTGTTGATCTGTATATGGATGTGTTACAGGCTGTTTCTTATGGGGCTTAAGAAATATGGGAAGGGAGATTGGAGAAGTATTTCAAGGAATGTTGTTGTGACAAGAACGCCAACTCAAGTAGCTAGTCATGCGCAGAAATACTTTCTTCGTCAGAATTCGGTAAAGAAAGAGAGGAAAAGATCGAGTATCCATGACATTAACAACGTGGAAAATGGCACCATGCCGGCACCTATTGATCAAAACTGGGTTCCTCCTCCAGGTGGTGCAATGCAGCAGTCACAACAAGAAATGCAGCATCAATATCCATCAAACAATTTGCAAGATCAATTGGGTAGATTTGGGTATTCAAACTATGGCTTTAATATGTAAAGGATACACTAATGTTTTGTACAAAGTGCATTAGGTTTCATTCATTTCTTTTTCTTTATAAAGTTTATTATATGGTGTTGCAAGCTTACACAGTAATTAGGAGTATTGTTTATTTAGTTATTATTAGTGCAGGTTTTGTTACAGATGAACTTACTAGTTGTAGGGAACATTTATGTAGGAATAAATCAATTCGACAGCAATGGAAAATTATTTCTCTCTCCAATTCAATAAGTGCTTTGCTTAGCTTCGTAAACGATAATGCTATTTAGACAAGTAAAGTGACAAAATATAGTGACAAATATACAGACCCCACTGTAAATACAAATCTCACCGTATTAGATAGTTACTTTTGAGTGGTATGATACCCACAGTATATATAGAACCGTATGTTTGTAACATTATTTATCTAATATCTTGCTTAAATAGCATTGTTGTTAACGGTTTCTGTTGAAGTTAATCGCTGACTTCTCTACAGGAAAAGCCTGGAATCTTATTAAAGATAATGAATTTAATAATAAATTAATAATGCACCCTGTTTTCAAGGCACCGTACCATAGTGTTACGGATTTTGCTCCCACTTCATCATTTTAAATTCATATAGAGAAATAGTGACAATAAGTTTTTTTTTAACACACTATTTTATTTAGTTGAAATGCTTTCAAAAAATTAAAATAGGGCTCTATAAATTTAGTGAGACTATTTGAATTTCAATTAATAAGATAGAGTCTGTTAAAAAAAGTTGTTTATTAGTAAAAAAAATAAGAGTAATGATTCAGTAAAAAAAGAGTAATGTTATGTGGTAGTACGAAGCAAATTTATACGAATAGTAAAAATAACAAAGATGAGTTTTTAATATTTTAAAATAAATGAAAATCCATGCTAGATTTAATCTCGTAGAATACAATTTTTTTTTGTCTAGGGGTCTTTGACCTTCGCTTTAGTGTCCGCCCCTTTAGCTAGAAATAGTTTGGTTACCATTTTCCATAAAAAAAAAAAGAACTCCTCATGCCAAAAAAAAATATACTAGAACTCCTCAAATTATAAATTTTATATCTGCTCCCCAAGTTTCAAATTACTATGATGCTTTTGAGGATTCTTTGATGTTTTGAAAACCAAATCGAACATCAAATTGATGAGACATCCAAATCATGGCTCAATCACTGTAAATTCTTTATACCCAAATGGAATCGTTGTTGAACCACTCAAATAATTGAACCAATGACTGGATCGAGTCATGGTTTAACCAATTAAACTCTTCGATGATTCGAATTTTAGAAAGGCAAACATTCAGGAAATCAACTTCAGGTTAAAGCTTCTTCATAGTTCAAATTTTAAAATCTTTTTTTTTGTTCATAAATTTTAAAATCCTTTTTTATTTTTTTATAAGCAATTTTAAAATCCTTTGAGTTAAGTAAGATGGGTGTACCGTACGGAACATATTGGTCAGTAACGGAAACAGTCAAATTTATTTAAGCCAGCGTCCTACATATTTTGTGGCCCACGAATAAAAAACAATACAAAATTTCTGAATCTATAAAATATTAAAAATGAATTAGTAATTAAGCTTTTTAAGTTGAATAGGTGAAACTTTTCAATCTGGTTCAACAATAATAATACGACTAATAAAGTAATAAAAATAAAGTATTAAACAATAGCTAATACAAGTAATTTATATCTATAAGTAAAATTTGGGAAAAACTGTTAAAAGTAAAACAAAAATTAAGAAGGTTTAACATCTATTATTTTAATTTGATATGTGCTAGTCAAATCTCTATAAACTAATGAATGAGACTTGACAAACAGAGAGTATAAAGATTAAACAATATGGATGAAGGTTTGACATTTTTTTATTCATTATGAATAACAGATACTCAAACGACAAAATAGATTTAGAAAAACAAAATCCCTTAACTTTTATGAGAAATAAAGTTCAAAAACTATGTTTGAAGTCATGGGTCTATTAAACAATATTCTATATATGACAACAACAAAAAAACAAATATATATAATTTGAATACGTTATAATGAAAATTTAATATAATAACAATAAAAAAATAGTATTATATTTATACTACTAGATTAACGGTGTACAAGAAAAAAAAGATTAACGATGTACAAGAAAATCGAGATGTGTGGTTGGAAAGAATGGAGTTAAATCCTCCCTTAAACAAGTGTCGAGAGTTCAATCCTCACATCGAAGTATGAAAACAACTTTAAATCCCTGGACCAACTGTCCCACCCTTCGAGGTGTACAAGAGCAAACTGTTAAGCCGTGCCGAGTGGTAAGAGGGGGTTTAAGCCGTGCCGGGTGGTAAGAGGGGGTGTCTCTTTTTGTAGGAGGGAGGACTGTCTATGCAAATCAGTTCAGTAGAACTACTCACTCCCGCTCTGAATTCCATTATCCATAGTGAAACTCACATTAAATTTTGCATATTTTTTTCTTTCTCAAAGCATACTTGATATAGTAAGTGATTACTAATTAGTTTGACACTGACATCCCACAAACATGAAAAATCACATCACATCATAAGGTAACGTACCAAACTTTATGGAAGAAACTTAAAACAAACTTCACAATCTATACAAAGACCTTAGTTCAGAGTCGTTGTGTTTTATTCCCTACGCTTATTTCCCACAAGTGACCTTGACGGCTGGCGTGAACGACAAACTTAGCTCTTTTGAGTCCCTTCAGGTTTCTACAGACAAAAAAATAAGTGTTAAATTGTGGAAGAACAAATACATAAATAACAAAAGATCAACAGTACAACTTCTAATGTCACTAAATAGCTTCAAAACAAAAAGCACTAATAATCCCAGGCCTTCAAATTTCACAGCCAGATAATAGAATCCATTTAACATATGGACAAACTTGAACTTGATGGAAGATTCCCATAGATTAGTTGTTATCTAAAATGCACAATCGCTCATCCTTGTAACGGGTAACTACCCCACCACTGCTATGAGTTCAAAATTCAAATAGTCCATTGATTCAGAGCAAACTGGATTTCATAACCTAAAAAAAAAGTGCTTGCAACACTCTCTTTAACACTTTTTTGCTAACACTCACTCTGTGATTAGTTGAAATTAATTTGGGTCCTATTTTCATAGCGTGAGGATTAGAGGGAGAGTATCCAAGAGATTGTTGCTAACATTTTTCTAACCTAAAAATGTGCAAAAACATAATCGAGGTTTGACAAGAACATAAGCATTTTAAAAGTGAAGAATTTGAATGCAGTCCTTCAGATGAATACTATCTTTAAAACTTATATTCAACTTATAGCAAAAACAAGGAGATAGTATTTCAGTTTTATATGACAGAAAAGAGCCAGTAGACTACCCTGCTACCCCCATACACAAAAAAAAAAAAAAAGAGTAAACAGCCATTTTGATCCTTAAAACAAGGAGATAGTATTTCAGTTTTACTATATGCCCATCATTTCCTTGCTGTTTCAAATCTCAGTTTACACACATAAAATCAAAAGACAAAAACAAAAACTTTTTTCTCAAACAGACCAAAAGCTTTAAATATGGTTCTAGACAGATTGAAAAATGGTTTATTTGAATGTACCAGAAAACAAAAACAAAAAAAAACATAAAAGTAAGTTGAATACAATAGTGCAGTGTTGTGGAAAAGGCACAAAAGAGAGAGAGAGATATGAGGACAAGGGTTATGGGAAGATAGATAAGGAAGAACACTCGGGGAATGGGAGGGGAAAGTAACACCTCTGCGATTTATCCATTTTTAAGAAGACAAATCAGTAGCATCATAAGTTGATAACTTTTTGAAGATTGTGTTCGACATTTTAAGAAATGAACCAATCACAAAGAATGTATTCAAAAGGGTATCTTGCAATAATTCCTCCTAGTCCTGCTATGCAATGTCTTGAACAATGAATGAGCCATTCGACAATAATACCCAAGTCCATGAAAACACCATTACAGTTTCTGGAATCATGTCATCACCATGTGCAACAATCAGAAGTATGAAACATGAACAGTATACAAGTTCAACACTTTGTAAAAGAGAAACTATTCAGCTTGGGCAAGAATTTTAGAAAGCCAACAAAAACAAATGGTCGTGTCAAAAAAAAACAAAAACAATTGGTCAAGAACACAAATACTATCCATCAAGTGAAAGTTAAACAACTTCGGGAGGGGTTGAGATCCTCTTCATTTCTCCATTTAGAGAGAGATAGTGTTAGAGAGTAGGATTTCTCTCTCTTTTCAGTTATGCTAATCTAACAGAATCTGATTGAGGGAATTTCATTTTCATTCCTTGAATAGAATCAATTACAATTAGAGTATTTGTATGTTAACTGAGTTATGCTCAGTTAGTTACAACAGCTAGTATTGTGTGTGCAATATACAAGTGAGGTGTATGGTGAGGTGTGTTACATCACATTGACTAAGCTAAAGCTATTCTTCTAATACTCCCCCGCAAGCCTAACTGGGTGTTGTGCACACAGTTAGCTTGGCTCTAAAGGTGTCAAAAAGAGTAGGAGGCAGTGGTTTTGTCATAATGTCAGCGCAGGGGCGATTTTAGGGCCCAGCTAGCCCGGGCACGCGCCCGGGCTCAACTTCAACTTTGTTCGTAAAGCCCCCGACCCAATAGCTGATTTTTAGTAATATATACCAACTTTGCGCCAACATTACAGTGCGAGAATGTTGCCTAGCGGTTGAACTCCTGGATATCTGACGCGTCCCCGTGTTCGAGTCTCGGCATGGGCTTTTTGATTTTTTGTCACTTTGTTTATTTTTTTAAAATGAAAAGTCTGCACATATTTGTTTGTTTTTTGCCAAAATGTTTAAAATGAAAAGTCTGCACATATTCCACTCCTAACCAACATGACACCACCGATCTTTATTAGTAGAAATTTCACAAATTCCTAATATATATATATATATATATATATATATATATATATCACGATTAATAATTCTTTTTACTCCATATATATAGCTAGGTAATATATAACTATATATATATATATATATATGGTATTTTTATATTTTTTGAATTATAACTTTTATTGAGAAGTTTAATATCATCATATCTCTTATATTAGAACTAGAAATTGTAAATATCTAGTTGATAATTTTCAAAAAATATCTCAACATTTAGAATCATAATCAAAAAAATTAAAACTACATTTTGACTAACAACATCATTGAGTCTCTATATAAATCAAAATTATATTCTTAGTCATTTAATTTATATTTATCTATTTTAATCAGTATTTGCGTTTAAGGTCTCTATTCATACTTTTTGAGTTTCAATGACTCTTTCAAGAGCGGCCCACCCCAACTTTTTTGGTCAAGATCCGCCATCGATTATGTCATATGTCAATTGGCGGAAATTTTCTTGCCTGTGCTCTAGAAAAATCTCGGCCGCGCCATGTGGGCCAGATTGAGATGTGGCGGTACATAGGTAACTTGTAGTCCGCTTGCAACACTTTTTCACGAAGGAAGAATAAATCCAACTCCATATGTTTTGTCTCATGCATGGAGGACGTGATTATGAGCAAGAGACACAAAGTGCTCATATTGTCACTGCAGAACTCGATGGAGTAGTATAAGGAACTCTTAGTTCATCGAGAAGGATCAGAGCCACAAAATTTCTCAGTAGTTGCCAAAGCCGAGCCACATGCTCAGCCTCTCTGTGCTTGACCTCGAGACAACAGATCGCTTCTTAGCCCACCAAGAAGAGACCAAGTTGGACCACTAGAACACACAAGCACTGAGGTTGACCTTCATCATCACTATCGAGAGCCCCATGCGCATCACTATAGGTCATCGAGAGATATAGGTGAGATTGAAATAGGCTTTAGGACAATGCCCCAACGAATAGTACCTTTGAGATACCTCAATATGCGTTTAATCGCAACCCAAAGGGTATCAAGAGGATCGGACATAAATTGACATACTTTGTTAACAAAGAAAGGATATGTCGTCAGTCTAGTGATGGTGGCATATTGCGAGCACCACCAACAAAGAGACTGTAGTATAGAAAGGGTCATGAAATTTCTTTCCATCGGTTTTAGTGAGTTTGTTACCCGGCACCATAGGAGCTGGAAGCCGTGAGCTTCATGAAGGTTATGCTTGAGAAGGATATCTCGGATATACTTGCCTTACTGAGTGAGTCAGCGAAGGAACCATTAGCATGTTGTTTGACTTCAATGCCAAGAAAGTAGTCCAAGTACCAAGGTCTTTGAGAAAATGCGTTATTTAGTTTGGAGATTAATCGTTTGATGAAGCGCAAAGATCACCGCCAAAGACAATGATGTCATCAACATAGACAAGCATGTATCTTTGTGACCTTGCCTCGAGTGGAGTATGAAGAGGATGGATCACACTTGCCGGCATGGAAACCCAGTGGAGAAGCGAAGATTGAAGTTTCTCAAACCATGCCCCGAGCTGCTTTAAGTCCATAGAGAGCTTTATTAAGCTTGCACACAAGTGTTTTGTCAGAGGTCTCAAAGCCAGGAGGTTGAACCATAAAGACTTCTTCCTCAAGAATTCCATTAAGAAAAGCATTGTTAACATCAAGTTGCAACAGGGGCCAGGATTGAGAAATGGCTAAGGTGAGCACGGTTCTGACTGTGACTGGTTTGATCACAGGTGAGAACGTCTCCTTGTAGTCAGCCCCATATTGTTGGTGAAACCCTTTGGCCACAAGTCTTGCTTTATACTTGTTCACAGTTCCATCAGGATTTTCCTTGACTCGGAACACCCATTTGCACCCAATGGGCTTTCTATTGGAGGGAAGAGGAACAAGACTCCAAGTATTGTTTCTTTGGAGTGCATCAAACTCATCTTTCATAGCTGCAAGCCATGTAGGATTAGATAGGGCTTGTTTTACAGTCTTAGGTTCAACATGAGCTAAGAGGAGGGTAGGATTGATCTTAGGGCACACAATGCCATCCTTTGCCCTTGTTTGCATGGAATGTGTGTTGTTGGGATTAATAGGTGGATGTATGGAAGGTGAGGCACCACTAGAGGTGTTGCTTGAAGCACTTGATGGTGAGAACCAAAGTTGTTATTTATACACAGTGCAGTGGCCGCGCGCACTACTGTAAGAGGAGCGAGGCGGGAGTCGTGAAGGACTAAGTGGAGGTGTCACATGAGTGTTTGTAGCAAGAGGAATGGTTGGTGACACAAAGGGTGGGGAGGAGGAGGTAACAGGAGTGTCCTTTAGCATGAGATGCTTGTAAGGGAACCGATGCTCATTGAAAATAACATCCTTGGAGATGAAGACCACTTCCACTGTAGGCTTGGCATTTGTAACCTTTGTGAGATGTAGAGTAGCCAAGAAATGCAGACATTCCTCGAACGGAATTGAAGTTTGTGTTGATTGTAGGGCCTGTAAGTGGAAAACAAGAGCAACCAAATGTTCTTAGAAACCCATAGTCAGGCAAAGCACCATACAACTTGTGATAGGGTGTATCATAGTTGAGAGCAGACGTTGGCAACCTATTGATGAGGTGCACACTGGTTTGAATAGCATGATCCCAATATTCAAAGGGTAAAGAAGCATGTGCCATGAGTGTCAAACCAGTTTCAACAATTTGCCTGTGCTTTCTCTCTACTAAACCATTTTGATGGTTAGTGTGAGGACAAATGTTCCTGTGAATGATGCCAAGTTGCTGTAGGAGAGTGGAGAATGAACGTAATTCACCTCCCCAATCACTTTGCAAAGCCTTAACTCTGCTGCCAAATTGTGTTTCCACCATTTTGTGAAAAATTTGGAATGAGGCAAGAGCATCAGACTTTTTCTTGAGCAGATAAAGCCATGTGTATCTAGTGAAGGTGTCCACATAAGCAATATAATACAAATAACCACCAGTGGATTGAAAGGGTGCAGGACCCCACAAATCTGCAAACACAAGCTCAAATGGAGCTGAAGTGGTGTGTGTGGAGCTATGAGAAGGCAATCTATGTGCTTTTCCAAGACAACAAGAGTTACAAAAGTCGAGCCACAGCCTTATTATTGAAAGGAACATTACACAATTTTAATACCAAACCCTCCGAAATCAACACTAGGGTGACCAAGTCTTGAGTGCGAGTGTAAAGGAGTTTGTGTGTGCGGATCTGTGTAGTGTAGTAACTAAAGCGAGAGTGAGATAAACAAAGGAGCAGGAGTAATAAAACCAGTGTGTCTGACAGTCAGTGTGATGAAAGAAATGAGAGAACTTGTACAATCCATTGGCATCAAGAGGAGAGCATTCAAAGAAGTGTTTCATTGGTACCACGAGATTTAACAACCACGATCTTTATCATTAAATTGGAAGTAGCAAGAATTATCTTTAGAGAACTGTCGTACACTGAGCAAGTTCTTGGTGAGTGAAGGTACATGTAGGACATTTTTAAGTGTGAGAATGCGTTTAGGATTCAAAGGAGATTTAAAGTGAGTGAAGCCAATAGACTTGATGTTCAAACCTTGTCCGTTTCCAATTGTGACTTGATCAGGTCCTACAAAGGGAACTTGCTGTGAAATAGAGCCGGATGCATTGGACATGGTGTGAGTTGCTGCAGAGACAGCCCAGAAATCAGGAGAAGCAGTAACTGTTGAAGGTGTACCAGCATTAGCCATGAAAGCTTGAGGTTGAGTTGGTCTCGGCATGAACTGAGCAGGAGAAGGAAACATTTGAGGCAATTGAGGCAAAGGAAAGTGAGAACCGTAGTAAGGAGCCATGAACGATTGAGCAGGATGCATTGCACGCGCGCGAGATCGCATCATTTGGCTCCAAATAGTGCATGCCACTACGGAGCGAAAGTCCAAGCGAGTTGTGTGAAGGGCGTTGTGGCGTAAGACTCACCGAATTATAGTCACGCTTGAACCTATGATAACAAAATGTAAGCTTCGTGACCATATTTATGGCATACCCGACACCGAGGACCACCTCGCCACGCCCACGGCCACCTCGGCCATCGCGCCACCGCTGTCATTGCGAGAGCCACGCCAACCGGTAGAACTATCATCACCTCGAGAATCGGATGTATGAGCGACAAACGCCAGTGTAGGAGTTCGCCGACGACGAAGAGTTTTTTTCGCGGAAGTGGAAGAAAGGCGTAGCGACGTCGCCGATGCCACCGCGAGCTTGTTGAACCGAGTGAGGCGCGATTCATGACCGAGTAGCATTGTTTCACCTCGAGAAATTGACACCGGTCCGTAACGACCACGATAATGGAAATCGTTGATTCATAGTCTTGCGGTAGTCCTTCGAGAATCACATCGAGGTGCTCGCGAGACGTGTCCGGTTCACCTATTGCGCTTAAAGAGTTGACTAGATTCGGATCTTCAAATGGATATGCGTAAATCGATAAACCTTCAAGAGTTGTGGGCTCAAGCTCGAACGAAGTTGGCGAGAGCGAGCTTGTGTGTGAATTTGGAAATGGTCGTGGATCTTGTCCCAAAGTTGTGATGAGGACCTGCAACCAATCACACGAGTAAGCATTTCCTTGGAAATGGTTGATTGAAGCCACGCGAGGAGTAGAGCGTCCTGTTGTTCCCATTTTTCGAACGCCGGATTGACGGAATTCCCCGTAGCATCTGCAACTGAGAGGAATTTTTCAGGTATCACTGGATTAACGAGATAATGATGGAGCCGATGTGCTTTTATTATCGGTTCTACTTGCTGGCACCATAGCAAGTAGTTATCGGAATCAAGTTTTTCCGAAATTGCCGTGAAGGATGACGCCTTGAGGTGTGTGAGAGAAAACGAATTCGGCATTAGATCGACGGCGGCGGAAGCGCGCGGCGAATCCTCGCCGGAACCTGAAGCGGATGATACCATGTTAGAGAGTAGGATTTCTCTCTCTTTTCAGTTATGCTAATCTAACAGAATCTGATTGAGGGAATTTCATTTTCATTCCTTGAATAGAATCAATTACAATTAGAGTATTTGTATGTTAACTGAGCTATGCTCAGTTAGTTACAACAGCTAGTATTGTGTGTGCAATATACAAGTGAGGTGTATGGTGAGGTGTGTTACATCACATTGACTAAGCTAAAGCTATTCTTCTAATAGATAGACACAACATTCATAGTGGACCATACTATTAAATTTATAATAATAATAATAATAATTAATTAACTTTAAGATATAAATGTTAGGCACAAGCGGATGACCTAACTTCAAATAGCATAAAAAGATTCAAAACACAAAGTTGCAAATGAAATTTCCAGTGAACAGGAAGCACCATATCATGAAATTAAATACACCAAATCAACAGTTCGTGACAGATATTGTAAAATATGCAAAAAAAAACAATAGCGCGAAATAAAAAGAGGAAAAGAGAAAGCTATGTACCTTGTCAGCGGAATCAGTGTCCTTCTCCGCCTTAGCTTTCTCACCCTGTAGCTTTTGTTTCTCTAACCTTTCCCTCTCCCATTTCTGCAACAAAAATCAACACTTGAGATCTTAAAAAGAAAAAGAAAGCGATCGATCCAAACATGAAGAAGAGGAAGTGAAAATACCTGGATGTAGACGTTCTCGTTGGCCCTTTCCTCTTCGCTCAGCACCTTACCTTTGTCGCTGTAGAAGCGAGAAAAAGCACCACGAGATGTTGAGTCCATTGAACGAGTCACGATCCCTCGATTCAGCACCGATCTCATAGCCATTGTTGCACAAATGCTTTTTTACACGGTGATAGCGATTGTTATTACTTTGTTGGAGAGAGAGAGAGAGAGAGAGCCTAGAACGTTCGCTTTATATACGACGTTAACAAGCCAAATTATCCTCAAACAAATTTAATCTCTCTAACATTAATAATCAAATCAGTCAATAAATTTTTCTTAAGAAAGATGGAATAAAACACATATTAATTAATTTAGTTCTTTTAAGGGTGTATCTAATATGTACTTCTCAAAAAAAGTTCAGAGGTGGATCTTTATTATTTTTAGTAAAAGATAAATTTTACAATAATAAATAATGAAAAATAAAAATACCTTGTCAAAAAAACAAAAAATTATTAAAATTTACTAAAAATAAGAAGGTCCACCATTAGACCGAGTCCATATTAGACATTCCCTTCTTTTAAAGTTTAAAGTTCTTGTAATTTTTTCATTTTAAAGTTTCACTTTGATTATTGAAGTTTCTTTTTTTTTTTTCTTTCCAATTTGGTAGGGTTGTCAATGGGGCGGGCAGTGGTGGATCTTATTGGGAGCTAGGGATGCCACAGTATCTCTGACTCCCATTAAGTTAATATATACATATATGTATTTTATACTCAAAGCTAGAATATATAGAATCGAATAAACACTAAACAACAAATGTATTAGTAGCCGAGCGGTTAAGATCATTACTAGCGTATTCAGGGTCCCTAGTTCAATTCCTTAGATGGCAGCACCCCTTTTTTTTTGCAGTTTTTTGTATATTTTTCCTCAAAAGTTAATATAAAAAACTACATCAAGCAATATTTGAACTCATGACATTAAAATTGACACTGATAACTTTGACCACTAAACCAAAAAAAACTATTACGAATACACAATTAATTTTGGTTTATATAGTTGTTACTATTTTGGCCCCCTCCAATTTTTCGCCACTGGGAGCGGGGTGGGGGCGGAGAGTACTTCCACGCTTCCCGTCCCCGCCTCCCAAGTTATCCCCCGTCCCCATTCCCGATCTCCACATCCATCCCCGTCCCCATGAATCCCCACGATCCCCGCGGGGATTCCGAAAGTTTATTAAAAGATTTTTTTGATAAGCAAATGCCAGTGGGGTGGGAGAATGTTAGTTTTCAGAGTTTGAACTCTGGACCTCTTTCTTGCAATTTGCAATTTCTTCATGTCCCTTAGCTCGCCAACTGAGTTACCTTCCTAGGACAAGTTTATTAAAATTTGGCAAACATATAAATAAAATTATAATAAACTTAGAAAAATATATAAAAATAAGACTAAATTCAAAAGTTTAACATTTTAATATAAAAAAATATAAAGCTTAGTCTTACTTTTATATTTTAATATTATAAAAGTTAGAAAAATTTAATATTTTATTAATATTTTAAATTAAAAACACGTATTTTTTTGACCAAATTAAAAAAACGTATAAAAAGACTAAAAAATTAATTACTCAATATTTATGCAATGTATTCGGGGCGGGAGGTATGATCTCCATCCTCATCCTCGCTTTGACTGCGGAGGAATTTTCTCCCTCGTCTCCGTCCTCACGGAGAAAAATTTCACCACGGGTCCCATTCGAATAGCCCTCATGGGATCCCCACTTACAAGTAGAAATTGCCACCCCTAAGAAGAGGGATGATTGAGAGAGATGGAGTTGAAAGAGAGATGAATAAACTGATAATTAAAGAATTAAAAAATAAATAGAAATAAAAAATGGTGAAGTGACAGTCCCGGTCATTATACACATAATAGAAAAGAAAAAAATTCATTGATTAGAGCATTAGGTATGCTCAAAACCACGAATACAAAAAGAAATCAAAACACACACATCGCCCCCTCCTCTTATTGAATAATCTGACGCCTCAATGATAAGTCACGAACCAGAAGGGATTTATTGATCAGCCGCCATCGAAAAATTGGAATTTTTTTATGGAAGAGAGGTCTTCCAAAGAGCTTTAAGGACCAAAATATTGATACTATTGTCTTCGTGGTTTACTTCCTCGATTGTTGACAGACAATGATAGGAAGAACGAACCGATAATGACTTTGAGCTTCCAAAATCCAACACCAATAATCTAGGACAGCGTAAAGAATATCCACTTCCCTCAAGATATCCTTTAACAAATCACCATCGATACCATGCTGCTGAGTGACTCACACCCAAATTAGTAAGTTTCAAATTAGGATTAGTATAAACTGAAAACAAATGTGCAAAATCCATCTTCAAAGGACGTTGGCCAATCCAATGGTGGTGCCAAAAGTCCACACCCCTACGGTCACCCAAACCTCTTCTAACGTTCGCCTCAAACCAACCCTCTGCTATTCAATCTTCCCCCACTCGTCGAATATCACACCACCATGAATAATCCATCTTGCTCATCAGTGATTTTCCATAATAGAGCTCAAATCACCATATCTAAAAGAAAGAATATCCCTCCAAGGAGCTTGCTCATCCGTCAAAAAGCGCCACTTCCACTTGGGCAATAGAGCAATATTAAACAACTCAATATTTTTAACACCAAGACTACCTTCTTCCTTGGTCTTACACACCTTATCCAAAACCACCCAATACATTCCCCGACAATATTCTTTAATACCCCACAAGAAATCGCATTGAATCTTAATCATGCCCCTAAGCACCATCTTCGGTGCTTTATAGAAGGATAAAAAATAGAGGGGAATACTATTTAAACTCAAGTTGATAAGAGTTACCCAACCTCCCATAGAGAGATTTCGACCATGCCACACTGCCAACCTTTTGCGAAGTTTATCAATCACTGATTTCCAAGTTGAGCTCCTCCTTGGATTTGCCCCCAACGGGAATGCCCAAAAATTTGAAAGGAATAGACTTCGAGAAGCTTTTGAATTTTTTTTTAAAGGGGCTTAAGTCAAAACACATTATATTTGGAGAGACCTAAAATATATTTAATCCTTAAATCTTGTTGTAAATTGCATGGATTGTTTTAACTTTTTTAGGAGCTAAAATCATTTCTTGTATTTACATGATAATATTTACATGATCATTATCATGTAAATACAAAATGATCATGATCATGATCAAAATCAAAATGAAATGATTTGTTTTTGGTCAAAAAAAAATGATCAAAATTATATTTAGGCAAAATAAATAAATTAGTAACCCGCGTAAGATTCACGTTGCTTGCAAGAAAGTAGGAATCCGCACCGCATACGCATACGCATAATAGAGCGAGAAGGAAAGACAAAGGAGAAAGCTTCTTCACTATATCTAGGGTTCAGCTCCAAAGAAGAAGAACTGAACCACAGCGATTCAGAATTTCGATTACACGAAGCTCTGAATAGCCGTTCTTAGGAATCGATAAACTAAAAAATTGAAGGAAATACTGAAAACGAGAGTTAGAAAAGGAAATTGCTAAAAATGGTGACGGCGACTAAGGAAATGGTTGTTTACTGCTTCGACACCCTCGTTGCTCACTACAACAGCGATGATGCTCCTCCTCCTGCCTTCGAAGATGGTCAACAGTAATCTCTCTCTCTCTCTCTCTCTCTCTCTCTGTTTTGTTTAATGAATAAGATTACTTGCATGTTTCTCTAAATAGTTAGATTGATTAATTCAATATTTCAAGGATTGATGTATGTATTTGTATATGTCATGTGATGCGCTGTTGATGAAATTTTCCCCCTTTTTTAGTATGTGTGTGTGGATGAATCTATAAGTTGTTTTCATATAAGCTATAAAGTTGTTTTCTTAAGTTATCCTAAAGAATTTATGGAAATAAATTGACACCACTTAAGCACATTGTCTTCACAAGGTAGCTGATAAAGGATTTGCTTGAACTGTTTTTGACTTAACAGCAGATTAGGCATAAGATGGTTTCAGGTATTTTGAGCAATTGCCAAAACATAAGATTTAGTGAAGTATTAGTGAATTATCTATGCATTATACATATTGAATGAGATCTCTTTGGTAAACTATTGGCATATACATTTTCTTATAATATGTTAATATGTCATTCAATTGTTTGATATCACTCTTATTTAATGGTTTTCTGGTTAAAAGGTTTCGAGACTTCTTTGGCTGCTTTTTAAGAATACAAATATTTGTCCTCTGATGAAGTCATAATTGATATATGCCCACTAAAATATTTCATTCTGAAGTTATTCTGCATTGTTTCAGTCCATTGTTTGTTACATGGAAGAAAATGGTAAATGGTGGGGAGCCCCGTCTCCGTGGATGCATCGGTTCTCTAGAAGCACGAGGCTTGATCAATGGCTTTAGAGATTATGCGCTGAATAGGTTTGTTCATGTGTTTGTAATTGAAGGAAGATTCATTAGAAAGCCACATTCTTGCTGTGAGATTAATGAATATGTTTCAAATTGGGAATTGTCATATTAGTTGACCAAAAATAAAAGACTTCCAGTTCTAGATATACCATGACTATTTTTGTCAGAATTGAGATTATGCATAGGATTGTAAGGGGTGAATAATAATAAATCATAAGATCATAACACTGATCATAAGTACCTGCATAAAATGCGATCTTGCTTGCGATCCAGCATGAACATGACCTGGAAAATTGTAGGATCTCACTATCCTATAACCGGAATCGTGATATTGAAAACACTGTACCATGGAACCTTTAGCATAAAATCTCAATGTAATAATGTGATAGAATGTTCCTTATTTTCTGGGAAATTTTCAGGCAAGTGTAATTAACTGTTAGCTGAGCTCTTATGCTATACATTTGAATGGTCTCAACTCTCAAATCTGTATATTTCTTGTTAATGTTTCCCCTCTGAAATGTCTTGCAGCGCTCTCAGGGACCGCAGATTTCCACCTATACAGGCAAAAGAGCTTCCTTTTTTGGAGTGTACAGTCTCTATTCTTACTGATTATGAAACTGCTAATGATTACCTTGATTGGGAGGTATGTATCGACTTGCTTGATCTGGTTTTTGGACAGAGAATGACTGCTTAACCTATGTAGCCCATAACATTCCTGTTGAATTTAGGTATAGAGTTAACTATTTTTGTCATTATCTTTTACAATTTTAGAGGCTGGGAATAAAGACTGCAATAGATGCCAAGTGTCGAAAATTGTAGTAAACATAAAAGCATGATTTTCTTAATGTTTGAGGGATTCCACCTCTCCAATTATGTTTTTTTCCCAATACCTGGAGATTACGTGACTTGCTCTGTATTGCCATTTTTTTGTTTCATTTCATTTCAAAATCTTAAATTAGGATGGGGAATATTGTGCCGTGGTTGGAGTTGTTGCCATGTGACTAGTAGTTCACAAGTTCAAGCTGTAGAATCATCCTTTAGTAAATGTTGAGTAAGCCTACAATAGATCCCACTCTTCTTTGTACCCCACTATGATATAAGTTTTAAATTAGCAGGTTGTCCAATTTTTTTTTTAAAGTTAATATGTTCTGTTTTTAGACCTATTTAAAATAAGATAGTATGGTATCAATTGATCCATGTAGCTAACACCATTTAAATCAACATCATAACATATATTTATATATAAATTTAAGTGTGAAAAAAGTTCTAAAGTTAATGGTTAAATGCTATTAGCCTATTAGATTTGGAGGTTGTTCTTGTTTAAAATGCTTTTGTTGAAGAAATATATTTTGTTGTATCACATTTCAAGAAGAGTTGTTGCCTTTTTTTATACTGGAAGAAGAGTTGTTACCTACTAAGTTGAAAATAGAATTTGTTATTTTTTACAATTTATCAGTTGTTTTCATTATTCTTCTCTTTTTAATCTAACGTGCATGAAATGAAAAGAACTAGAGTTGAAGTATGATGTTATTCATTAATGTTTATAATTAAGTGTTACAGTTCATGATAACTCTTAGCATGCCTCGGATGTCATTTAAAGTTAATTAAGATGAATATTATGCCCAGGAAAAAAGGCTCACCCTAGTGAACACAGATTAAGAATTGAATGTGGAAGGTAAGGCAATAATTATGATCTGATATTAATCAGATGTCAGTACTGAATTTTGAGTTCTATTCGGAGCCTATTTGGAGGATTTTGATTTTTATCCTGCTTTTGAGAATAATGTTGCTAAGGCCTTTGAGATCGAGGTTGTGAGGTCTGTAATTTCAGAAAGTGTAGTGGGAGAAGGCTCCGGAGAAGGCTCCGTTATTTGATTGTTTTGCTATGGCTTTGTTTTATATCCTTTTTGCACTGTTTTGTCTTCGGCACATTCAGATTCTGCCAGTTTCATTATTGCAGGTAGGAAAACATGGTATAATTATTGAATTTTCTGATCCTGACTATAACACAAGGCGAAGTGCCACATACCTGCCTGAAGTGGCTGCTCATGAAGGTAACTTATGTTCACCATTGAGATTTTGTTACACATTGGAGTTGAAATTATACAGAGACATCCTTGCTTATCTATGTTTGTTTGGGTTTCAGGTTGGACTACAATAGAGGCCATCGATTCTTTGATACGTAAAGCAGGCTACAATGGTTCAATCACCGAGTCACTCAGAAAGCGCATACAGCTGACCAAATACCAAAGCACCTTATTTACTATGCACTTTGGTGAATATGTTTCCTATGTGAAACAGACAAGAGGTGAAGCTCCATCCATTCTTGGAGCTAAGCTGAGTAGCTAGTGTTTTCTTCAGTCAAACTTTTCTAAACCTGCATAGCTTTGTTGGTAAAAGAAGGAATACAATTCCAACAGAAAAAACTTGGTGCAATCTTTTCCCTTAATTGAACTACTGTTTAAATTCTTCAAATTCATTTGTTTTTGAAGAAATTATTAAACTCTACTCGGATTATTTGACCATACATACTTTTATCAATCAATGTGTAGCTTAAGAAAGCTGCAGCAGTAGTGAATTGTTTGATGCCAGTCTTACTGAAAATTGGAATCTTAATATTTCTATTAGTTGAGATCTTTTATGTTTCAAATTGGTAACTGGAACACCAATTCCTATCAGTATTGAGTCATGAATTCATGATTGTTAGAACTGATATGATGATCAGGAATGACGATTACTTAAAGAGGTGCATGATATAGTAAATATTTTAAAATTAAAATATTATTCACTATTTGGGTGATTTATTGTCTTAGGTTTGCTATGCAACTATTAAAGAGTAAATTTCCATTCTTCATTGAATAACTTTTCGGTAATTCTTATCTGTTTCTTGCATGTAAATATGTCATGACATGAAGAGTCTCATACTGGGATAGGTTTTGCATGTTAGCCTCACACATATATTTCTGCTTCTTTATGTTAGCCTCACACGTATACTAAATCAGATAGCTATAAAAAAAAAATCAGTAATTTGGGCATGTGAGTCTGTGACACGTTAACCCCTTTCCAAATTACATCCTTCCTCCTGGTACCATAATGTTTAGGGTTTTTTTTTTGGTACCCCCACCCATTCCCCTAACACCCCCACCCAAATTGAAATCCCCAAAATGCCCTTTGTAATCTATTTTTTTTTTTTAAAAAAAGACGCATCGTATATATGTCATTTGGGACATATATACGATGGGTAGTTTTAACGCATCGTATATATGCCCTGAAGAAGTATATACGATTGTAAAAAAAAATTTAACGGTCATGATTTCGCTTTCAAAGTTGATCTACGGTGTAGATTGCACGCCAAAATCAACGGTTGATAATCTTTTACCTCATCTATAAATACTCACTCCCACCATCACTATTTTCACACCAAAAATTCAACTTCCTCCTTTTCTCACACATCACAAGTGAAGATGATGCGAGCGCCGCTAATGTCATACTACGAGCCTTCTTCCTCACTCTCGCTCATTCTAATATGGGGTTTGTTGATCATCGTGGCATCATCTTGAAAGATGATGGTATAAGTTTCGATGGGAGAGATGTTGTTTCGTGTGTAGGTTAAAACACGATATATCATTTTCTCGCTCTTAGCGAGAAACTACTCGCAGATGGTTCAACCGCAGAACGCACGAACATGAGATAATTCGTATTGTTTATCTGAAACCCAAACGACTAGTGGAGGTATTTCTTCGGTCTACCATGGATGTCAACAATGGTGATGACGTCCGAGACATGATGTCCATTCATATAACAATTAAATGGAGGAGTTACATTCATTTGTACGTCGAAACCGTAAGACCGTCATTGAGATCCTTCGCCGATTAACTCCACCACCAAGAGTTTCTATTGTATTTTCATTTTATCCGCCTATTTTTATTCAAGTTGTTTATGTTTTATCGCCAGTGTAACTTTGTTTTATCGAATCAATGAAATCAAAAATTCATGGAAACTCGTAAAATAAATAAAACATCCAAAAAAGTTAATAATATAATAAAGTGCCAAAATAATATCAAATACATCAAAAAAAAATAAAAATCCCTAACGGCGTCCCACCTCGCCCCGCGCCCCGTCGTCTAAGCTCCCAACCCACGCCATCCGGGTCTTTGCCATCCCCACCATCCTATGGATTGTCCGATACGCGCGCCGGATCGCCATGCGCGATGTCGCCGCCACGAATCCTCTCTACAAGCCCTCACAAGCTCCCTAATCCGGTCATGATCGTCGTAGCGTATCTCGGGAGGTGTCCAGTGGCGAGCTCAGGTGATGGTGGTGATGGTGGAGCCAGAATAGTCTGGGGATAGAAGCCGGACGTACCACTCTAAGTAGTTACGCATGACCGATCCGCCCCGAGCAACCCGAGTAGTAGGCGCAGGATGTCCTCCACGATGCCATGAAGTGGGCGATCGATCCCAAACACGCAATCGGATGACTCGGACGGCCTAAGCAGGTCACGTGGGATGATCTGCGTGTACCCAAACCGACGCAGAGCACCTATCGTGCATGTACGGAACTCTGAGTCCACCGGCCACCGATGAAGCCTCTGTAGGAGATCTCGCTCAAAGCGGTCTACCACCGCCCTCCCTCAAATGGTCGCCAGCAGACATCCTCGGCCTCACCATCAATCATCCTCCCAGTAGTGGTGAGCTTGGTGGTCGACTTCTTCTTCCAGAGGCGCCAAAGTGTTGGCTCCGCACCGGGATATGACCGGCAACCTATCCACCATCCGGAAATACCACATAATCCAAGCTCGAAATGCAAAAATAAATAACATATTTAATTCACAAAAATTTACCAAAAGTCGGTCAGATTTAACAAAAATACAAGAAGTTAAAAGGTATACCGAAATAGTGGCATACCCTCCACACCTGCTTTGCGTGGTCCGAGATGACGCAGTGTTCAAGTCATGATACATGGCGGCTAGTGCACTGCACCCCATGCATAGCCTCCAAGAACCTCTGGACTCGGATCATCCAGTAGATCAACCACTTAGCCTCACTACGCCTCCCGGTCTTCGTGGTGAAGATATCAGAGGTCGGAAGCGGCGTAAAAGCCCCGACAAAGAATCGTGATGTCACCCCCTCCTCCAAGTTGCGCTCATAAACCCGCTCCCCACCATTTGAAGTCAGAATATGGACCCCCACGGGTGTTGTTAGCGCCTCAACCCGTGACACACCCAAATATGTCTCGCCAAGGCCGGGTGGCAAACTCCGAGCTAACGGTGAGGCGGGAGGTGTGGCATAGTTCCCCGGATGGGAAGATGCGTGAGATAAGAGAGACGCCATCCAGAGTGATCGCCATCTCACCAAATGGCAAGTGAAATGACGGTTGTCCGAGTGCCACCTCTCAATAAAAGCCGACAAAGAACTCATGGTCTCACCGTGGGCGTGGCGGCCCGGAGAAGTGGGGCCAATCGAGTCCCCGACCACGGTGGTGCGTTTGAAGTAGGTCGGGGTAATGAAGATGAAGTCTAGTATGGACTTTGTTGCCATGAGCCCATACTTTGACAACTCACGATACTCCCGAAATAAAAATAAATAAATAATGTAAGCAAAAGTGCGGACTATGTGACTTAAATAAATTATTTAAGCAAAAATGCAAAACTTACCGGTCACGAGTATAGAATCTGCAGAGACATGATCTGCAAGTCGCTGAAAAGAGAGGTCGACGCTCCTCCCGAGGCTCCTCCCGAGGCTCCTCCCGATCTCGCTTGAGGAGGCTCCTCCCGATCTTCTTGAGGCACTCTCGATACTCGGACATGGACCGGTTCGAGCAATCGACACAAATGCTGCTGCGATACTCGGGAGGTGGGGATGGTAATGAAGAGGTTGGGGATCATACTGGGGATACTCGGGGATGATATCGAGGTAGCAGTGGGAATGATACCGAGAAACCGGCCTCCCCTATGCGAATCCTCTGCTGCGCGTCTGCGCAGTAATCCCCGAGATAGAAAGCTCAAAGAGATCGACATCGAGCCGGCTCAGCCGATACTCACCGCCTCGTGCTCATACTCACCGCCTCAGTGTGCTCGCTCTGTCTCCGTCTTTGAAGCATGGAGTGATTATGCCTCCGAGTCCTCGTGCTCGGAGCGATGAGATGACTCCCCATCTCTCTCGACGGAGAGACCTCACGCCTCCTCTATGCTCTACACCGACACCGCAAGTGAAGAAAAAAAAAAAAAAAAAAAAAAAAAAAAAAAAAAAAAGCTCATCGTATTTACATCAAAAACGTGTATATATGATGCTTACTTTTTGCTCAAATGCGTCGATATAGAGTGCAGTGGGGTATATACGATTGGATGAATTTTCGCTAATCGTATATACGCTTTGAATAATAGGTATATACGGTGAGTAAAAAGTGTTCGTCGTATATATAGTGGTCCGTGGGGTATATACGATTGGTTGATTTCTGGCCGATCGTATATACGCTGAAGTCGGCGTATATGCGAGTGAAGGTGGTCAAACGTGTAGGTATGACCAATTGTGTAAAGAAATTGTGATTTTGTAAAGAGTCAGGGGTATTTTGGTATTTTCACACGGTGGGTGGGGGTGTTAGGGGAATGGGTGGGGGTACCAAAAAAAAAACACCCTAATGTTTAACCTTGATGCACTGTGTCTGTGGTCCTTGTTTGTTTCCTTAATGGCTTTGGTTTTTAGGCCTTTCAAACTTCCAAGTGTGGAAAACTTCACCGAATCTGAACTAGATTCATTGTTGTTAAATGAAAGTGATAATACATTAGTACTACCCACGCACTGCAGGATATTTGAACAATAAATGTCTTTAGAAACTAGTATGTGGGGTTCATTACTTCCTGAATAGGAGGTCTATATTCGCCGCTTAAATAGAGTCGCGTCGCGATTCTCGATGCAGAGAGTCACGATTCTTGATTTTTCAGAGAGCCGCATTATATGCGGCTATTACCATGCAATAATAGTACATAAAGCCCTTGTAGCTCATCATCTCTTTTCAGAGAGCCGCGTTATAGGCAGCTAATACCATGCAATAGTACATAAAGCCCTTGCCTTGTAGCTCATCATCTCGTTTCTACAATGCCACATTTCCATGCAATGGAGGCAACTAATGCAATGAATCCTTTATTGGGTGAGTATTACCAATTTGATGATACCCCATTTTATAAAGCATTGTGGAGGGAAGCAAAATAGTGCCTTCATGTGGAGCCGGATGAAGGTGCATCTCAAAAGGAGGGTGTTTATTGGTATTGAAATAAGTTTAGGAGGGTGTTTGTTGGTATTGAAATAGGTTTTGAAGAAAGAAATTGCATTAAGAGTTGAATTTTTTGTCTTGGACAAATTTCAATTATTTCTATTTTTTCAAATTATTATCTATGTCTACATATCTATATTAATATTGTGTCTGTTGTTCATGTCTGTGTCAATGCTTCATATTGTATCACATAGTTAAATAATAATTGGTTTTGTCTTGTAATGAACTAATGTATTTTACTATTATGAAATTAAGTTAAAATTTTTTAGTTGTAATGTACTACTTTGGGTCTTTTGTATAATCAAAAAGTTGCATGTATTTTCCAGTCAAGAAAAAAGATCCATGTATTAGTCTAAATATGAACTAGATACATGTAACAATTTGTTTATATAAACGACTCGAGGGAGTAAAGAAACAATATTGGTTACGCGGGAAAAGAGTCTTATAAATTTCTTTTCCAAATGATAAAGACAAATGTGTAACATATTACTGATAATTTTTATGTGTTACTTAATTGGAGGTGGTAGGTGAAACCAAGTGGCTGATAGCTTGACAAATTTAGGGTTTTTCTCCTGATTCAGAATGTAGGAGGATATTTGGTGTAGGTCCTCTTTCTTCTCCCACTTTCCCTTCTCGCTCTTCTTGTTCTTGGATTCTAGTTTGCTTGTCCTTTGAGCTTTTAGCTCCTTTCATTAATAAGAAAAACTTTATTATGTGATATTCTACATCAAACAATGTGACATGATTTCTGTTCGGGAGGTCTCAAGCTCAAATCCCTACTAATTTATTTGAGGGCGGGGTAAATATAATTTTTCGTAAGTGTTCAAAATCCGAATGTTTTCACTACATTGGCAGGGATGTCATCCCTTCACTTTAAAATTTTTGTAATCTAAAAGAAAATTAGAGTATGCAAAAATTATAGTATGGGATGGTTTCTTTTTTTGACAAAAGAGTAGTGTGATAGTTTTGCTTTACAAATAATAATAATAATAATTAAAAATACAAGGTATGTTTCCATGTATCATTTTTTTTATTATTACTATTATTATTATAATAATAAAACAATACAAATATCCCCTAATTATATATTTGGTGTAATTAATTAGTTAATCAATAAACTTTGAACTATTTAAGACTTAGTTTTTTTTTTTACAAGAAGGCTTTGTTTGATAAGGTCAAGAAATCAACTTATAGCCTATTGGAATAGCTTAAAAACTTAGTTATCGGAAAGAAAGATGTTTGCTAAACAAACTCATCCCACTGTCTTAAGGGTATGTTTGGGGAAGAATGGAGGGGAGGGCTTGAAAAAGATTAACCTATATTTTAATACATATTTGAAATTTTAAAAAATTAAAAGAATAACATGAGAAACAACAATATAATATTTGTAATCTCACTTCATTTATGTTTGAAGACATTTTATAGTTTCTTCAATTTAGACATGAAAATACGTCTTTCTCTCCATTCCTAAAAACCCCTCTAAAACATATCCTAAAAGTTTTTTAAAATCAACTTTTTTTGATACTAAAAGTCAAAAAAAATTGACGGAACTTAAAAGTTTTTTTAGATGTTAAAGCAACATTTGAGCTTATAATTTATTCTTTATTTTCCCTATTTTATCCACATTATTTCACTCTTTATCTTTTTAAGAAAATAAATAATTTTTTTTAATTTACTTAAGACTTTAGTTAAATTAGAAGATATCAAACCATCTCATCCTAAAGCTCTTAGTCCAAAGACTTAGAACATCCACAATGGAGACTCTTGTCTCCTAAGAAGTGGGCTTTAACAAGTACCCCATTGTAAAGAAAAAAAAAGATACTTATTGAGATAGAGTTCTTGAATAGGAAGTTTTCTCTCCTCTTTTACAGCACCCACACTTTTACTTTTAGATAAAAAATTAATAAAACATGTTGCTTTTTTTTTTTAAAAAAATAATAAAAAAAATGTTGCTGTCTTCTTTTAATTAACTCGTTTTTTTGTTGTTGGTAAAATTAACTCGTTTTTGGGATTAAAGCAATGATGATGTAACTTTTCAGTTTTTATAAAAAGAAAAGTCTCCTTGGAATTTGATCCTAATTCAGTTTTGTGCTTCAGTATTAGTTATACCTTCTTCTTCTTCTTCTTCTTCACCACGTTTATATTACGTTGCTTCATTCATCAAAACAAATACATCATCCGCACCAACAACAACGAATCAAACCTCCGTTTCTTGATCTCAATCAGGTTCCTTTTCTTTCTACTCATTTCCACCAATCAATCAATTTTTTACACAGATTCGTAATTCTCCTCATTAGATCCATCGCACGCTTCGCTCTTCTACTGTTAATTAATTTTTCTAAACCCCTCTCTCTCTAATAATTGATTCTCCTTTTCTTGCATGCGCCTTAAAATTTAGGATCGGGTTGAGTTTAGGGTTGTTGAATTTGATTGTCTTCACTTTTCATGCAATAATTGCTTGAATTGCAATAATTTTAGGTTTAGTTTATTTTGACCTCAATTAGGGCTTCATTGGAATGATCAGTACCTGCTATTATTGATAGTATAATATGAGTGTGACTTTTTATGTTTTTATTTCTGATTAATTTTGTTATTTACAGCTTTGTTAGGTTGTTGTGAAATTTGGAGATGAGTCAGAGGGGTTTGATTTATAGCTTTGTTGCCAAAGGAACTGTTGTTTTAGCAGAACACACCCAATATACAGGAAATTTCAGTACCATTGCTGTTCAGTGCTTGCAGAAGCTTCCTTCAAATAGCAGCAAATACACATATTCATGTGATGGCCACACCTTTAATTTCCTCATTGACAATGGATTCGGTAATATGCTATTCATTCTTCTTCCTTGTTTTCATCTATTACCTGTTCTGTTCTGATCTGACATGTTGCTTTAGTCTTTACACATGCCATGCAAATAACTGGACTCTTACAAGGTTTATTTGTCTATGCTATGCAGTTTTCCTTGTTGTTGCGGATGAATCGATTGGAAGGAGTGTTCCTTTTGTTTTTCTTGAACGTGTGAAGGATGACTTTAAGCAGCGTTATGGTGCTAGCATTGCGAATGCAAGTGGTCATCCACTTGCTGATGACGATGAAGATGATGATTTATTTGAAGACAGATTTAGCATTGCATATCATCTGGATAGAGAATTTGGGTTTGTTTATGTTTGATCTTTTTTAGTTTCTTGTTTGCCTTTTCATAATTTGGTTTATATAGTATAAAGATACTGTTATGCAGGCCAATTCTTAAGGAGCACATGCAGTACTGTTTGACCCATCCCGAAGAAATGAGTAAACTATCGAAATTGAAGGCTCAAATAACTGAGGTCAAGGGAATAATGATGGATAACATTGAGAAGGTATACAATACTAAGCCTAATGACACACACACAAACACTTGTAGTTGCTGTATGTTTTCAGCTCTTGTACTTGTCAAGTTGTCATCTCTGGATGGACTCTCTATCTTTTGTGCTTTTGCCCGTAAACTAGAAGTGTTTTCATTTTTCAATGTGGGGAAGGGGAAAAAGAAAGTTGTAGATAAGGGATGATATCATCATTATTGCAATGCTGTTTCAAACTACTGGATTCTTAGTTTACTTCCTGGTGGGACTCGTAAAAAGGATTAGATTTGAGTGGCCCTTCTAACATCGCTTCCAGATTTGGCGCTATCAATGTACCCATACATCACTCGACATTATAACATTCTCCAAGAAGGCAGAAGTTCCTTGCAACTTTGAATAAAACAGTAAGCAGCCTCATCAGCTAAGCCCATACCAAGTGCATCGAACCAAGCAAAGTGAAATTGCATGTGTTGTCCACCAGGAAAAACAAAATCCTAGAGAAAATCCAAATCTAAATTGCCTCAATCCAACCTATATTATGGTAGCAAATCTATATTAAAGGAAAATGAGAACTATTGCAGTAGGTAACCCCCCCTGCAATCTATGAGCTAAGCTCCTCAGAAGGGAGATAGTTCTCCCTCTGCCCAACCTCTAAGGTTCTAAGTGAAAGGTGATGAATGGTGCCCTCTCTCTTTCTCTTCCCAACCCTTGATTACAGATATGGTTACACCCTTGCTTACCCTCTGCCACGTTAGCTTCCGTCCCTGCCATTTCCTATATTTTCCTAACATCTCTTCCCACATAATGGGCTTGGGCAACTGATCAACTAATTGCCTATTTGGGTCCACCTTCTCATATTGGGTCCTAACAATTTCACCTAGAGGGAAAGGACTTTATGTTGGTTTGTCTGATATTTACGACTTGTTATTTTTCTTGTTAACTTTACCCCTTTAAAATATCAATCCCTATCTACATTGCTCTAGTTGTCAAATTCTTGAAGTGATTTTGTACATCCAACTTATTCAATTGACTATAATTTAAAATTGTTAACTTCAAAAAGTTATAGAAAAGGCATCCATATGTTCAATAATAAATAAAAAAATGCATAAATTTAAATCTTTACTTTAGGCCACCAAGTGTATTGAGCTTCCCAGGGGGGTGGATGAAGACTGAGAGTTGAACAAGTTGTGTATGCATTTGTAAAAGACAAGGAACTTCATGAAAACTAAGAAAAGTACTTTTTCTCATGTATTATATACTATACTCATTCAGCTAGTAAAAAGTACATGACTCGCACAACACAAGGATGATCACATACATTCATCTCAACTTTTGATTTTGAGACATACATAGAGTATAGGCGCACGCTTTTGTTGCGTAGCAAGCAACCAGCCAGGATGGGTTATAAAGCCATGTTTAAAATAGCCTTTATCTTATAGGATTTTCCAACAAGAAGAGAGAGGTTCGGATCCGATATTAAGTGCAAACGTCCCTTTTAGGCCATGGCTTCTTAAGATTTGCTTGGGGTTTGATACTTTGATTTCAAAGTATGTCTTTCAAAGGTTGTAAACTGTTTGACCAAAAACAAAGATTGTAGATTTACAATTTAAAATTTTCCTTTTGATTACATATAAAAGGTATATGCATATGAGCATAAGCTTAGTGATTGATTAGACCAACAGAAAGGATGCTGACTCCTTTAGTAATAGGCTTGGTGAATTAATACTCTCAGCTAGTAAATCAACACTAAAACAACGCACCAAAGGTGCAGCAGGAACAAAAAACATGTTTGAACATCGAATTGGGTCATCTGCAGTCATAAAATAACTGCGGGTTAAAAAGTTGGTAAATTGCATTTATTTTAATAGTTTACAATAAAAAACCAAATTTCAATGACCAAGATCATCTGCAGTTGGATACATAAATTAGGATATACTCTAATTTTATTCTGGATGAGTATCAATGCAATCTTTGTTGCCTTGTAATTGATTAAACTCACTGGCATGTATGATTTATATGATTTCACATCAATTACATATTAGGAATCATTAGGAACCATTTAAAATTTTATCCCATTTTCTAAAAGTCACGTTGCTGAATATTTAGTTAGCACTTATAAGTTATAAACATCATTTGCGCTCACTGCTTTTAAGGTTTTGGATCGTGGAGAGAAGATTGAACTTCTGGTGGACAAAACAGAAAATTTGCAGTTCCAGGTATTAATTATTATTATTCAAATCAAACATGTCTAAACTCGGAAGTTGCCTTATCAATTACTGATGTGATTGTATTTTGCATTATAATTTAGGCTGACAGCTTCCAGAGGCAGGGCAGGCAGCTAAGAAGGAAGATGTGGCTTCAGAATCTCCAAATGAAGCTGATGGTGGGAGGAGGAATCCTTATCTTAATTATCATATTATGGGTTATTGCTTGTGGGGGTTTCAAATGTTGATGGAGCTATAAAAAATAATTGAACTCTGTATTTGGGCACACACAAGGGATGTACAAAATGATATACCACTTGTACATGGAATTTGGCTCCGGGAATTTATGGT
Organism: Oxytropis ochrocephala; assembly: GCA_020916435.1. NCBI lineage: Eukaryota > Viridiplantae > Streptophyta > Magnoliopsida > Fabales > Fabaceae > Oxytropis > Oxytropis ochrocephala. The sequence continues at coordinate 2,861,662 of CM037090.1, read as the reverse complement.
TATTGTCATAGACTGTAATTAAGCTTGTGGTAAACTGCTGGTTACTTTGACTCAAGTTCTTACTCTAGATAATGTTTTTACCATGGTAGACTTTTGGCAAGCTTTCCCTTGCCTTGTAGAAGTGTATTTATATGTTTCAATAAAAATGCATAATTTTATATACATATATGTATATATATATATATATATATATATATATATATATATATATATATATATATATATATATATATATAAATTTGGACTGTATAACTATATGAATGGTCATGATTAAAAGTTGGTAAAGTGATCACATGATCACTTAAAAAGGTCATGATTTTTTGTTTTATTCTTTGTTATTCAAGATTTAATTTATGGCTACGATTTGTTCCTCTCCCCCTCTCTTTATATATCTCCTTTCACTTGATACACTCTGATAGAGCATCTACTCTTATTAAGTGCTAGAAGGGTAAATCTGTCATTTAGGGGATTTATAAAAGGAGAAATAAGAAAAAATAATAATATAATATTTAGGAAGTAGTTATTGGTAGTTATTGGTGTGTTAGTTTGAATTTGAATTGTAAGTTATTTGGTTTGGTGTGAATTTGATTATAAATAGGTTGTTTGTCTTTTAGGATGTTATGTTTTGATGGTTATTGGAAGTTTATGGCCAGAAGTAGTTACTTCTGAGAAGAGCATTGCTCTTAGACCCTTTGGGTTGTAATCTCTACTCTAATTATCTATATTAATTCGCAAATTCCCTCTCAAACTTCCTTCTCCATAATTCTGTTCTGTCATTATTGTTGTTACAATTTCTGGTTTGTATCACATTCCCTATTGACATATCAAGAATCCAGAAATTTCCCCGTAACATTTGAATTTGTTAAAATTTATTTGTAGTTACATTATAATTTTGTAAATGTGTGTCAATCAAAGAACATGGAGGTTGGGACAAGATTGTTAAGACTGCATCCAACATTGAACCAAAAGAAATACTAGTTCAAAATTAATGATTCGAGTGCAACTAGAAATCATTAAATTACAATTTTTATTATTGTAAAATGAGAAATATTAACATATTTTTTAAATATTCCCTTATTGCTTATAAAAAAAATTATTCCCGAATTACTTTAAACTATAAATTAATAATTTCCATTTTAAAATAATAAACTTAGTCATCCGTGTCTACCCCAACTCTAAATTTATTTGCTATATTAATGTTAAAATACTCAGTTTTTTTTATATAAATTAAAATACTAACTTTGAGTGAGGTTTAAATTTAAAAAGTCTAGATTACTATTATGTGATGATGACAATTTAACTATTGTTAATTCAGATTTTAGATCGTCAAACTCATTCGTTTGTTGTCCAACTATATTCGATTTTATCTCACTTGGATTTTAATTTGCTCAATCGTATCTTAATTTCTCTAGTTTTCTATTTCCTTGATTGAGTCCTTGGTAGGTTGAAGCTAAGAGAGTAATAGTATTGCAAATTCTCAAACATCCAACGCTCAATATTGTCACTTGGGTTAAGACTCAATATCCTCCCAATCTTCTGTTTTCACATCTCCTAATACTTCTCAGAAACACTTATTCTCACCTGTTATCTGTTATTACGAGAAGTAAAAAGAAACCACTACAATTCAAAACAAAAATACACTACGTGGAGGCAAGATCAAATGTTTCATGGGGGCAAAAAAGTATTGTGTATGTTTGAAGTAAAAATAGTTTAGCTAGTGGGGGCATGTGTGTGTAAAAGCTATTTTACAATGTCAATATATGTGCTTATATCTACTGTTAAATTAGGAAAATTTAAAATAAGAATTTGAAAAAACTAGTTTTAACTCGTCTATTTGTCTAGTGTAGTAATAGATGGTAGACAAAAGAATGCATTTGACTTGCTTGTCTTCCGAAAAATCTGAGACTCGTAACAGAAAAAAAGGGAGATGGGAAATACATCCTTCCAGGTTCCACATGAAAGAAACTTGGTGAAAGTCTAAATAGAAGTATCATACTTTGCTCCATGTCTTGAGAAGTAGAACCAAAAGTATAAATTCATGTATAGTAACAAATAACAAATGCTGCAACTAGAAGTAAAGCCTATTGATAAAAGAAACACAACTGTATAAGCAAAACTGTCATAGAAGCTCAAAGTCGAGAGGAAATCAATCACACAACTTGGTAGTTTTCTGTTATCAACTGTGTTCTCTGAGAATATTTGGGAGGATTACCACCCTTAAGTGGTATGATGTTTGTAACCTGCAAAAGAAGCGAAAAAGGGTACGATTAAGAACCCGTTACATCAATAATGAAACATAATATGTGACATATAAAACATCACTGCAGTGCAGATGACGGACGGTAAAGAAGGAGTTGAATGAAAAGAACTTTTATTGAGACATGACAAAAGACTTCCAAGCCATAAAAACATCTTCAGGTCAATAAATATTAGTTTCAACTAAATCATTTTGACACATCATTTCAAAGAGAACCATTCATCCACTACTACTATTAAAGTCTAATGCAAAAAATAATAAAAGAATCAAAACGAACCTTCAAGTCACTGAATGTTTCAGTTGCCACGAAACGAACTGAAATGGGAAAGAAAGCTGAAGAATCGGCTTGTGGAACAACAAACTCCATTGACCCACTGCCATATATATTAAAATCAGACAAAAAAAACATCCAAAAATACAAAGATAATATCATAGCATAAGTTGGCTCTTAAAAAATCATTCCAAATTTAGCATACCTGCGATTTGAATTATCAATCAGAAGGACAGACCATTCCAAAACGGAATTCCTAGAGTCATACCTGCAAAGCCAATTTTATTAGCGCTTATATAGAGAGCAAGAATGTAACGTGAAATAAAATGACTAAGAACCATAAATAAATAAATGATGAAAGTCATAGATTGGTAATTTTAGGAGGGGAGGAGCAAGGTCGGGAAGCAAAATTAGTTTCATTGACCATTACGAGACAGATTGCAAATCTTTATCACGTGGATCATATTTTACAAACCGCCAGCTTGTTTACTACAGACTTCAAAACACAAACATCATGATTGTCCCAAACAATTATTCAGAGGAAGAAAAACAACAAACTCCACACCTCCAATCCCCGTCAATCTGACTAACAGATGGTGCTTCTCGAAGAGCTGGGAGAGGTACTGAGATCACAACATTCTGCAGATCAAACATTGATGAAGCCTCGTACTCAATGCTAACATAAGTTTCATTTCCAGAAGAAGAGGGCCAGCAGTTGACTGCATTAGATATACATAGGACATTGTTAAGTTTAAACATGAACCCAAAATAGTAGGCAACAAAAATGATAGTTATAAACTCACTTGTCAGTGGCACCATTGACTCGTCAGTGCTTTGCATTCTCCACTTTAAAAGACTAACACCAGGATCACTGGCTTGAGCAGTGGGGAATGGCCTATTGGGATCCTTTAGGCCTAGTATATATTCATTGGCAAATAATTCTTTATTTATGTTAGGGTGTGTCTTGAAAACGACAGCTTGATTCTCACCCGTTTGGACCTGCAAAAACAAGGCACGATATGTAAGTACCAATAATCTTAATTGTCCTCTTGAATTGATATTTGCATTCAAAACAAATCTCGAAGAAGAAAAAAAACGAGTGCTATAGAATAAAGGATGGTACGAGCAGACAAGTGTAGGAGTGATGCAAACCAGTATTTCATTACAAAGAAATAGGGAAAATCTCCCTTGATTACATCTTCAAGGGTCTGCAACCTCCTTGCTCTAAGGCCCTGATTCTCTTGCAAATGACTATCTGCCCTCTCCTTGCCTCTCCTATTATTTATATACATTGTGATCCTGCCATATCTCTCTAACTACCTAAGTCCACTAACTAATGGTGGTATGTAACAAGGAGCAACACTGGTTACCATAAAAACATTTGAAAAACTGTACGAAGAAACAAAACAGACAAAACAGAAGGAAAAAATAATTTTAATATTGAAAATTATGTTTCAAAAATACCTCTTAATTTGTCTTCTTTGGTAAAATTAAATACCAATACACACTTACGAAAGCGACTGTTTCTGTAAAATCCTTTAAGTACAACGAGTGTGTTAAAAGGAGTCATATACTTCATTATCAAACCATGGAACTAGCATTGTTGTCAGTTTATCACCCAACATGAATTTTAGCCATCAATAGCTTCCTCTTCAATTTCATCCTTTCTGATTGAACTGTCACTGCTATCCAATCCCCTTCCATTTTTATTTTCCCTTTCTCTTCCTCCCCCTTTACTTTTTACCTTTATGTCATCATATTTGATTCAAAAGTCTCAACTTATTTAAACAAAAAGACTAAAAATGATATATTCTATTAGAGGATAACAGTTAAATAATAATAATAGTCAATGATGTATTACATGTAGTTAGTTTAGGCAGTTAGAATTCTGTTATGACTGTTATCATAACAGTTAGTTGTTAGCTTCAACTGAAATATATAGTTCAGTTATTCTGCACTATATAAGAACAACTCAGTATCTGTAATTCATCAATTCAATCAATAAAGAAATCAAGATCAATTTCAATGTTACTCTAGAATTCTAACATGGTATCGAGAGCTTCTCTCTAACCACAAGCGTGGTTCTTTCGTTCCTTTTTTTTTCTCTTTCCTCTCAACCCTTCTTCCTCTATCGCTCATGGCTTCAAGACCACCAACTCCACCACCGTCACCGGTGGTGCGATCTACAAATAACCAGCCACCTCTTTCATCATTCAACTACAAGATTTCAGTCAAATTGGATGAAAATAACTACCTTGTATGGATGCAACAAATTGAACCAGTCCTAAAAGCGCATCGTCTTCACCGATATTGCGTCGCACCCACCATACCTCCTCAGTTTCTCTGTGAAGATGACCGAATCAGAAATGTTGAAAATCCTGCGTACATTGAATGGGAATTACAAGACCAACTGTTCTCGGCATGGTTGCAATCGCCCCTCGCCGCCATCGATCCTACCTTCACGTCATCGGGTGTAAACATACCTTTCAACTGTGGGAAAACATCCACCAAACATTTCAATCAAAGACGAAGGCACAAGCTCGCCATTTACGCCAGCAAATGCGCACCATGAAGAAAGGAACAGGTAGCGTCTCAGAATTTCTTTCCAAAATCAAGCATGTCGCTGACTCTCTGTTGTCGATCGGTGAAACCGTCACCATTCAAGATCAAATGGATGCAATCTTGGAAGGATTGCCGCGTGATTTTGAATCGTTAATCACCCTGATAAATAGCAAGATTGACTGGTTTGATCTTGAAGAAATCAAATCATTGCTATTAGCTCATGAACAGCGACTCGATAAAGCAAAATTCCTCGAAGAGGCGTCGTCTTTGAATCTCACCACAATCGACCAAAGATAATCGCAGCGGCGCAATTGCAAGGCAATGCCAACGCACAAGCAAATTATACAAGTACCGGTCCCCAATTTGCCGAATTTGGGAAATCCTCGAACGCATAAACCCTAAATTTTTGGGGGAAGAGGAAATTCGAACAATCGTGGGCCGCGAGGCCGATATGGGCGCCGGTGGACGTGGTGGTGGCCGTTCCAGTGTTCAATGTCAGGTTTGCCGTCGTCATGGTCATGAAGCAACCTCCTGCTACTTTCGGTTCGATGCAGCTTATGGTTCTACTGTGTATCCACCATCTGCAGGTAATCCATATCGCATCTTCGCCCGTGATTGCTCTCGCTACACCACCTACTTGGCAACCTACTGCTTTAATTCCTGCTCCACAAGCACACTACACAGCTACCTTCCCCACACATCCAGCTATGAATAACATGGATTCTGCAGCCACACAACATGTAACTCACCTACTGCACTGCACTGCACGGGGCAGCACCTCCTCCACCTCACTTAGAAAACATCTTCCTACTGAAATGGTATGAAGTTACCAAATCCAATCTATTAGCAATTTTGCTTTTCAATCACCTACACACCCACAACACACTTTATATCTTAACAATGTGCTTCATGTTCCATCCTTGAACAAAAATTTGATTAGCATCAGTAAATTTGCTGCAGATAATAATGCTTATGTTCTGTTATCCTAATCATTATTTGGTAAAATCTCAGGTCAATGACCAAGTTATATTGCATGGCAAGCTGACATCTCAGGGCCTTTATCCTCTCCATTCAAGTCCTGCTGTTTCAAATCCTTCTGTGTCCATCAATAATGCAAATTCCATTAATTCTGTTGTAACAAACTCTGCCTTGTACTTCAATTGGCATAATAGACTAGGACATCCTAGCTTAGATACTATGAATAAAATTTTGAAACTTTGTAATCTGTCATCATTTCCAATTAATGAAAAGAATTTTTGTGTTGCTTGTTGTCTAAGTAAATCTCATAGATTGTCATCTCAATTATCCGACCACGATTTCTGAAAGAACCTCTAGCTCTTGTGTATTGTGATCTTTGGGGCCCCGCCCTATGACCTCCTCTATGGGATTCAAATATTATGTTTCATTCATTGATGCCTATAGTCGATACACTTGGATTTATTTCCTACATGATAAATCAGAAACTCTCACTGTTTTTAAACAATTCAAAGCCTTAGCAGAATTGCAGCTAAACCAGAAACTTAAATCAATTCAATCGACCTGGGGAGAGTTCGGGCCCTTTACCAAACTTCACCGATCGGGCATCATTCACCGTGTCATCGTCGTCCCACATACTCATCACCAAAATGGGGTTGTGGAAAGAAAACATCGTCATATAGTAGAAACAGGTCTGTCACTCCTCTCTCACTCTTCATTACCTTACTATTTCTGGGACCATGCATTCCACACTGCTGTCTATCTCATAAATAGATCGCCACCATCTCACTCACCCCATATTCCGCTCCAAACTCTGCTTCACAAACTTCCCGATTACATAAGTTTCTTAAATCTTTTGGTTGTGCATGTTATCCTCTCTTGACACCATACAATAACCCCAAGTTTCAATATAGGTCTAGTGAGTGTATCTTCTTAGGCTATTCTTCATCTCATCATGGTTATAAATGTCTAGATAGCAAAACAGGACGTCTCTATGTGTCTAAAGATGTCATTTTTAATGAAAATCATTTTCCTTTCCAAAGCAAAATTACTGATGCTAATCCACAAACATACACAGCACATACTAACCCATCTGTGCAGGCACCCCTGAATGTTGTACACAACTCAACCAAGCCTACACTCAGCCCTTCACCTTCACCAAACCTGGCCACTCAGTCACCCCATTTATCTGAAACAAATACTCAAACAGCAACCTCACCTCTGCCACATCAGAACACACCTCCAACATACTCACCTCAGCCCACATCACCTACACCTCTACCATCTGATGCTTCCAGCACAATTGATCCTAACTCACCAACACCCTCACCCTCACCACCTCTCAACACTCACCCTATGCAAACAAGATCAAAAACCGGGAAGCTTAAACCTCCCCTGTATCCAACTATCAACCTGACCACCACAGAACCAACCAATATTCAACAAGCTCTAGCCTCTCCTCACTGGACTACTGCTATGCAAAGTGAATTTGATGCTCTTCAAGCCAATCATACGTGGGATTTAGTCCCCTACCAAATAGGAAAGAAAGCTATCAGGTGCAAATGGATCTTTCGGATTAAACAAAATCTCGATGGCTCACAATCGTTATAAAGCTAGACTAGTGGCTAAAGGGTTTCTTCAAAAACATGGACAAGATTATACTGAGACATTCTCTCCAGTAGTCAAACCAGTGACCATTCGGGTAATACTCACTCTTGCTCTTACTCATAAATGGCCTATTAGGCAGTTAGATGTCAACAATGCCTTCCTTCATGGCCATTTGGAAGAAGATGTGTACATGCATCAGCCACAAGGATTCATAAAAGGAGATTCCTCTCTAGTTTGTCATCTCAATAAAGCAATTTATGGATTAAAACAAGCTCCTCGTGCATGGTATGCTAGCTTAACAAAAACTCTGTGCTCATTTGGCTTTCAACAATCCAAGTGTGATCCTTCACTTCTGATTTACAACAACAAGGGCTGTCACTTAATGGTTCTCATATATGTTGATGACATCCTTATCACAGGATCATCTCTCACTGCCATTAATATCATTATCAACAAACTACACTCGGCATTCTCCTTAAAACAGCTAGGAAATCTTGACTACTTCCTCGGAATAGAATGCAAGTTTACCAATACAGGTTCCTTACATCTCTGTCAGTCAAAATACATTAGAGATATACTTCACAGAACTGGCATGGATGACTGCAAAGGAATTTCTACACCTCTGCCAGCCAATTTAAAACTTTCAAGGCATGGCAGTGACTACTTTGAGGATTCACTACTATATAGAAGCACGCGCTGGAGCTCTGCGATATGTTCTGATCACAAGACCAGAATCGGGCTATTCACCAACAAGGTGTGCGGCTTATGTCTCAACCCTCACCTCTCATTGATTTCTTTGTCAAAAGAATACTAAGATACCTAAAGGGTACTATTGATCATGGAATCACTCTGCAACCTGCCACTGTAAGTCTTCCACTTGCTATAAATGCCTACTGTGATGCTGATTGGGCATCTGACATTGATGATAGAAGATCCACATCCGGTGCTTGCATCTACCTAGGTCCAAATTTAATCACATGGTGGTCAAAGAAGCAAACCTTAGTTGCAAAATCTACTGCAGAAGCAGAATATCGTAGTCTGGCCCTGGCAGCAACTGAAGTGCTCTGGATTCAGTCACTTCTTCAAGAACTCAGAATCTCTACACCAGCACCAGTGATTCACTGTGACAACCAAAGCACTGTGGCACTCACTCATAATCCTGTCCTCCATTCCAGGACCAAACATATGGAACTAGACATCTTTTTTGTCAGGGAAAAGGTCCTTAACAAGTCCCTGGTTGTCACTTATGTGCCTTCACAAGTTCAAATTGCAGATATCCTAACAAAACCTCTCAGCAAACAAAGCTTCTGCCGCTTCAGAGACAAGCTCAGAGTACTAAGTACTGCTGAGCTTGTGGGGGGAATATTAGAGGATAACTTGATTAAATAATAATAATAGTCAATGATGTATTACATGTAGTTAGTTTAGGCAGTTAGAATTCTGTTATGACTGTTATCATAACAGTTAGTTGTTAGCTTCAACTGAAATATATAGTTCAGTTATTCTGCACTATATAAGAACAACTCAGTATCTGTAATTCATCAATTCAATCAATAAAGAAATCAAGATCAATTTCAATGTTACTCTAGAATTCTAACATATTCTAACACAACTACGGAACTACGTGACCTGATGGTTGTTAAATTTGTGAACAAAGAAAATAGAGGAAAGTGAGAATTTGAGAAGGAAAATTTCAGAGAGAAACTGAAGCTGAAAGTTTTGCATATTTTCATTTTGTCAAATAATTATACTGCAGAAGTATAACATAACATAACACAGACTTACAGTTGCAACTGTAATGCACAGTTGGGACTGTTAGCGGCAAAAGTCAAAAACAAACCAATTAACAAACTTAATAAGAATATAACTCTACCCAAGTTACTGGCTTACTGCTAGCTGTGATGGGTTCTAGATTCAATAAAAAAGGAAAGACAGAGATTGAAGAGAACAAAATGTACTTCTTATTTCTCAGATAGCTCTGCAAAGGCAGGAATTCACTTCATAACTATTAGTTAGTTAAAAATGAGTCAACAAACCGTTTCCTTTCTCTCTTTTTCCTAATTTATATCTCTCCTAACTGACTTGTATTATAGCATATTCTCCTAACTGTTCATAGATTTAAGTGGGGGAAAACAATTTGTTTAGCGTGAAGCCGTGAACTTTTTTCCCAAATGTTGAGGGGATTTGATGAAGCAACTACCATTATGTATGCTATAAATAACTAATTTCTTATTCTAAAAAAAGGTTATGCAAACCAGCAGCCAGAGCACATGGAGTTAGAGAGAGAGTGAGACTGCAATACCTGAACTTGAATAAGTCCATCCTCTTGGTTAAGAATTTGGAGACCCAATGTGCCTTGAACATCGGTTACTAACTCCGCCATCTCGTTTCAGTGTCACGTTCAGTTTCTCCTCAGCCGTTAAAGTGATGGGATCGGTGAGTGCCGGGGCAGCTGACCGAGACTGGCCAAGTTTTGGCTGAACATCTTCAAGAATGACCTCACCTTCTGCTTTCAATGATTCCAAAAACTGATTTGTCTTTTGAGATTTACCAAGCTTCATTCCAAGACCCTTTGGTGGAGCAGTGGCAGATGAAGTTGGACGACCTAAGGAAGACAATAGGGTAGTACATAAAATAAAAGATTACTCTTTACTAAGCAACAAGTAAATTTGGACATAAAATAAACCACAGCCAGTTGACTGCATGCTTCAATGGCATCTTAAGTCATTACGTTTAGGATCATCCTAGAAGAATTTTGTGAAAATCTATGAAAGTCAACCTTTGGGCTTGGTAGAAAATGAATCAAGATCAGAAGTCAGCCCCCCAAAACCAGAACCACTTCCAAAACCAGCTCCACTGCTAGATATGCTCAAATCACTAAAGCTATTCTCAATTCTTCCAGAGCCCATTGACTGTAACGGGCCAAATCCTCCTTTATCGCCTCTGTTCTTTTCAATCTGTAAAATACAAACATTGGTTTTGAAAATTGATGTGCACTACTAGACTTAATTTAAAAGATTAATAAAAAAAATAGTTTCCCTCCAGTCATACCTTGCTTTTATCAATCTCACTAGCTTTCCGCTTCATAACATCCTTAGTTTCATTAATCTTGCTCTGCATAACCAGCTTGTGGAGCTTCTCTTCATGACTCTCCATCTCACAATATTGCTTAACCTGCGCAACAGTCACATTTTCCTTGTGCCCAAGAGAGATGACTTCATCAAATGCAAAAATCAGCTCAAATGCATTTTTGCAAATGCCCTCTTCATCAAGGGAATAAGAATATTCTGGCACCTAAAAATATATTAAGGAATGAACAAGGTATAGACAACATTTTGACATAAGTTTCACTAAATGGCTATAAAAATGACCAATAAAAGCTAAAATAACTCCCACTGCAAACCATTAGATAAATCCAAATCCTCCAGGACTTTCCGATAAAAAACAATATACCGTATGTTCTGTTTATAGTAATAAGAGAAACTTTTTTTGACAGTCAAAACTTATCCACCAAATAATTGTACCATCAAAAGTCAAAACTCCAAAAGAACACCAACATGACAGGAAAGTGAGGGGATAATCAGCAAAGAAAATTCTAAATTTGGGACAGCAAGCTGCAAAATCAGTAATCCTCCCAACCAGACAAAAAGACCAGGAAATTGGAGGCAGGTGGACTTGAGAACACAAGCTTTCAAATTTAAAGCGTCGAAAAAGGATACAAGTTTAGATAGAAGTCTCAGAGTTTCCAAATCCTCCAGAATGTTACTCTGTTTGTTTGTCACGAGAAGCAGGTACAGTGCTTCTATTGGCTGGTAAACATAGCGTACATTCTCAGTCTCAACATATGTGTGTTGCTTTCCAGAACCTATCAACTTTGGAAAAGCTGCTAGAAGACCCTCAATTCTTATACGAGACATTTCCACAAACTGTCTAGAAACTAGCACTGCAAGAAAAAGTAAAAGTTTTATTGGCATAAGAGCAATGATGTTTAAAACACATTTATTTAGTCGCCGCTAGATTCAACATCAACTCAAGACTTAGCTTTGCTATTTTTTTGACAGAACTTAGCTTCGCTTTACAGAAAACAATATTTAGTGGCCAATTAATAAGATGTAATATTAGGAAACACAAACAACGGATTAAGCTATTTTAGTGGGGAAGGGATTCTCCTAGCTCTACAGTTTATGTTGCTGAATGCTGACAGAATGATGAGCAGACAGATTGTAAAGATAAAAGAAGATATAAAGCATAGATACAGATCATCTTTCCGGATTTAGACTTTATGCCATATATTAGTCACTTAGTTAAAGCAGATCATCAACAGCTGGATTTCAACTAAATAGTAAAGGCAGATAGGTTTTTAATTTTTTCAATCGTTGATGATAAGATACAATGTTGTGGGTTATGGATGTTCAAAATTCAAATAATATAATCGAGTACATGTGCACCGTCTAGTTATAATTACTTTTTAATAAATAAATGTGCTTTGAATGCAATATGCCTAATTTTCTTTCAGGGAACTGTCATTTACTGAGGTAAAATACAATGACTAAGAATGGGAGGTAGCCAAACTCACCTCTAGGCTCTATAAGCATAAATAATCCCAAAAACAATAATGAAATAGTACGTGGGTAGAGGGCTGCATATAGAACTCACCTTTGCCAGATTTGCCCACAATGGATGCAGCAAGGACAACCTGTTTGACAAATAAAACAAAAATAAATTAATGGGGCAAAGGGGAAGTCAAGAGCACGTTAAAAGAAACAAAATATGCAAGTCCTACTCTATAGTGAACTCTTCTTTTTTCCCTTAGCCAAAAGCTATACTTTTTCAGTTTACAAACAGAAATGAGCTTATGACCCGTGCCCAAAGTCAAATCCCCTCCCACTCCCACCCACACCATATGAGCCACAAACCCAGCTCACATTAAGCAAATAGCTCATACAATCAAGTTCAGTCCTAATTTTGGATTACATTAAACATTCAAATTCAGGTAGCGAAATAGAGGTGATCCAAAAAACACGGTAGCATAAGGTACAGCAGATGATCTAAAATTACCAGAAATCTTCTTAACACAATAGGAGGAAAAAGGAAAACTAAACAAAGATTTCAATTTTGTAGTAAATCAACACATACTGTTAAGTTGCTTCGAGGTGTAATTCCAGATCAAGGGTTAAACTCAAAGCTACATACAGAAAACAAAATTGGCCCAAACATTTCTAGGAACACAATTATGGCATCAAAATGAACATAACATAAGAAGTGAAATTTTTATAATTAAACTACAAAAATTGAAGAAAGAAAGAAAGAAAGGAGGGTTAAATAGTTAATCAAAACAATCAAGTCATCAAATATCTAACTGGCGGACTGTAAAAAAACCAGAAGAGGGGAAAATTACTGAAATTAAGAATAAATATAACAAACTAATCAGTGAAATGGTTGAGCAAAAGATGAGAAAGTCCTCAAATATCAAGAAGAGTTACCATTTTGTTTTGTTTAATAATTGAAATGATGAAAATGCTTCTTCTAGTCTTGAATTGAATCTGCTAACAAAAAATCCATCGCGTTGTTAGGAGGTATCAGATCCCGAAGCCAGAAATGCAATGTAGTGATTGAATTGCAAAAAAAACATAGGGAAGAGAGAGAGCGAGAGAGAGAGAGAGAGCTTACAGATCTTCGATTTGGTAGTGGAGATCAGATCCGATCTGATCGCGGAGGAGTGAAAGAGAAGAGAAAGGCTCGTATAGAACAAAGGAACGCTCGCTCGATCTAATGCCTTTTGTTTCTTTGGTACGTGAAGAAGTGAAACAGCTAATAGAATTTCTTTTTCATTTTTTCTTATTTTTGCAAAACTTCTTTTCATTTTTCAGTCAATTTTTTTTTTCATTTTTAATAATTAATAAATGTCGTTTTATTATTTAAAAAAAATTATTTGAGTTTAATTGTTATGGTGGTGTAAAGAAAAAATACATGGTTAACAAATCAGAAACAATCGTATGTGTGACTTTACAAATAGTTATAATGAAAGTCATGCGTTTACCAAAATGATATGGTACAATTGATAGATACTTGGGTATCTTGATCATTTTGATCTTGAGTTAAGATTTAACGTCGTCATGGAAGATACATTGGTTTACAAAAAAAAAAACAGTTATACGCTTTTAATGATTTAACAGTTAAGACCGAATAACAATGTAAAATATCATTACACTAATGGTTTATATAAATTAAATCTAATTTATTTATATTTATAATAAAAAGAAAACAAATTTATATAGGAAGTAGTAATCCATAATTACGGTTAAATATATTTTTTTGTTCTTAATAAATTTGTGAATCTTATTTTTAGTTCTTTTAAGAAATTTCAATCACATTTTTCTCTATCAGTGTTTTTAGTCTTTCTCACTCTTTTTTTTGGTAGATGGTCTTACTCACTTTTAATAGTGAATGAAACTTTTTATACCGATTAAAAACAAAGTTTGCAAATATTTTAGGAAAAAAAATATATCGAACCCTAATAACCATCTCATCTAAATGCTCTTGAATATAGGTTGGTGGAGGATTTTATGATCCAATCTATATTCAACCTATATTCAAGAGTATTTAGATGAGATGGTAGAAGTCCCTTTCAGCTTAATCAAGATCCTGAGATCGAATCCAGCTTTGGGCATGCAGTAGTTTTATACCAAAAAAATATCCAATCGATGAAACAATATCCACCCATAGGCAACCCCGAGGGGTTGGCCTAGCAGAACATGACATGACTTGTATTCCAAAGGTTCCGGGTTCAAATCCCCACTAGTTCATTTGGGGTTTTCCCTGCCTTGGATTGGAGCGTCATCCTCTCACCCTATAATCTTTGTAACAAAAAATCTACCCACCTATAGGCTTTCTAGTATTCTTAACATCCAACTCACTTCAATTTTATTTCACCAAATAATAATAATAACTATGAGGATAGTGGGAGGGTGTCTGTAACACCCCGGAAAATAATTGAATTATTGATTTTATTGGAAACGTGATTAAATTAATTAAAATGATGGGCGTGGTTCAGGAAGTGGAACGAGTATTGGAGGTAATGTTGGCAACTCGGGGGTGGTGAAGAATGGCCCAGGAAGCCCAAGCCCAATAGCTAGGCGCTCCCGAGACTCCCGGCTAAGGGGTTAGGGTTGGCGCCTCACTCCTTGCATCAGAGAAAGAAAACAAAACCTGAGAGAGTGAGAAGAGAGAGCTCAGCGCTAAGAAGAAGAGGAAGGAAGGAAATCGTCTAAAGTTTCGTTAGGTAAGAGCTCTCAATCATTCATTATCGTTTTCTCTCCTTTTTCCTAATGATGTAGCCTTAATCTCTAATTTCCGTGGTGTTGATGTTTTCATTGATCAAAGAGGAGGAGATCGCGAATTGTCAAGGGAGAAGGAGAAGCTCGTTCGATTGAGTTGCTGTAGTTTTGTGTACGTGTTCTCATTCATATTCCGGAGCGTTCATATTAAAGGTAAGGGTGAGCATTTCGTTTAACATAATTGGGTATAGGTAGGGTTGTATGGGGTGTTGTGAGTTAGATATTGTTGATGAATTGATATTACTTATGATGAGTTGATGAGATCGAAATTTCTACTGAATTGGATGTTGACTTGCTGAAATTGATGTTGTTGATGTGTGTGATTGATTGAGTGTGTCTGGATGATTCTGAGTTGTTATGTTTGTAATTGTAATTCTTAAACAAATAGAAGAATCGATCATTTTTTTTTTCTCCAAAGTGAAGCTTGAAATCGATTTTGGGCTCTATATTAGAGCCGTAAAATCGATTTCCTCCTTGACACATGAGCAAGAAAATCGATTTCCCTCTTTAGAAAATGTAAGTAAGAAATCGATTTCCCACTTCAAATGGAAGCAAGGAATCGATTTCCCACTTCAAATAGAAGCAAAGAATCGATTTCCCACTTCAAAATGGAAGCAAGGAATCGATTCCCCCTTTAAAACAAAAACAAGGAATCGATTTCCCACTTTAAGAATGAAAGCTATGAATCAATTCCTCTTTTGAAAACAAGTAGCTATAAATCGATTACTCTTTTGAAAGTCTTAGGTGTTCTCCCGAATTGAAACGTGACGAATTCTTAACAAAAAAGGATCTGTGATGCTATGTTTATTTAAATGAGTCTCGGTGAAATGTTATACTACTAGTGTGCTCATTGACTATGGCTAGACTGTGGTTTACCACTAAGGTCAGAATTTCTTTCGCTGGTGTATTTACAAGGGCATCACTGAGAGTCTTGCAAACGTGGTCAATGCCTGTTGTAAGTAGTATCAATTACAGAGTAATCCCATAGTCAATCGATTGCCTTTATTTTATAACACCCTAAGCTAAAAGATAATCGAAATATATATATATGCTCAATGATGATGAGAAAAAGTATGACTGTGATGATGTTGTTATATGATTTTGATGAATATGACGAGTTCACTCTATGAGTGATTATGATGATGTGATACATATATATATATATATATATATATATATATATATATATATATATATATATATATATATATATATATATATATATATATATATATATATATGATTTTGATGACTATGACGAATACACTCTACATGAGTGTTTTATGATGGTGGTGATGAGTACTCCAGGTGAGTGATTGATGAATTGCACATGTGTTCACAGAGTTTCATGGAATGTGCATACTATGACGAATAGGCTTCGGCCTCTTATGACGAATAGGCTTAGGCCTCTTATTATGACGAGTATGGTACCATCATGCATATGCCGCGTGTGGGTTGCATTTTCATGCATAATCATAACTGTGAGTTGTTGCTATTTGTGATTGAAGCTGGTGTTGTGTGACTATGATGTGGTGATGATGATGATACCATGTGATTGTCTGCTCTCATTTCTCTATTATGTATCTGATTATGTTTTATTGAAATTCTCACCCCTTCTGCTTGGAATGTTGCTCTATTGTGGCAACGCTGCAGGTAACCGCGAGTGAAGGTCTAGCTGCCTTCTCTGCACTTGTCCGAAGTCTGCTTGTGTCGCTCTCGACGTCACCGTAGCACCTAGGGGCGTATTTTGGGATTGATGTTGAATTACTTAACTGTATGAGGTTTATTTGAGGATTATGAGACGTGTTTGAGTGGAATAGTGAGTCAATGTTTATTTCCGCTGTGATGAGATGATTTTTGAAGTTTTAACTTTATGATGTATGGGTTGTTGCACAAACTTAATGGTGCATACGATGAGTTTAATTTAATAAAGACGTAACATTTCTTTCTACTACTTAATTAATATTTTTGAACAATGGAATACTCTGATAATGACGTTGGAAATTAAGGGGTAGAAAAGGTGTGTTACAGTGTCGATGTGGTATGATCCGTGGTTGAGGGATGGCATCGATTCTTACTGAAATCTTTGGTGGTTTCGGGTTTGGAACACTTGTGTGTGAGGGATATTTGAAATCTGACTAGTGACAGTTGGATTTTGCCTTTGTTGAATCAAATATTTTCTCCACAATAAGTTTCTAGTATCCAGCACATTCCTATTCTTTATTCGGAAGGTAGGGATGAATTGTTTTGGTGGAGGAGTAAGGATGATCAATATTCGGCGAGGTTGGCTTATTTTGGTGCTATGGAGGATCTTATAGATAATTCAAACCTTAGAATGGTTGGCGAGTGGATGCATGTGGAAACTCAAAGTCCCACAGAAAGTGAAATTGTTGTTATGGAGGATTGTTAGAGGTTGTCTATCGTCTCGAAGTAACCTAAGGAAGAGGCATGTCCCATGTGGCGAACTTTGCCCTATGTGCGATAGCGAAGTGGAGGATGAGAGGCATATTTTTTTTCACATGTTCGCATGCTTCTACCTTATGGCAATAAATCGGTCTTCACCATGAGGTTAGTATGGCTACCACGAATTCTCTTGATTTTAACACTCCTTTTTCCAACTGTTGGCCTTGTTATTACCGCAGCAAAAAAAGGCATTTGCTATGATGTTTTGGTCAATTTGGGAGAGAATAATGAGAAGTTGTGGGAGGGTGTGGTTAAGCCATACGCTTTATCCATTCAACCAGCTATTGATTTGTTGTATCAACGGGAAAAGGCAAAAGAGAGGCATCCAAATGAAGGTTCCAGCGCTTCAGCAACTTCTACCACTACGAATTGCTTGCAGAAACCGAGTTTGGGTAGTCTCTAGTGTAATGTTGATGCAGCGATTTTCGAAAACGACAACAAGTTTGGTGTGGGAATTTGTGTTCTGACGACCTGGGCATTTTCTTGTGTGGCAAAACTATGTGGTTCCTAAAATCCCCAAGTCCTCAAGAAGTCGAAGTAGCGTGCCTAGTTCATGTTCTTCGTTTTCTCCAATAGAAGAATTTCACTCAAGTTGGTATTGAGAGGATTGTCTTTCCATAGTGACGGGTGTTAACAATAATACCTCTCTCAACACGGAACTATGTGCACTTTTTTCTCAATGTAGGACTATCACTGCTCAATGTCAAAACTTTAGAATTTACTTTTTTCGTAGGCAAGCTAATATACAATCTCATATTATATTTATATATATATATATATATATATATATATATTAAATTTCTACAATAATAAAAAAAGATTAAAATTATGACAAAATTTTTTTATTTAAATTTTTTTTACTCATAATTTTTTTTTATTAAAATATTTTTTATGTTTTAAAAATATTAGTGGTTGGATTGAATATCTATTTATAAAAAGTTTGCAAATAGATAGATTGGATGAACTTTTTTGTCAATAGATTGGATTGGATTTGTTTAGTTCAATCTTAATGGATATAAATGGATAAATAAACTGTCTCCAATCTATCCATTATAATTTTTAACCAAGACTCCAATTAAAAGAGTATTTTAATTTTTAATCAAGACGTGTCATTTTATTTTTTTATATAAGCAGACGTGTCATTTTATGATGTTGATCATAGAATTGGAAAATGGATAAAGTATAAACTCAATCATCATTTTCATTTTCTCAAAAGATTTTCTTAATTAAAACACAAATAAAATGAGAGGGAGAAATAAGATGGTTTTTCTCGAGTAAAGATGTCAAGAAAGTCAAATAAAAGAAAAATAGTAAAATTATGGAAACATTTAAATTATTTTTTAATAGTAATAAATTAACTGTATTTAATTTTATGCTATTGTCAATTAAAAAAAATTATTACTACTTTTTTGCGGAAAATCATAAAGAGAATATTGAATCCATTCCAATTCCAATTTCCAATTAAAAAGAAAAGAAAAATACAGAGCGACATTTTCTCGTACCAACTCATTAGCATAATTTTTTTTTTTTGACTTTGGTTTCTGCATTGTTGATTGTTTTTTATTTTTTCCAAAAAAACAAAGTCAACAATGGGAACAGAAACTGTTTTTATTGTTTGTTAAAAACCGTTGTTGACTGTTTTTTAGATACATGTATGGCTCAAGGATTTTCCAGTCTCAATATTAGATTAGATATTATCAGTGTGAGTTATAATGGTAATAATCAATAAATCAATGCATATAAGTATTTTCCTCAAAAAACAAATCTATCCATATATTTAATCTAATGCAAAAACTGAATTCAATATCCATATTAATAGGCATTTCTTGTTTAAAAATATCACAATATAATTTGTACAAAATTTGCTTGCCTCTGATGAAAATAAATAAATAATTTACCAAAAAGAAAAGAAAAGAAAAGAAAATAATAATAATTTCATTTATTATTTCTTCCAAAGTAAGCATAAATATATCCATTAACAGCTTCACAACGAAGTCACCAATCCTTAACCATAGTCAAATCCTCCTCTTTGACGACGCACTCCCTCTCCATACCATTGGTATACCCACGGTCGGTGACTCGGTGGTGTTATAATCTAAAGTACGGCGTCGTTTTCAGTTCGTTTAACACCCACTTTCACTCACACCAATTTTCTTCTAATACAAGTAGTATCTTAATCTAATCACTAATCTTCCAACCCAAACCAAAACAGCTAGCAAAACGTTCTTCTTCTTCTTCTTCTTCTTCTTCTTCTTCTTCTTTTTACACTTTCTCTTTGTTTACCGTGAATTGTAATCAATAACTGCACATCGTTTCTTCAATGGGGAACTGTGTGCAAAAGTCAGAAAAATTGACGGCAGAGATTGTACCTCACGACGGAGCTAAACTCTATCCAACGGTCCGTTTATACGGTTCACCTAAGAGTATTCTCACCGCTTACATACGTTTCGCTCTTCTTCACAAGTCCGTTTCACTGGAATTTGTTCCATCAAACGAAACGCCGGCGAACGGTGTCGGAGGATCCGAACCGGCAGGTTCGGTTACGCTCCAGGTTGGATCGGAAGTGGTTTCAGGTTCGCGTGAGACGTTGTTACGGTTCATAGACGCGCGGTTTCCGTCGGCGGTGGAGGTTTGTGGCAGTGATGCGGAGGAGGAAGCGACGCCGTTAATGGTGAGAGTGACGCGGTTGCAGCATAAGAGTATGTTGTGGCATGTAGAGAGAGTTGTGAGTTGGGCGGAGGATATGGCGACACGTGGAGGAAAAATGGCCGTCGATCCATCGATAGGGAGTCCGAAAATGGAGATAAGAAAATTCGCTCGGAGTTACTCGGAGTTGCTGGAGGTTATGGTGGAACATGCTCAGATGGAGGAGACTCTACTCTTCCCTATTTTTGATACTGCTGATCGAGGTAACTAACCATGGCCTTTTCTAACTACCTTTAACGATACACATTTTGTTATATTTTATCCTTTTCTTAAATTAAATTTGGCAGTGCATGTTTAATTAATTAATTAAATCATTCTCCGTGCATGTTTTAATTGGATTTATTGATGAAGTTGGAAGTACATATGTTGATTTTGTCAGATTCTTGTTTTTGGGGATATTTTTAAAGTGATTGTAAGACCTAGCTCAACTGACAATTGCTGAAATTGTTAGGCTGAATACTATGTCCCGGATTCGAACTCGAAACCTCACAGTTGTGTGTGTGAGTTTCTAGAGGTTGCGGGCACTCCGTCTACATATTAAAAAAAAGTGATTTGTTGAACAGCTAGCTATGGT
Organism: Oxytropis ochrocephala; assembly: GCA_020916435.1. Taxonomy (NCBI): domain Eukaryota; kingdom Viridiplantae; phylum Streptophyta; class Magnoliopsida; order Fabales; family Fabaceae; genus Oxytropis; species Oxytropis ochrocephala. The sequence goes on along the minus strand of CM037090.1, from coordinate 2,840,909 downwards.
GTTAATTATTAATTATTGGTTTTGTGTTGTAATTGATTTTTTTTTGTGACTTCTAGTTGGGCTTGAGAAAGGAAGTTTTACAGTTTTACTTGCCTTTGAAGCAATGCTTTTGGATGTATTTAGTTTACTAATCTTTGATGAAAAAATGCACTAATGCTGCAGGGCTCTCAAAAGCAGCAAAGGAGGATCATGGTAGGGACCTACCTCTCATGAATGGCATCAAAGAAGTCATCAAATCTGTTGGGGTTTTGAACTCGGCGAGCCCCGATTACCGCGAGGGCCTCGACAACCTTTCTTCTCGCCTCAAGTTATTGCAGGTAAGTTTAGCTCCTAAGAATGTTTTTTCCTATCAAATTTTGTATCTTCTTTATTTGTACTCGTATCCATGCCTATTAGTATGTATTGCGTGTTTGGAATACTCATTTTTTCACTGTAATATAGACGCGGACGTGAAAGCTGTGTCTTGGAAGTTGGAACTTCACAATGGACATGAGTTTACCAACGCGAAACTTGGTTCCAAACATCCCCTTAGTAGAAGTAGGGAGGAAATTGGTTAAGAGACATATGATTCAAGTCCTGTAGGTAGAAAATATAGGCACGAGAAAGCTTAACCTAGCTCGACCACGATTCGTTAGAGTCTAGTTGACTTCTAGATATCGAGAGTTTAGATTAAAAATGAGCATTTTCATTGTCACTTTCAGTGTTTTAAAAATCGGCTCGGTCCGGGTGAACCGGGAACCGGAGGGGTCACCCGGTCGAGCCAAGCTATGGATCGGGAATGCAGCGACCCGACCGGGTTTGGTGAAAACCGGTGACCCGGTTGGTTTTGTAAAACCAGACCGAGTTTTGTGTATTTAAAAAAAACGCAAAAATGACGTCGTTTTAAGCAGTTAATAAAAAAAAGTAAAAATGAAATTAGAAACCTCAGAGAAATGAGAAGAAATGTGTCTCTTTCTCAATCTCATTTCAAAATCAGCGTATAAAACAATTTGTAATTTTGTTTTGATTCGGGTAGGATGTGTAATTTTAGGAACCTCAGAGAAATGAGAAGAAATAAAATTAGGCAGGATGTGTAATTTTAGGAAATTATTTACATGTACCGGGCCGGATTTTGGTCCTGATGTCCGGTCCGAGTCATGCGGTCCGGGTTTTTGTCATGCGGTTCAATTGTCGACCATTCGGTCCGACCCTTGACCCAGTGACCCGGGACCTTCACCGAGTCGGCCACCGGTCCGAGTTTAAAAACAGTGGTCACTTTGGATCTTTTGGGCTTAATTTTCTTGTTGATTTGTTATTAGGGGCAATGCAAACAACATTTTATGGAAGAGGAAGTGGAATTACTTCCACTAATGGAGGCACTGGAGTTGAGTAAAGAGCAAGAAGCGAGTGCACTAGAGCAATGTTTTGATGTTATGCAAGGAACACATGGTCGTTTGTTGAAGTTTCTTCTTGAAGGGCTCCAACCTCGTGATGCTATGAGGTACTTGGACTTGATTAGTAAGTGTAGGAACAAAGACAGAATGGAACACATGCTCCAGATGATAGTTATGTGAGATAGATAGGCCTTGTTAACAGGCTCATATGGATGATGAACTGTGACAAAAGATGTGAAATTGTTTTTTCTTCTTTTGGGCTGATTCTTTTGAAGGAAGCTCCCAGCACAGGTGTAAATTTTCATACTTTACTCTGCTTTTGTGGTATGGGACCTTCTTCTTGAACCTGTCACCTTGGCCTTTTGATTAGGGGAACAAAAAGCAGGGATAGCATTTGGAAAAGCAGGGCATTTTCTTTTCCTCCTTTTCCTTTTCCTCATGATAGTTTGGATAAGGGTGTCATAAATATATTCTCAAGTGTTGTACATCCAAGTATATGGACCCAAATTTATTCAAAAAAGTACTTCAAGTATACAAATTTATTCACAACATTTGTTAAACCTTTTTCCACAAGCTAATAGCTCATGTGGTGTTCCCTTTCTAATCATTTAGCTCATGTGGTGTTCCTTTCCAAGAAAATAGAGTCTTTGCTTGGATTTATGCTTCAAATGACATGTTACTTAAACAATGAGTGGATTATATGATGGATAAAGCATGAAAATTAGGAAATACTATTTGGGTTGGCTAGAGATACTTTTAAGTTTTAATGAAAACTTTGGCTACCATTTATTGGAACTTGAGATGTGTATGTAGGACCATATAATTTGATTTTGATTTGATTGTTAAAATCTCTCTAATGTGTTTCAACTTTCAATTCTTCAAAAAGAATTTTACCATCAAGATCATTAGAATTATTAGGTTTTATGTAAGTTTCAAGATATGTGTAACATAATTATTAGGATCGTTGTTTTTTTTTTTTTTGGATAAGAAGTCTATGTCATTATTGACAATTTATCTTCCACTCGTCACCTTATTAGTGTTACATCCACTTCATTCATCTTTATTACAATTACAAAGAAGATGCTACCACTAGAAAAGCTTCACTATACTTGACCAAAAAAAAAAAGCTTCACTATCTATGGCACCATTTTAACCACTAACCACACCCCCCTCAACTTTCAATAGTACCAAACACTCGTGTTATTTGTAAAACTCTTTAAATTTGATTGTTACCTTTGCTCCAATGATGAACTTATCATTAAGTATAAACTTGCATTGCTTTCAACATATAAAAAGAAGGTCGATTTTTTTTTCTTTCTTATTTTTCTAGTCTATATATCATCCTTTTTATGGGATGTAGGAAGGAGGAATGTAACATAATGGTGCATAAAACTAAGAACAAATTATAATCTCATATATGCTAGATATATTTGAACAAAGAAGTTTTTTTAGTGTTGGTGTGAGATTTTCAACGAGTGGGGAACATTTATAATTATTTAAGTCGTATCATGAACCACAAAGGCGATCAAATTTAGCTCATTTATTTAACGAGCATAATTTTCAGTCCAAATTCAACTCATTTGTTCTATAAATAAAGTTTAGTGAAAAGTATATCATTTTGTGTGTGATAAGTGCCATTTTATTCTCAAATGACACATTCCTCTGTTTGCATTTTTCAAACTACCCTTTTCTGAGAAGTTGGTACATAGAAATGAAATAGTTATTCAAAAATAGAACCTAAACTAATTTAAGCCTATTGTAAGATCTTTTTATATTTTGATCCGCCAAACATGATTTTTGTTTTAGTTTAATTGGTGTACGCATTTGCTGTAAAATTGATTACACCACAATTAAAAAAATCATAGTATGAATGACTTTTAAAGTAATTGATAGAAAGTCAAATAATTTTTATGACATATCATTTTGTGATTAACTGATATCGTAAAAAATTCTTTGTGAAGTGTATATATAAATCAAAAGCAACAAAAAAATAGTTATTAATTATTATTGTCAAAAAAATAAAAAAGACCGTCACTGCTAACATAAAAAGATTTTACAATGACAATCAATTACAAATTACAACTTAGATGACTTTTCACATAGTTAGGAAGAGACATGTCTAGCTTTAATGATGTGTCAAATTATAATTTATCGACTATGTAAAAAAACTTTACAACAAGTAATAGTGTATGTAAAGTAAATCATAAGAAAAATGACGGTGTATTTAAACGGCTTAATATTAACCATGCCCTAGTTTTTTTTTGACCAAAAACCATGCCCTAGTTAAAAAAAAACCTTGCCCTAAATAATTTCTCTCTCTCTCCTCACCGGTAAAATGAATGTCAAGGGTTACATTACTGGCGGGAACTTGAAAAGGCATTCAGAATTGGGAAGAAAAAAAGCGCGTTTCTTCCTTCGACTCACTCGAGTGGCCGCTGAAGAAGAAGAAGAAGAAAGGAACGAAGCCAAATGGGATCTGAAGCAGTCGTTCCAGAATGGGCATCAGAGCCATGCATTATGGGAATCGACGAAGCTGGAAGAGGCCCTGTTCTAGGTTTCTTTCACAACTCTTTCTTTTTCCCATTTTCTATTCTTCATTCATTCATTCATTCACTGAAAAACTCACATATTTTCGAAAATTTCTCAGGTCCTATGGTCTATGGTTGCTTATACTGTGCTCGTTCCTACCAGAAGACTCTCGCTACTTTGAGCTTTGCAGGTACGCCCTTATCTTTTTTGTTCTTTTATGTAAATTCATTCAAATTGGTTTCTTTCTATCACTCCGAGTCTTGACTTGAAATGTTAGGGTTGAATGGTATGGTGAAAATGCATTTGTATATTTGTTGACTTAGATTCTAAGACATTGAAAGAAGAAAAGAGGGAAGAATTATTTGAATCTTTGAAAACTAATGATTCTATTGGATGGGCTGTTGATGTCATTGACCCAAAGGAGCTCTCTGCTAAAATGCTCAGAAAGTAAACCAACAAATCTCACTCCTTTCTTTTTCTTCCACGTTTTGCTGTTTTTTGTTAATGAATAATCTAGAGGGACTTTCCTTGTTGTAATTTGTACAGGAATAAGATAAACTTGAATGAAATATCACATGACTCTGCCATGGGCCTCGTTGATAGGGTGCTAAAAATGGGAGTGCTTCTAACTGAGGTGAAACTTTTGCCCAACTCATGTTAAATTTCCATTATAAGCTAATTAGTTAATCTATACAGCTTCTCACGACTTGATGATCGCCGAGGCAGGTTCCTGTGGCACCATTGCTCGTTAATTTCAATGGATTCTTAGCTCTGTAACACCGACACTTCCGGATGTCCAACACGATACGTGTCGGACACCGACAGTGATACTTCAATAACTTGTATTTGGTGTCTGCGTGTCCGTGTCCGATGTCCATGTCTGTGTCGGTGCTTTATAGGTTTTTGGTTCTCCATTTGTTCCCTAGTACATTTAGTGAAGATAACTATCTAAGGATAGGAATAAACCTTGTAATTATTATGATTATTAAGTATTTGGGGGCATAGTATTAAGCAGATAATAATTCAGTTTCAAAGATGAGAAAGATATCCTTTGTTTGTGCTTTTCAGGTTTATATAGACACAGTTGGAGATCCAGGGAAATATGAAGTGAAGCTGTCTAAAAATTTTCCATCTGTCAAATTTGTGGTTGCAAAGAAGGCTGATAGTCTTTATCCTGTTGTCAGTGGTGCTAGCATAGTTGCAAAGGTACCTACTTATCTCCCCCATATAGACTTACTTGCAGTATAAAGTCTTATTGTCTACATGTGTTAGATTTCCAGAGAATCATTGAATTGATACTGATTTCTTTATTGAATGAATTGCTTCTTACATTGGTGTACATTGATCTGTTTATATACAAACAGATTATCACTCTAACTGCCTTAGCTAACTAACAGACTAATACTAACAGACTAACTGTTTTGCTAACAGAAATAACAGACTTATTAACTAGCTCAAGTAACTACTTGATACAACAGTAACTACTATTATTATTTAACTTTGCTATCCTCTAATATTCCCCCCACAAGCTCAGCAGTACTGAGTACTCTGAGCTTGTCTCTGAAGCGACAGAAGCTTTGCTTGCTGAGAGGTTTTGTCAAGATGTCTGCAATTTGAACTTGAGAAGGGACATAGGTGACTACTAGTGACTTATTGAGGACCTTTTCTCTGACAAAGAAGATGTCTAGTTCCATGTGTTTGGTCCTGGAATGGAGAACTGGGTTATGCGTGAGTGCCACAGTACTTTGATTGTCACAGTGAATCACTGGAGCAGGTGTAGAGATTCTGAGCTCTTGAAGAAGTGACTGAATCCAGAGTACTTCAGTGGCTGCCAGAGCTAGACTGCGATATTCTGCCTCTGCAGTAGACTTTGCAACTAAAGTTTGCTTCTTGGACCACCATGTAATTAAATTTGGACCTAGGTAGATGCATGCACCTGATGTGGAGCGTCTGTCATCAATGTCAGAGGCCCAATCAGCATCACAGTAGCATTTATAGCAAGTGGTAGGCTTGCTGTTGCGGGTTGTAGAGCAATACCATGATCAATGGTACCCTTTAGGTATCTTAGAATTCTTTTGACAGCAGTCCAATGTGAGGTGAGGGGTTGAGACATAAACCGCACACCTTATCGGATGAGTAATCGAGTTACGGTCTTGTGGATGCGTGACATATTGCGAGCTCCAATCGCGTAGTTTCTATAGAGCAGTGGATCCTCAAAATAATCACCGCCATGTCCTGCAGAGAGTTTTAAGTTTCTTTGGCGAGGTGTTGAAATGCCACTCAGCCCTCCATACTGCTTCGTGCGTAATATCCCGATATACTTTGGTAGATGAGTTGTAGAGAACCTGTTGTGGTGAATCTGCATTCTATGCCGAGGAAGTAATCAAGATTTCCTAGTTGTTTTAAGGAAAAGGCAGAATTTAGTTTGTTGATGATGATGTTAATTGCAGGAAGTGAGGACCCGGTTATAAGGATGTCATCAACATAGATGAGAACCATTAAGTGACAACCCTTATTGTTGTAAATGAGAAGAGAGGGATCACACTTGGGCTGTTGAAAACCAAAGGAGCACAGAGTTTTTGTAATGCTAGCATACCATGCACGAGGTGCTTGCTTTAATCCATAGATTGCTTTGTTGAGATGATGCAGACTGGGAGGAATCCTTTTCGATGAATCCTTGTGGTTGATGCATATATACATCTTCCTCCAAATGTCCATGAAGGAAGGCATTGTTTACATCTAGTTGCTTACTAACGTGCCATTTGTGAGTGAGTGCTAGAGTGAGAATTACTCTAATAGTCACCGGGTTTGACCACCTTGGAGAATGTTTCGTAGTAGTCTTGTCCATGTTTTTGAAGAAACCCTTTAGCCACTACTAGTCTAGCTTTATACCTATTGATAGAGCCATCGATTCTCAGCTTACTTACGAAATCCATTTACAACCAATAGCTTTCTTCCTGCGCAGAGGTACCAAGTTCCGTGTGATTGGCTTGTAGAGCATCAAATTCACTCTGCATAGCATCACCCGAATGAGGAGAAGATAGAGCACATTGTATATTGGTTGGTTCGGTGGTAGTGAGATTAATAGTTGGATACGGGGAGGTTTAAGATGGCCGGTTTTAGACCTTGTTTGCATAGGGTGAGTATTGTGAGGTGGGAGGGTGAGGTGAAGGTGAGTTAGGATCAATAGTCTTTGGAGATCATCGATGGGAGAGGTGTAGGTGGTGAGTTAGGGTGTGGTGAGTACATTGGAGAAGTATTCGTATAGCAGAGGTGATATTCTTTGGTGGTGTGTTTGTTTGGGATAAAATAGGTGGATCGTGGAAATGAAAGATATGAGTGAAGGTGAAGGGTCGAGTGTAGGTGCAGTAGAAATTTGTGAATTACATTCGAGAGGTGCCGCATGCATTGGTTAGTATGTCTTTGTGTGTGTTTGTTGATTAGCATCGCAATTTTGTTTTGATAAGGAAAATGATTTTCATTAAAAATAACATCTTTAGACACATGAGAGGCCCTGCTTTGCTATCTAGACATTTATAACCATGATGAGATGAAGAGTAGCCTAAAAAGATACACTCACTAGACCTATATTGAAACTTGGGGTTGTTGTAGGGTGTTAGGAGAGGATAGCATGCACAACCAAAAGATTTGAGAAACTTATGTCATCGAAGTTTGTGAAACAGAGTTTGGAGCGGAATGTGAGGTGAGTGAGAGGGTGGCGATCTATTTATGAGGTGCAGATCGCAGCGTGGAATGCATGGTCCCGTAAATATAGTAAGGTAATGAAGAGTGAGAGAGGAGTAGCGATGACTGCTTCCCACTATACGACGATGTTTTCTCTCCACAACCCCATTTTGGTGATGAGTGTGAGGACATATGACACGGTGAATGATGCGAGATCGGTGAGAAGTTTGGTAAAGGGCCCGAACTCTCCCCCCAGTCAGATTGAATGGATTTAAGTTTACGGTTTAGTTTGCACTCTGCTAGAGAGCTTTGAATTGTTTAAAAATTGTGAGTGTTTCGATTTATCATGGAGAAATAAATCCAAGTGTAAACGACTATAGGCATCAATGAAGGAAACATAATATTTGAATCCCATAAGAGTCATAGGGGGGGGCCCCAAAGATCACAATACACAAGAGCTGAGGTTCACTATAAACCGTGGTCGATAATCGAGATGACAATCTGTGAGATTTACTTAGACAGCAAGCAACACAAAAATTCTTTTCATTAATTGGAAAGGATGACAGATTACAAAGCTTCAAAATTTTATTCATAGTATCTAAGCTAGGATGTCCTAGTCTATTATGCCAATTGAAGTACAAGGCAGAGTTTGTTACAACAGAATTAATAGAATTCACATTATTGACAGACACAGAAGAATTGGAAACTGCAGAACTTGAATGGAGTGGATAAAGTCCCTGACTTGTTAGCTTGCCATGCAAAATGACTTGGTCATTGACCTGAGATTTTACCAAATAATGGTTAGGATAAAACAAAACGTAAGCATTATTATCGCAAAGAAATTTCATCGATGCTAATCAAATTTTTGTTCAAAGATGGAACATGAAGCACATTGTTAAGATATAAAGTGTGTTGTGGGTGTGTAGGTGATTGAAAAGCAAAATTGCTAATAGATTGGACTGGTAACTTCATACCATTGCCTAGGAAGATGTTTTCTAAGTGAGGTGGAGGAGGTGCTGCCCACAGTGCAGCAGTAGTGAGTTACATCTTTGTGTGGTCACGAGTCCATGTTGTTGTTCATAGCAGGATGTGCGGGGAAGGTAGGCGTATAATGTGCTTGAGGAGCAGGAATTAAAGTGGTAGGTTGCTAGGCAATGTAGCGAGCATGCACGTCGTATATATTGATATGGGTTACTGCGAGATGGAGGATACGCAGTTGAACCATATGAAGCGTCGCCGAACCGAAGAAAGTGCGAAGTTGCTTCATGACCATGACGACGCAAACGACATTGAATGTTGGAACGCCCACCACCGCGCGTCCTCTACGACCAAATCGCCCTCCTCGGCCTCTATTGTTCGAATTTCCTCTTCCCCAAAATTTGGGTTTGCGTTTTGGGAATTTCCAAAATCGGGCAAATTGGGATTAGTGCTTGTGTAATTCGCTTGGGCATTGGTATTACCTTGTAATTGCGACGCTTCTTGAGTGTCTTTGAGCGTTGATGGAGCAAGATTCAGTGAGGTCGCTTCTTCGAGCAATTTCTCCTTCGCGAGTCGCTGTTCATGGGCTAACAGAAGCGATTTAATTTCTTCAAGATCGAACCAGTCAATCTTGCTGTTTATGAGCGTGATTAACGATTCAAATTCACGCGGCAATCCTTCCAAGATTGCATCCATTTGATCTTGAATGGTGACAGCCACCATTGTCGACAAAGCAGGAATCAGCGACATGCTTGATTTTGGAAAGGAATTCTGATACAGTGCTCGTTCCTTTCTTCATAGTTCTCATTTGTTGGCGTAAATGGCGCGCTTGAGCCTTCGTCTTTGATTGAAAAGTTTGGTGAATGTTCTCCCAGAGTTGAAATGTATGCTTGCAGCCTATGACAGAGGGTAAGATTGATGGTGAAAGGGATGATTGGAGCCAAGCCAATAGCAGTTGATCTTGCAATTCCCATTCAATGTATGCTGGGTTTTCAATATTTCTGATTCTATCATCTTCACAGAAATTGGGGAGGTATGGTGGGAGAGACGCAATATCGGTGAAGCCTATGTGCTTTGAGAACTGGTTCAATTTGTTGCATCCATACTAGGTAGTTATTTTCCTCTAATTTCACAGATATCTTGTAATTGAATGATGAAAGAGGTGGTTGATTGTTTATGGTAGATCTCACCACCGGTGATGGTGGTGGAGGGGAAGCCATTAACAAGAAGGAAAGAAGAAACGAAAGAAAGAGAAAGAACCACGCTTGTGGTTAGAAAGAGGCTCTCGATACCATGTTAGATTTCCAGAGAATCATTGAATTGATACTGATTTCTTTATTGAATGAATTGCTTCTTACATTGGTGTACATTGATCTGTTTATATACAAACAGATTATCACTCTAACTGCCTTAGCTAACTAACAGACTAATACTAACAGACTAACTGTTTTGCTAACAGAAATAACAGACTTATTAACTAGCTCAAGTAACTACTTGATACAACAGTAACTACTATTATTATTTAACTTTGCTATCCTCTAATAACATGCAATCTTTAATCCAACCTTTTAGGTTACAAGAGACAAAGCTGTGAGAGAGTGGGTGCTTGATGAGACTGCCGAAAACATGCATCGGAACTTTGGCTCCGGATATCCTGGAGGTGAGAAGGCCATGAGCTCATCACATGTGATGTCTATCATTCTGATTAACATTGTACTTGTGACAAATCTGATTTTTTGTTTGTTTGTGTAGATCCCATGACCAAGTCTTGGCTAGAACATCATAAGCATTCTATCTTTGGTTTTCCAACATTGGTCCGGTTTAGTTGGGGAACTTGCAACTCTTATTTTAAAGGTGGTGCTGAAGTCTTATGGTAAGCGTGCTTTCTTAATCTTCACAGAAATCTGTGTTTATACTTGATTCCAAAGGATTTGTTTGGTTTCACAAAACATTTTGTTTTCATTTATTGTTTTCAGTTTCTTTTTTGACAACTATTGTTTTCAGTTTTAGTTACCACCTTATTTTAACTTTGTTTCTTGTTTTCAGATTTTTGTGCCGAAACAACTTTCTCTTTGTAATTAAAACGGAATAGGAAATGGGAACATAAGAAACGAAATAGGCCCCGAGTTTGTTCCACTTGATGCATGTCTACAGATTCTTTTCAATTTTTTTGCCGTGTTTTCCACTGTTTATTTGAACTAGTCTGGTAGGTGCAGTTAACTATGGGCCATTCCATATTAAAATCAACATACTGCTAGGTGACAGAATATGGGGAAAGGCCAAAATTCTGCCATTGCGGCCTATGGTGCCGCCATGGCGGGCCTCCCTTCACAAATTTCCTATGACGGTTGGCAAAAAAATCTGCCGTGCCATTCCGCCATGGCGGCCCTGGTGCTGCCATTTAACAACACAAGTTTTCAACTATCATTTTCTGTAATTTTTGTTTTTAACTTCCATAGTTTTAGGGTATTTGAGGTTCAATTGCTTCCAGAATAGCTTTATCAAATCAAAGTCAATCCCACATCAGTAATTTTTGGAACTTGCTCCCGTTGGGTATTTTATATGTTCTTCAAAAGTTTTAAAAGAGAATAAATCCACTTTGCCTAGGTGGGTAAGTGGTAACAGAACTTATTTTATTTTTTACAAACCAGAAATTTTATCTTATTTGAAACTTTTGTTTTTTGGGGTAAGATTTTGGACTTTGACTGTAAACTTGATCCAAACTTATCTGCATTTTAACCTTTTCTTTTTCTAGACCTAGTCTGATGCCACTAACAAAATACATTACTGATCTATATAACTGGGACCATTCATTGAAAAGAATGTTAAATTATGGAAGAATTTTTGCATAATTAAATTCATCTCTAGAGTGATATAATCCTTGAGAAAGGTGTCCTTGATGCGTCATAGCCCATTGGCTACCTACTTGTGCTATTTTAGCAGCAGCAGCACCACAACATCCTTATTAATTTCGAAGTCACCTGTAATCTATTAGTTGTTTTCAGATTAATAAGTAGGAATTCTCCATTTTTAATTTGTCTCCACTTGTATGTTCCAAGCTTTATGTGAATGCGTTTCTGTAGCTTTGCTTATATATCTTCATTAAAACTCTAATTTGTTTATAGGGAGGCTGACTTGGATGAAGACGGCGGCAGCAATAATAATAGTGGCAAGCGGCAATTGAAATTAAGCAATGTGGGTTTCACCACATCCAAGAAGAGAAGTGAAGAAATAGAATCAAGTGGTAAAGGACGCTGTAGGTTTTTCCAGGCTCGGAAACTTGAGCACCTTACTCATTTCTAAAAATGATGCTTAATTGTTGTCTTGTCCTCGAGATGCCTTTGGAATTATAAAATATCAGTATATATCATCTTTGGAGGACATTTTCTGCATACACTTTCTAGGATGCTGCTAGCACACTCAGTCTAAACAAGGCGTGCTGGTGTTGTATTAATTTTGTGTAACTGATGTAACTTAAATTTTAAGCCACCATATTAACCATGTATTTCTCTGTTATGATTTAAAAGGTTATCCAATCTAGTGTGTTTGGTTTATCAGATTACTAGATGATTTACAATCCTTGGACGTCTAAATGGGGTGATTGAATTAGTGTTTACAGATCTGAAGCCGAACTCGGCATACTAGTTCTCTTCTGGCTGCAAGCTCCATTTGGCGGTCCTGAATTTACCTGTAAAATCTTTCTCAGATCAGAACAGTGGAAATGAACACGTGGTAACAGTGACTCCGCTGAAATACATTTTTAGTTTGAATGACTGATGAAATTAATTTCTAGTTTGAATGACTGATGGAATATATTATTGGTTTGGATGACTGTTACCAAATTCACACATCTTCATGTTTTTTTATAAGCGAGATTGAATTCAACAAGAGTACTAGGGGTACTCCAACCCAATACATCAAACGCATCTTCATGTTAGATACCGCTCCCAAGAAAAAAGTGCAGAAGAATGACCATGGTTTTGAAGAAAATAACAAAAACATTGAGTGGGGTAAAAATAAGTCTAAGTAGACTATGCATGATAGTTTTGCCAGACAGCTTAATATTACTATAGATGAACATTGATTGCTTGGTAGCCTTGGTTTATACGGTTACTATAGATAGATGAACTTTTTCCAGTTTTATTCACGCATCTGTTATTGCCTATCCCATTTTGTATTTTCAGACTTGCAGCTGCTGTCATACGGATATATAATTCAACACCTTCTGCTCACATGGAATCTGTAATACTGATTGGCAGTCTGTTGTTAATGTTATTGTTTTTGAGCATGTAAACCTTGATTTCTAAATAAAACGTCTGTTTCATCAGCAAGTGATGCATTCTCCATAATGTCACAAATTCTAACTGAACAAAATGCATTATTAGGTCACTAGAAAACATTGCTGTTGAAAAATTGTGTACTGAACTATTTTTGTGCTTTCTATATTAACAAATAATGCACTATGAGAGTATAGACAAAGATCATCATAAGCATAGATGTAAATTTAACTTTGTTGAGGTTGCAGTTGGCAGCACTGTGACGACCCTGAGGTTGGCGATTTCTATTTCCACCGGCTGCATAAACAGGTATAACAGCTCCACCCGCTCCATTTCCATTTGATCGACCGCCATGAGAACTGCCTCCATGACCACTGCCTCCACGAGCACCACCTCCACGAGCACCGCCTCCCGCTATCTTGCTTCCAAATATTCCTCTATCTTCTAATTTGCTCTTCTGCACAAGTTCTGTTCAACAAAAGTCTTAATTACTTACTGTCAAAAAAAAAAGTCTTAATTACTAAAGGTGTTTCACGGACTCCCGTTTTATTAACATGCTTAAGTAAGAAACTAACAATGTCTGCTCCCCTAGTGTGTTGCTTGGAATAAATAAAACAATAGGTTTCTGCTCAAAAATAAAGTGCAGAAGAAAATATGTGGTTATGCAACATCTCACTGGTAAATACTAGTAAATAACTTTGCTCCTTCTTATGTTGTATGGTATCACCTGTTACTAGTGGACCATTTCACATATGTGGTAAATATTAGATCGCTTCCACCTTGCAAATTATATTATTGGATTCCCAGCATCAGTATTCAAAGATAAGATGGAGAGACATCTTCTGAAAATGGATTAATCAGATTCAGCAGTTAAAACAATTAGAAAACTCTGCTGATTAGTGATTACCCTTTAATAGTAATTTTCTCCCATTTCATAAATATCCCTAGTGCTATCCCCTCTCTTCAAAAGGGAGCTGAAGAAAGTCTAGTTACTTTATGATAAATCTCCATACATGCAATCATAAGACCATTATTTAAGCAACTCTGCTATCAAGGTTATAAACATAATAGAAGACATAGGATAGTAATACCTGAAGGCAGGGTCTTCTGAATGGGATCAGAAGATGCAAGATTGAGTAGATAGAAGAAAATAAGAAGAGATAATCCTAGTACTCTTAAACCCATTTGCCTTGTTCAGCTAGCAGTTCATATAGATGAGATTGACCTACCTTTAGCTTTTCACTTTTGTGGCACACTGAATGAAAGATGCGGGTTGAGCTAGTTGCAGGTTAAAGTGATTAGGAGTAGGTTTAGAAAGGAAAGTTTGGCCTAATCTTTAGCAAAAAGCACCTAATTCAAACTAGAAAATCATAGTGACAAGACCACCTAGTTAGTGGTCCAGATGTAAAGTCTCTACTCTCTTCGCAATCAGTTTGTTGTCATCCACGAATTGCACGACTGATTGTTGGAAAGATGAAGTATGTGTCGTGTTTTTGTGAGTCACGAGAGTTTGTGATTATTTTTCCTTGTAATGAATGACAAATTTAACTTTGTCACCTATATTTTACTCCCAAAACTATTTCCACATGTGTTTAACTGAATTGCACATGGCATATCATTCTTGTTAGTGTTTGATTATAATATTAGATCTTCTCTCAGAATCAAGACACGTGAAATCACTCAATGTCACATTCATTGATACGATTGACTTGAAGATATGGACTTCAGTAAAGTATAGCTATTGTAACTGACATGGATTTTGTGTGAAAATAACTCAGATCCGGATCTTGTGCAGTTGGAAAATTTGTACAGTCATGCATTAAGTGGATCTGGACCGTTCCATATTGATTGGATGGTTCATATATTTAGCATTAAAAATTGATATAAAACATTAAGTTATAATATAGACCGTCCGATTAAAATAGGATGGAGAAGATCAGCTGGATGCATGCTTGCACAAGTTTTCGAAGACACAAAATCCAAGATCCAAAAAATTCATGTTGTACACACTAATTAATTACGCGTCTTGCAATAGTTTTGAGTGATATGATCACATGTAGAAATAACTAGAGTTTTCATATTGGGCGTCCCGATTTAGCTCGGCCCATTGGGCCAAAACAAAAAAGCGGCTAGACTGTATTTCTTTTAGCCTAGTCCAGCCTAAAAATGTTAGATTAATGGATTGAAAATGCGAACCCTAACTTACCCAAGGCTAAAAGGCCCAGTTTTTTTCGGACTTCTATTTAGCAAGCCCAACTCAGTCGATTTGGTGAATACATCGACGCCATACAATTTAGCATTACTAAAATCGTATAGAGTTAATTTGTGAACAAACCCATAGCACCCAGGTTAATAGCCTAAATCATCAAAATGCTTACAAATATGACAAAGTCATTGTGATCGAAATACCCAAGTCTCCAGATCTGCAACGTTGACGCCTTACTCATTAACTAATTTGTAATGGATCGAAGTTGATCTGTCAAACTGAAGCAAACGAACACTGCAACAAGACGAGAAAGGAGACAACGTCACACCAAGATGACGAACAAAACGTCGTACTCGGACGACAAAAGCAAGGAAAAATAAGAAACAAAGAGTAGATCTATGTGATAACCACTTATTTAGATGAAAAAGAGAAAGAAAACGATGAGAAGCGATGATCCCATACCAAAAAATGACTCAAAATCACCCCTCTCTTCAAGTAAATGGATAAGAATAATGAGAAAAGTAAAAAGAAAATGGGGAGTGAGGCGGATAGAGTTTTCTAATTTTGTGAGTTGGTATAATACCTATTTTATTTTTAAATGATTGCTTTTCGGTGATCAACAATGTATTTAATCATTGCAAGTAACGCATATTGAGAAGTTGGGGCAACACTATCTTTTGCATACAGTCTCGAACAATCACTCCATGGTTAAAAATTAAAGGGTTTTATTTTTCTCACCCCCCTCCTTCCCTATCTCGCCCCCATATTTCAAAAAATGCCAAGAATACCCCTGTGTTTTAAAAAAAAAAAATTAAATTTTTCGGAATTACCTCAAAATAAGGTAATTCCGGTTAAAAAAAATAATTAAACTTTCGGAATTACCTATAAAAAAGGTAATTCCGGTTCATAAAAAATAAAAAATTTCGGAATTACCTCTAAAAAAGGTAATTCCGAAATTTGTATTTTTTTAAAGTTTATATATTAAATTAATATTTAAACGCGTTTTATTTTGGAAATATGATACTGAACGGATTACGATTTAAATAAGAAGACGCTCAAAATATATAAAATGACCAACATAAAAAAATATATAATGTACAAATACAACTACTATGGGTCCAAAATGTTTAACAATGATCAAAATAAGCACGTGAAGTGGGTGAACGGCGACATCTAAGGCATCCCGGTCAATGCAATGCTCTCTGCACTCTCTCATATGTCTCTCGGGACAACAGCTCTCGATGATATGGTGGATCCCGAGCCGCTCTCGCTCGGCCGTGGCTCTGGCACCGGAGTAAGACGCACCCTGGTTACCTGACTGTACCAAGGAAGGTAATCAGGATCGCACTCGCCGTGGTAGCCCGCCACTCTACTAGCCTGCCAAAAAGTCCGCGTCCGACTGGATACATCAAGAACCCTCAGTATGATCTCGTCTGCAGAGGAACATTACTCGAAATGGGTGGAAGAGGATCCTCAGTACTCCGCCGAATCGCCAACGCACTGCTCTGCGGCATGTAGGGAACATCATCATCGCCCCAAAGCAACCAGCCTCTGTAAACAGATATGTTCGACAAAGGAACATACTGCCTGTGGTCATCATAAGGGGTGAGGATGACATCCCCACCGCAGAGCATCTATCGCCTATAAAGTCCACCAACTTTACTTTATCCAAATTTTTGTTCCCCCGGTGGTGGTCCGTGGGTCGATCGTCCCTAGCTAACACTTTCCCGACCAACGACGCGGTGGGAAAGTGCTCGTAGATCCAAAGATCAAATAGTTAAATTAAAAATAATCGCTTATTAATATATGAGTAATTAAATTAAAAGCTTTAAATTAAAAAAATAAATAAATGATTACCCGAGCGTTGTCGCGTATCCGCCGAATCGCTGTCGAATAAAAGACCGCTTTTGTCGGTGGGTGTAGAGGTAACTAAGAGCAATATATACCCCAAGACCATCGCCACACCGCTTGAAGATCCTCGGCGGATACATCCACCTCACCGCACTAATGTGTGACTCTTGTCGGCCTGAATGGTGGTGCTTTAACAGAAGAGCATGTAGCACCGCAACCCGCTCATAAGCTCCTCAATGCCATGTTCTCCTGTGAGCGTCCTCTACACAGAGATCCTCGATACTTCCCCGTTATCCTTAAGCTCTCGGATGACGAGAGCACGATCCATGCCCAAACGATCCACAACCATGTGAAGAGCACGAATGTAATCAAAATATGGGTGGTGGTCCAACGGGTGCCATCCAAATGGCAAAAGTGGAGCGGCCGCGGCCACATCATCCAAGGTGATCATCATCTCCCAAAGGGCATGTGGAATGAACAGTCTCGGGATGCCACCTCTCCACAAAAGCGTATATCAACTCATGGTTGATTGCCCCAGAGGTGTGATGTCCAACTCGAAAAGCTTAGCGGACGCAACCAAAGGTTCTCTGCCGTGGGTGGTGCTCTGTAGTCTAACTCTAAGAATCTTCCGCCGTGAGATACAACCTTTAGTTTCCGAGGCTTGAAAATTAAAATTAAAATTAAACCATACGTTATTAAAAATAAGTAATTAATTGTTGTTAAGTAAAATTAAAATAAAAATTAATTACCTCGCCTCTATCTATCCGGGCCGCGCAATGCGTATCCTAGTGTAAATATAAGGGTGTGTGCTCCACACCGGGCAGGCGAACCTCCTCCTCCTCCTCCTCCCGATCTTTGGCCCTCATCCTCCTCGCTCCTCCTCAAAAGCCTCCCAACCGTCATGATACATCTCTCAGGTGCTCTGTTGGTGCCGCATATGGTACTCATAATCGTGGTGGTCTTGTATCCGCCGCTCATACCGGCCGAGGCTCGAGCTCAACCATCTCTACCACTCACGCACGGGGCTCTCTCGCGCTCGGCGCTGAAGCATGCCCAGCAGACTCCGAGCCTCTGTAAAGTGTCCGGAGAAGAAGTATCGCTACTACTCGCCTCCCGTAATCGTGCTCGCCGCCGGCCGCGGTGCCGCTCCCAAGACTCTGCCGCTCACGTTGTCCGATCGTCTACTCGCCACTGCTCAAAAAATAAATGTAATTAGAAAATATTAAAAATTGAAAAAAAAATTAGATTTTCGAATTACCTAGTATTTCGAAAAAAATTTGGAATACCTCGAAGTGAGGTAATTCCGTTCATATTCTCAACCTAATTACCTCCTTCGAGGTATTCCGAAATTTTCGAATTACTAGGTAATTCTGAAAAACCCATTCGAATTTACTTACTTTTCCGAAGTTATGAAATGTGAAATGTGAAATGTGATTTTTGAAAATTTTCAGGGATATTTTTGTCCATTTTGGATATTATGGGGGTGAGATAGGGAATGAGGGGGGTGAGAAAAATAAAACCCAAAATTAAAATTCAAGTGAGCCTCATAACTTCGGAAATGAGACCTACTAATTTAACGAGACCACATAAATTTAAAATTTTAACTAATCATCAACTATGTGTTGGAGAGTGTATGTAAAAGAGAATATTGCTATCCCTTCTCTTTTATATTTTCATCTAACAAACTTTAATGCTTGCAAGCAACACATTAGAATTCCTTGATAAGTCCATTTTTAGTTGTCTTTTTAGTACTTATTTTAAGTAAGTTGTTTGGTATTTTAGTTCAATTCTAGAGCTATTTTACTACCTTTTGTTTTGTTTTTATTTTCAGGATAAGTGTTGAGCAAAGTAAGGGAATTTAAGCTTCTAATGCATAGGAATGAAATCCCAAGGCAAAAGGAGGGAAAGAAGTACCAAAAGAACCAAAAAGAGGCAAGAAAAGAGGGAGTTTTATAGCCAGAAACAGGCCATAACACGACTGGCCGTGTTATAAAACATGGCCATGTTTCGCTAGAAAGCTGAAGAGCCAAAATCTAACTCTGCAGAAAAAACACCGGCGGTGTAATAAAACATCGGCGAGTGTAATAAAACACGATTGCGGTGTTATAAAACATGGCCGTGTTTTTCCAACTTCCTCCAATTGTTGTTACTTTTCTTCCTTCACTTCTTGTAACTGATTCTTAATCAGATTTTATGACTCAAAGGCCTATAAATAGGCACGAAATTCTGAGTGCTAGGCATGTTATTCTTACTTGTAAACTCACTCTAAAAGATTTATCTAAGTTCTTGCATTTCCCTTAAGCTTTTGTTCTTTTATTTTCATGTTCTTTACCTTCTTGCACTTTTAATTTCTGTTCTTATTTTCAAAGAACCTTATATTCATCCTTTATCGCTTTCGTTTATTTTCTCATCATTTACATTACGCAATTTACAATTCCGTCATTTACAATTCTTGTTATTTATCCTTTATGTCTTTTTATTCTTCTTCTAAGTTCTTGTCTACAATGATCATGAGTGAGTAGATCCTTCTAGTCTTGGGATTGTGGGAATAATCCAATGATAGATCCCTAAACAATTCCAAGTCTAGACTCTGTGTGTGTTTGGTTCTGAGGTGATGAGAATTGAGTTTGACAGAATTGAGTTTGCAAAATTGAGTTTAGTTAAAAGTGAGTTGAATGTAACGCGATTTTTGTTTGGATACATTTACCGAAAAGTGATTTTCACCAATCATTGTTGTTTGGATAGATTAGATCAAAAGTGCTTTTAGGTGTGAACTTACCAAAATGGGTAGGAGCTTAAAATTAAATTAGAAATTTAAAGCTTGATAAAATAGACAACAAAAAATACTAAATAAACATATAAAATATCTAAACTAAAATTATATTAGAGAATATAATTTAAAGTGCAATATAATACTAATTTTTTTTTTGTAAATGTAATACTAAATTTTAATAAGGACTAATTATTTTACTAAAATGGATCTCATTATTAGATTATAAAAAGAAATATTTTATATTCATCATTGACAATCAGATATTAAAAAATTCTATGTACCGAAAAAATATATTATAAAATTCTAAAAGTATTAAACCAATTTTACTGAAAATAAAAAGTAATTTAAGAGAAGAGTATTTTTTTTTTTTTTACAGTTAAGAGAAATCATCTTTCCACTTGATGAGTTACTGATCTCGGTGCCCATTCTTCTAGTTTTTTTGATAAAAAAAATTGCATTCATTTTTCAATTCCTCCATGAATCACACACTGCTTCATTTCAAATGGTTGATCATCTCCCCCCTCCTCGCGGAATCGTCTCGTTTGTGTTCACAATTATGAGATATGCAATAACAGGGAGAAACCCAAGTTGCAACAGAGAAAACAAATGGGTCGTCCGCGAAATATCAAGAGGGCAAAATGGACTCATCTGCAAACAATGTTTGAGAATCGATTTTAGTCCGACGCAGAAGCTTGGAATCCTAGCTTCAAAGTAAACTTGAGTTTGGGACCATAATCGATTCTTCTATCTTTGGATCCAAACATCAAAATTTATGGTAGAATCACGGTGAATGAAGGAAAACGCACGTTTGGGGGAGGTGGACGCAGATCCAAACAAGCACTCTATTTTATTGAAGTTTTTATATCTAATTTAACTTCATCGATTTCAAAGCTATAATTCAAATATCAAACGCAAATGCAGAAGGTGAAGTTTGATATTAGAACTATGAGGTTAAACAAGATGATCAAAACATGAGAATAGTTTTGAGAGTCTTGGGACAACAAGGTTTGTACTTAAGGGGTCTTGGCAATAATCAACCATGAGAATAAGTTTTGATTATTGTTTCGAGGCACACTCTTGTATTCCGAAAGGAAACATGAGTTACCATTGAATACCTTGTCCTTAGAAAAAACTTTAAATAAAATAGAGAATGGATGAGGGATTGTGAAATGTTTCTATCATTGAGATGAAACCACAATCCTGGGACGCTTTTATAATTCGAATTTAAAACCAACAATCATTCCTTCTTCTAAAAATTATTCCTTTCAGCTAATCAAAACTAAAAATTAGATTGGTAATTGCTTAACTCCCTGTGGATCGATACATTTTTACTACGAGATAGAAACCGTGCACTTGCGGCCTATCATTCCTCTAAATGCTAATTGCCATTGCATATAATAATGACAGCTATGTATAGTAACTATATGCAAATTAAATAGTTACAAATCAATTGAGTTATTTGCTTGCAACTCCTTCATTTAGCGGTTAAATTTGAGTTAGAACATGAAGCTCGCCTGGATGAGAGTCTATTATTTGAGCTTGTAATGTTGAGTGCCAGGGAAGAAACCAAGAAACGGACAAAGATGCATTACATAGAAATAGAATCTTGCAATGCCTAACATCATGTGCTGGTTGACATTTGATTAAATTCACTCACGGGTGTTTGGTTTCACGGTCACTATACAAATTTCCACCTCCAGATCCACGATTTCATAAAAGCTATAAAGTGTAGCGTCATCTTCGCCACACGTTTGCCAAAGCTTACCGCAAATGCATCTTGATCGTTTGATTTTGATCAAACATTTTATATTTTATTATTTTTGGGCAAACCAAGAGACTAATCCCTCAAAGTACGAAATCTATTTAAATAGTTAAACTCTCAACAAATATTTTTCTATATGTACCGGCCAATGATCTGACCAAATGATTAAAAAACTCAAGTATCAATAACTTGTGCTACACCATATTGATACATTCTATATTTAATATTTATTTAAAAGCGTAATCACTACGAACCGCCTCATTTTGATTGGATAATCGGCATAGGTTGATCACATGACTGCACACAGTCATGACCACACATAAACCAAATCCATGCTGGTTGGCATAGCCTCTGTCGCATAGAGATAATCATGATGCCTTCTAAGCATGCAGGGAAGGAGATTTAGGTTGTTGATTACATTACACCGGATTGTGGATGTTATATTGTCCATTTGATAGTTTCTACCAAATCAACTGTAATGACATCACTATCCTCTCTCCCCTTCTAGTTAACAAAAGAATCTTCCATAATACTAACTAATAGGAGTTATTTATCCAAAAATCATTTAGCATAAACCTTATGCAGAAAAAATCTGGTGTTACACAAACAATAAGAGGGAGAACCTTGCATTGAGTAACTTCAGGAACATGTTAGAAGGTTAGCAAAACCTTGCATTGAGTCTAACTAAGCATACAAGAGGGGGGGGGGGGGGGGAACATTCTAAACCTAGCTTATGGGGGGTGAGAAACAACGGATAGGATCTTATGTGAATAGGTGATTTATTGATACATAGGAAGAAGTGTAAATATGGGACTAGTAGAGAGTAGGGATGGGAGTAAAAGGTGAAAATAGGTATGTGACTAACATTAGGATAAAATTTTAGGTTTGAGTATAGGTCGATTTTAGTCAATTTCGAGTACGAAAAACTCAACCCATCCTTGTGAATCAACCAAGTTTTTACCAATAACACACAGTTGGAAGAGAAGATGCACCTAAAGTATTTTAGTTGAAACAAAATCATGAAAAAGTTCAAAATCAAACCAAACTAAACATAACAAAGAGATATAAGTTGAGTAGATTTCAAAATCATGAAAAAGTTCAAACACAGCACATGCCTGCTCCTCTTGGAATAAACATGTACATTATATATAACTCCTACATTTAAATCATACTAGTAAATGCTAAGCAGTATGCAGGTGCTTTAGAATATAAGCTCAAACTCCATATCATTCAGTAGCTGACCCAGCAACCTTCAATATCCCTAAAGAAACAGACTTCTGAATTCACCATTTGCTAGTTGGCATAACTGGTTGTAAGCGTTCACATCTACATAGAAAGCCGAATCAAAATCAGCACTATTAGGCAACATAAAGAGCAATGGAAATTTGAAACACCAAGTAGTGCCTGATTCTTATTTGGGGTTAAAGTTGTGAATAAAATGCTTGAGAAAGAATACTTACTTTAGGTTACACACTTACACTCAATTCATTTTGAAAAAAAAGGTAAGCAACTCTCTTAATTGATATTAATCTATATGAAGCACAAACTCGAACAAAGACACCAGACATTTACAAAGATAACAAATGTTGTGTGGGTTTCCAAATTCAAACGAGTGTCGGTGACACATAACACAACATTCAAAAGAGGTGTCCATGCTTAAGAGATATTAATAAGTAACAAAAATTATATAAATAAACTATAATAGTTCTTACCAAATGTGGCACCAAAGTCTGTCCATATGTCGGCACGAATAGAGTTGATACTTTCAGCAATGCCAATAACCTCAACAAAATTCATGGGAGGGACTTGTGGCAACCCTTTTACAGTTAGCATAGATTCGTCAGTGGATTTTGCTGTGGTTACGTCCCCATTAGAATGATTCACCTGAACCACTGCCCTTACTTTCTTTCCTATGAAATTGGGAAGCAACTGGGCGTTGACAAATGCAGCAGGATTTGAAGTGTCCATGGCCTGAAAATAGAAGAAAATGACCAACCCAATTAATAAAGAAACAATCTTTATGTACCTAGCTTAACAAACCGAGATTTATGCTTAATGGGTAATGATAAAACATATCACTGCGAAATCGTGACCTAAAAACTCTGTTTTAACTTTCAAACCATTCCGTCAACATTGGAGCATGTTAATGGGAAACATCAAAAATAAGAAACAAAATTGCGATGACAAAAAAAGCTCTGAGGATTTTCCACAAACACCATATGTGCAATAAAAACAAAAACAAAAAAAAGTACCCCGGAAATTGCCTAAAATGAATCCCCTTTAATCACAAAGCGAACTGAGAATCACATTAATATTTTTTCAGAATCAAACATTAGGACTTTCCACAAACACGATATAAGTGCGACAAAGGAAAAAATAAATCTTGGCATCGGGGAGATGAATCACTTCACAAAAGCGATGTGTATTGAATCACAAAGCGATATTGAAACTTACAGTATATTTTCGTTTAGGAGACGAAGGAGAAAGGGAGAGAGGCTTGGTCTTGAAACCCTTTGATTTGAATGACTATAGAGAAAGAAACCCTATGATTTCGTCGTTTCTATATACGGGGAGCGAGAAAGGAAAAAAAGCGGGAATTGTTTCCAACAATTTACTTCTTTGGCGGGAGAAAAAGTATAGCCGACACTTTACCTTAGTGGGGTTTTTTTTTTTTCAAAAAAAAGAAGCTTAAAATTGATTTTCTTGACAAATAAAATTGATATTTATAGGTTCTTTAAATTAATTACTTGCAACAAGTTTGTTCTTTAATGTACAATATGGGGTTTAGTCACTGCGTTCGGCAGTGGATACCTTAGTCTCAACCAATAAATAAGTTTGTTCTTTAAGGTGTGTGTTTGATTCGCGTTAAGCGATAAAGGATCGAATCTGACAACTCCAATCAGATTATGCTGTGTGTTTGATTTAGCTGCTCATAGTACTGCATGCGAGAAATGAGGCAAGAGAGGAGGCAAACAAAGACCCAAATTCATGTAACTCACAAAACCACAATACAACTTTCTGATCACAAAAAAAATATCAAAATATTATTTTTATTTTCTATTCAATAATTTTTTTCTCCTCTATTCCCCTCTCTCTCCTATCTCATTCCTCTCTCTCTCCTCCAATTCTTCTCTATCATTTTCTCTACCTCTCTAATACATTCGATTTCATCTCATGACCAATCTCCTCCATCCTTCACAAGTTCCGGTAGAGTGCAAAGAGTGGTTCACGAGATTTCAATACATTTGACAACCGACAGAGAGAAAACAACAAAATCATTGTACAGAAGAAACCAGCTTCAGACTAGGAGAGGTAGAGCAACGATCCAAGAGAAAAGTAACGGGTAATCCCATCACAACTCATGAGAAATACATAAGAGAGAGAGAGAGAGAGGTGCATTTAATATGGACCTCTCAAAAAAGGTCCAAATTCTTTACCATTTTTAATAAAAAAAATTCTAATAATAAAAAATAAAAATAATATTTTATTAAAACTTATTAAAAATAGGAGGGTCTACTATTAGAGAGTGCCTAATAATACTAGACACCCTAAAAAAAGGGGGATAAAAAATAACAAAAAATGTATAGGTTTATACATTCTGCCGGATACAAGCTTCAAACAACTTCAAAATGATTCATTAAGTAATCAAACACCCAACACAGTGAAAACATAAACAAACAATTAAACAAACGAAAGACATATATATATCACTCAGAAGAGTTCTTCCTCCTTATGGGTGTAAATGACAGTGTCTGATTTTGGGTAAGAGACACATGCAAGAATATAACCCTTCTCAATTTGTTGATCATCTAGAAAAGACTGATCCGATTGATCCACAGATCCAGAAACAACTTGACCAGCACAAGTAGAGCAAGAACCAGCTCTGCATGAATAAGGTAGATCAAATCCAGCATTTTCAGCTGAATCCAGAATGTAACAATCATCAGGTGCTTCAAATTCGTTCTCTATACCATCTGGTCCAATCAGTTTCACTTTGTATGTTTTTGCCATTGCGAAAACTCTAGATGATGATGGTTTTAATCTGAATACTTTTGACACATTCTTCATAGATCCTATAGATGATGGATTCTTGATAAGGGCACAAGAACTGCTAGAGAATGAAACTGTTGGAAGTTTCATCATTGTATTGGTGGACATATTCATATGTGACATCTTTTTTATGCCTGAATCAAAAGAGATATAGTTAATCATTTGTGTGTTGTTAGAATTAAATTAGCAAATAAAGTCAAACTAAAACTCATCAAAAAAATAGATCATCAGAAAGGAAAAGGAAGAAAACAAGTTTGTAAGAATATCAATTATCCAAGCAAATTATTTATTGAGCTGAAATTCTATCAATCATAAGTAGATAGATTGAGACATAGTAATAAAATTCATGGAAATAAGAAACTAGCCCTAATAAAACGAAACTATATGACATACACACACAGAGTCTATAAGATAGCTATCATGTTTAATTCAAACCTGAAAGTATCTGAAAAATTGCGAAAAGGAAATTTGTGTTGACTAAGATGCTTACAGTGAGTTGGTGAAGTGAATGACAAAGAGAAGGAGGATGATGGCACAGATTGGTTTGGGAGTGAGAATGAAAAGAAAGATGTTTATTATATAGTAGAGAAAAAAGGACAAGTAACTAACTAGTTAAGGTGGCTTCTGATTTCTGAAACATGAAGTTGATAGATATTGGAAAGTGACCCTTTGAGAGGTCGTGGGACATAAATGTTAGATTAACTCTATTTGATTGTGTTTCACATGCCCTTTCCACTCTCTTTAAGATCAATGAATTCAAACCTCATTTGTCTAACGTTACGGTCACATAATTAACTTTGAATTAATTATAGGATTAAGTTAAATTGTGTAAAAAAATGATTAAATTAAATCGAATTTTTTTGTTGAGGAAAACTTAAATAGATTTTCACCTGGGTTGTTTTGGTTTTAACTGGTCTAGCAGTATCATGTAAATCTAAAAATTAACTGGTTTAGCATGATGGAATGCGACATCACTGGACAAGAGTAACTGCTAGATACTGGTCCATTTCAACTAAGATGTTTGGAACACTCATACTCACTCTATCATGCAATGATATGACAAGAATAGAAGTTACAGAGTATTATGTTATGAACAGCTTGAGCTTGGAATCATAGACTGTTCAGCAGTTGATATAAATCATAACTCAGCAACAAACTACACTTGGAATCATTATCTATAGGCATTACACAATGAAATGGTGTCCACACAGAAATTTCAGCTTTTCATAATATCTAATCTCACTGTTCAAAGCAGAAGCAGCTGATTATAGTACAATTAGTGACAGATGATATATTTTACATAATGGAAAACAAGAATCAGACTTAATCAAACCACATCCATATTTCCTACTGCTTCTTTGGCACAGATAATCGGTACATGGACCATTCTTCAAGTGCCTTGCGATGGAGAGCGTTCATCCGAATGTATGGCCGTTTTTGTTTGATCAGCTTCTCAGCATTCTTCCAATCCTCTGTGATTCCTAAAGCCACTAACAATGCACACATAACAGCAACACTTCTTCCATGACCTTTTGCACATGAAAGGAAGAAAATGATGTCAGTTATATCACATTCTTATAGGCAAAATCTGGCTTGAAATTAAATTGAATCATGTAACATTTAATTGTAACTTGTAACTCAAATTTATATTGATACAATATTATATATAGGTCTGATGAACTGTTCACTACTCTTCTCATCAGAAGTTGTGAATACAATGCATTCGTGAGGCAATATCATGTGTGTATCCCTGCTAGAGGTAACATTTAAAATGTTGTATAATCCTACCCCACCAATAAAAGTACAGCTGCTAAAATTTTGCATTGCCAGTCTGTTTTTCTAACTAAAATTAATATACTTAGATTTGCAGCTCAATTAGTGATAGTAATAATGAAAGAGCAACAACAATGTCATAAACACCCAATAATTAGAACGCGGGATCCTTAATGCATTGAAGAATAAGTTACACTCAATTAAGGACAACCAGTGATCC